>VZTG01002803.1:372633-484252 GCA_013397845.1 Melanocharis versteri | reverse complement strand
TTTTTTTTTTTTTTGCTGTGCTTGTGTCAGGGAAGTTGGGCAAAATGTCATGGCCCTGGGATCTGTTCCTTTCTTCTGCCATTGCCTGACTGCAGTGCTGGTGTCAGCAGTAAATCCAAGGGCTTTCCTGGTGAGATTGCAGTTTTTAAAGCCTGTTGCAAACAGGATTTGAAGCTCACACAACCTCTGAAGGGTGGCTGAGCCTTGGCCTCTTCTCTCCACAGCAGAAGCTGAGCAAGGACTTGGCCAAACAACAAAATCTGGGCGACAAAAGAAATTACTGTGAGCAGCAGCTCCAGCAACTGGAGGCTCCCGGCTGCAGGGGCAGTGCCCAGACTCCAGGCTCAGGGCACAATTCCCCAACAAGCCCAGTTTTGGCACTTCCAGTGTCAGGCATAGATCATCATTAGTCTCACTCCAGCAGCCTATGGATTTGCCTTGCCTTTATTTGCTGCCTGAAAGCTGCGAGCGGCTCCAGTAATTGCTGAGAATAAATCTGATTTTATCCAAGTGAGTGCCTGGGCCAAAGCCCTGTTTGCCTGTGCAGCTCTGCCTGGCCTTTAAGAGTCAGGAGGGGCTGCTGTGCTCCCTGCCCAGCCGTGGGCACTGGGATGAGGCACATTCCAAGCATTATTTTCCAGTGATAAGATCTGTGAAGCTACCGGGACAGTCGTTGTTTGTTACTTGATTCATAACTGGATTCATTCCCGAGGAGCTCATTGAGCTGATCTGTTCTGTCAGGAGCACAGGGCTGTGGAAAGAACTCGTAAGCACATGGAATTCAAAGGGCTTTCCATAAAAATCGAGCCATGTGCCTCTGCAGGGATTCTCCCAGTACTTTTTCCATAAGACTTGAACTGGGAAGTTCTAAGGGGTAGAAATGCTGCAGTTCCCTGCATGTCTGTATGACGATGTAGATAAATGATATTAAATTAAATGATATTAAATTAAATGATATTAAATTAAATGATATTCAATGTCACACACTGTAGCTTTTGCTGATGTTGCGTCAATGGGAAAAAGTAATCTTAGAGTTTTTAAAGACAGCATTTTAAAATGGTGCTTCCAATGAAAGGAATGACATTGTTCTGAACCTTTTACCTTAATATTGCTATAAATAGTACTGAGGTTGGTAGTAGGGTTACTACCTGTGCTTGTCCTAATTTTTTTTCAATTAAGTAAATTTAAGAATGATGAAATCCACAGGATGACTTGGACATGCCTCTCTTTCTTAGCATAAATCAATTTGATGTGTTCAGATAGAGAATTTTTCCTTACATTATTCAAATTGAGTTTTCAATGTATAATGATGTGATTTTGTTCTATCAATTTGTTGTTCCAGATGCTTGTATTTAATGATTAGCCATTACCTCTGGTTTGCTTGGAGGCTGTTTGTGTCAATAAGCATAACCCAATCCAGAGCTGATATTAATTACAGATAAGGGCTGTGTAACACACATGGCTTTGTGTGAGCCAGCAGTCACAAAATCTGAATTTGTAACGTTCAGCTGCATGGGGTTTTCCTCACTCAGAGGTTGTTTCTTTTCATTTACAGAGAAAGGAAGATGGCTAAAGTCAGTTAATGCCCAACTTTTATGTTCAAGTTGAGTGACTTGCTGGAGATATTTTAAAGGGAATGTTAAATATTGAGGGGTTTTTGATGCCAGGAAAGTACCTCTTTATTATAGAATAAGACATGATGGGAAGGAATGCTACTGAATTGTTTCATAATTTGCAGAACGGTGCAGAAATCGTTGTTTAGGTTTCTTTTGAGGTCAGACAGTGGTGAGATCTTATTACTGATGGCAAAGAAGTATTTTCCTAAAAACAAAGATAAACTAGACTAATTCCTGCTTTTGTGTTGCCTTTTAAAAGAGCACTGCGATGGAAATGTCAAGGTCATGGTTTCCATTAATGTAATTTAGAGGTGTAGAGAGGATATTAAATTAAATGGTGTTATTTGTGTGCTTGTCTTTGCCATGCAGGAGACATTGCAGCTCAGCTGGAGGTTTCTGTCCAGAAATTTCTTTTTCCTTCTCTCTTACATTTTGAAATAATGATGGTGTTCATTGTCTTGCACTGGGTGATCACTTCCTGCCCTGATCCTACTTTCAGAGCCAGGAATCTCACAGTCATCAACTTGGCTGATTTCTTTAGGGTACAGGAGAGAAAAATTTGGACGTGGTGGAGGATTTTTTAAAAAATATTTCTGTTTTTTGTTGCTGGGATTTTTTTTTCCATTATCTTTAAAATATTTCTGGGTTTAAAACAAGAGTTAATAATCTTACATGGCTCCCAGTGCACAGCTGGCAGTTCTGGGCCTTGTAGCACAAATTTCCTTCAGGGAGGATTGGCACAACTCACCTTTTCACCATGAGCAGCAGAGTGGTTGGAATAACTCAAGCTGAGCTCCTGGATGGACTCATCCTGGATTTCCCTGCCCTGAATCCCAGCAGGAGCCTCTTAGGAATGTGCAATCCTGAGCTCAGCCTGAGTGAAACATTTAAATGGTTTTTCCTGAGTTTGTGGGAGTCTCTTGGGCACAACAGTTGAATAAATATTTGGCCTGCCATGGAGGGGTTTATTGTAGCTTAGACTGTCTTAACTCTGGGACTCAGGAGAGGCCAATCCAACAAGCTGATGATATTTTTAATTTAACCTTTTGGATTTCTATCAACGTGCTGAATGAACCCAGCCCGAGTGGCTGCCTACCTCCTCCCCAGGCAGATTCCTTAATTGGGGTCAGTTCTGGACAGTTACAATTTATGATCTGCTGCTTGTGCTCATGAATGCTTTGGGAATGTGCTCTTCCCTTGCACTGAGTTTGTCCAGATGTATCAATATTTTGGTTTGGATGATATAAAATAAATGGTGGAGATTAACTGCCTGCCACATTGTCTTTTAACAATGAAGTAGAGCCATTTTTCACCTCGGGAGATGTCTTGAAAACAAATCTTGAGGCTTGCAGAATGGTTACAGCAGGGATTTCCAGTAGCCTTTGCTGCATCCCTTTGTGAGAATTCCATAGGGAATCTGCTCTGATGAAGGCTTCAGGTCGTGGAAAGTGTGGAAAGATGGGAAGGATCTTTCCAGCTCTTGTGCAGGGAGCTGTGCATAGGAGACGAGCTGGGAGCCAGTTTGGGGAATTTCTGCTGAAATCAGAAAAGCCATAATGCCGTTTAATTCCTTAGCTGTGATCCAGGGAACAGGTCACCTCTCCAAAGGCCGATGTCCCCTGCAGCTCCTCACTGCCACCTCCTCCTGCTGCTGCCAGGGTGAGGCCACCGCGGGTTTGTGAATTCCCAGGTGCCAAGGTGCTTCCATGACAAAACCAGGAGGTGTTAATGGGAATGAAGAGCCCATTTCCCCTTAGTGCCTAAGTCCTTTGCAGAGGTGTGAGCAGCACAGCACCATGGGGCCTGCAGCTGGGATGGAAAAGAGGTGAAAACCCCTCTGGATAACTCTGGGACAATGCAGACACCCGGATCCACACCAGTGAATGCCAAAGCCAATTCCCTGCTAAAGACCTGCTCTTTCCTGTGGATTGGGGGCTGTGGAACCGGGAAACCCCCGGAGTGGCATTATCCAGGTGGCTCTGCTGATGCACGGCCAGAAACAGCATCCTCCCAGGTTCTGGCACGGAATTCCTGCAGCTGGAACCAGGTTCTTCATTCCAGGATCTGATGTAAGATACCCTACAATGAATTATTGTAGCAGAGTTGGGGTGAAAGGGGGAAATGGGTTCATTGGGGGGACTGCAGGAGCCGTTGGCTTCCCGATCCATGAATTTAAAATGATCCCAGGCACGCAGGAAGGGTTTTCTGCACAAGGCACTCAATGGGTCGGGCTGGATTCCAGAGGAGATGTTTGACAGAGCCTGACTGGGGATCCTGGGAATGAGGTGATGTAAGTGTGAGGCAGCCTGACCCCAGCGGGGCCTTACAAATGTACCCTAAATTGGCTACTTTAGGGCTGGAAACACTCGGATTTTTCAAAGACAGAGCTGTTTCCACAGGATTAGGCCTTTGATATTTCTCGGTTGTTCTGTTTTTCTAAGCTGGAGAGCTTTGAGCGTGTAATACCTGCAGAGCTGTGCTCTTGCAGAGCCAATCTGAGAGCAATAAACCAGGAAATGCTGCACAGGGAATGCTTCAGTTCCTTGGGCAAGGATCGAATATTTCACATTGTGCACTTCCAGCAGGATGGAGGGAGTTCAGGATCAAGCTCTCGTCGTGTCTCTTCTCAAATAATCAGCATTGATAAATAAACTCCTAAATTGGAGAGAAAAAAGGAGTTTTCTGTAAGAAATGTCTTGCTCTGAACTCTGAGCTAGAGAAGGAATTTCCTTCTAAAGTTCAGTTTTATCTCTTTTATTACCCATACCCTTGGTGTTTTGCAGTCTCTTGGTGGCAATGCTGTGTCTAAATCGGGGATATTTTATTACTTATTTAAAAAAACTGTTGCTTGAGTTACTAAAGGTATGGCTGCAGTGAGAAGTCGTGTATTTCATTTGAAGCTGGTTACTTTAACTTTAAAAATATTTGTCTAAGCTTTCATTTGGCTTCTTGCTTATTCTATAGAAGTGACAGTAGTTTAATTGGAAACCCCAGTTTGTATTTATGGAAAGTTTTCACATGCTGCCTTTTCTGAAAGCTGAAGAATCCAAGAAGGGACACAATGTTTCCCACAAACTATACATCTCCACAATTCCACAGGCTCTCAGCAGCTGGATTAAAAAGGTTTTTAATCCGAGTTGTGTGTTTAATTAGGGAAGGGAGCCTTGGCAGATCTTCTGACTTACAGTTCATTTTAAAGTCTTCCAAAATAAAAAAAAAGGGGGAAAAAAAAAAGAAATCAACCCAATTTGGTTTAATTGTCATATATAAATTAAGAACTCGTTTTTTTCCACTTCACATATCTTCTGTGGCCCCTCCTGATGGATTGCACGGGGCGATTGCTTCCAAATGAGGAGCGCGGGGCTGGAATTCGGGGCTGGATTTCGGCGCGGTTCTCACGGGCTCCCCAGCCCAGAGCTTGTGCCTCTCCACATCCTCCCACGAGGCACTGCCCAGCCCACAGAGTGGCACTTCTCTTCCAAAATCTCCAGCCCTCTCTGCAGAGCAGGGAAGGAAAAATCCAGCAGGAGATTCCCTGCTGGAGCGTCCGTCCTGCGCCCTCAGCACGAGGCGAGGCCAGGCTCTCCTTGGGGGGTTTTCCACCACCCTCTCTGCCCTTCCCCAACTGGGAAATCATTTTGGGGCATAGAAATAATTCCCTTTGTGTGTGGGAGAGGATCAGTGTGACAAGATCAAACCGAGTGGGTTTAAACCACAATAATTTAATGCAAGAGTACAAATTGCCTACCGAGCTCCTTCTATTAAGTTTAAACTCTTGGTAACAAATCTGAGACAAATGGGGAGGAGAGGAGTTGCTTCCAGAGGAGAGGAGTTGCTTCCAGAGGAGAGGAATTGCTTCAAGCTGACTGAAACGTTGTAGTGTCTTCATGGGGAAACACAGAGGGTTTGAGCTCCAGGATTATTCCATGGCAAACTGGACGTAAAAATAGTTGTATTTCTGTATCTCTCTCCTAGCAGCCCTCATTCCCAGGGTACAGGGTTGGAAACAGCTAACGATGGATGATTCTTATTTTTTAAAATTAAAACAGGAAATTCCCAGGACTTGGGGAGGTTTGTAGCCAGAATTATTAACTTTTAAGCTGCCTCACTGTCTCCTCCTCGCCCTCAAGAAGCCGGAATTGTTAAACTGGAGGAGTTGAGGGGATGTGCAGAGAAATCCTTCACGTCTGGCCTGGATGTCTGACTAAATTTGGTGTGGATCTTGTGGGCTGGGGCAATGCTGGAAGCGATTAGAGGGCTGAACAAAAAGCTCCATTCAAGGCCCATCGCCTTCCTGCCAGGGCAATCCAAGTATCCAAAATTCAAAAATATGGCCTAGGAGGCTGTGGCTGCCACAGAGCAGAACTTCTAAAGGTGTCCAGAACATCCACTCACTTGAAAATGTTGCCTCAGTGGTGAAGGATTAATTTGAAAAATGCAAGAAAGCAGCCCAATATCACATATCCATATAGATCCAATTAAATCAAATTGAGCACTTTTAATAAAGTGGAGTTGCAAGCTGGCAAAAATTTTCTCTTGTCACTCAAAGTCAGGCCAGGAAAACATTTTTCTTTTGCCTTGAAATAGCTGTATTTATTATATCTGACCTGTTCAACATTGCTGGTTTTACTTAAGAACTAGAAAGAAACAAATGCTTTTCATCGCTCGATGCCTTTTTTGTCGCGTGAAATTGTTTTCCCAAGGAAAACAAGGTAGAAATGGTTTCCAAAAACAGCCCAGAATAATCAAACAGTCTTTTAAAAAAAAAAGAATAAAAACCAAGCTGGTTAATCCTAATTGTTTGAATCTATTATAAATTATTTACTTTCTGAACAGCAGCTTGTTCTCATTTTTAAGCTTTGAAACAGCTCTATTTGGTCTTTAGTTTTCAGTAGTTCCTTCCTCAAAGGTGAAAATGCAGAGGGGATTCTTGAGTGCTCAGAAAAACCCAGAAAATATAAACTGATTCAACTTCCAGTGGCGTTATCCTGGATTTTAGTTGCTTCCTAATGGAAAATGTCTGGACAGCAGGTGAGGCCCTGAAGTCCAGCCCAGGCTGGGTTTACTTTCAGGGGTTTCTTTTGGCCATACTTTAGTTAAATACAGAATTTTTGGGGAGTTGTGCTGTAATGGATTTGCAGACCTGCTCCGCTGACACTGGGCTGAACATCTCCAGGCATTCCCTGGGTTTATTTATAATTTATTTATTTATTTATTCNCTAATTATGTTCTCTTCCGTTTGTTTTATTATTTATTTATTTATTTATTCATATTACTTTATTTTATTATTTATCATATTAATATTATTTGTTATTATTGATATTATTTATCTTCCATTTTGCTTTAACCATCTCACATTGGCCTCTGGACTGTGCAGTTGGGAGGGGTGGGAGGCAGATTTCGCTTTCCTGCCTAAGTCTGGGAAAGAATTTGGTTGTTTTTTTTTCCTTTTTAGCTCCTGTGTGGTCACTGTGAGAGATTGCTGGGCTTGAGAGGTGATTTGTGTATTATTAAATCCGTGCATGAAACTGTTGGCAAACTTTTATTTTGTCAAAGTCTTTATTTGCTACATCCGTGAGAGCAACATAAATGCAAAAATTCAAATTCTAATTTGATCCCAGGAATTTTTAAGTAGAAAATTGTAAGGATTCAATCAATTGCAAAGATTCATTTGCAAAATAGAAGCTAAAAATCCGAATGCTTTTATTGAAAATGATAATAAATGAGCGACGTGATAATTGTGATAATTCAGAGTGTGACTGCTGGGCTCATAGCTGGAGGGAATCATTTTTCCCATGGGATGAGCAGCATGATTTCTAGGAATGTGACCCAGTCACTGGGTACTTTGTATGTGAACAGTGGTAATTGATTTAAATTGATTTTCTTCTGGTAATTCTTGTTTTTGCCAGTGTTTGCTTTGATAGGGCCACGTTTGCTGTAGGTGTTAATTAGTGAATCTTTATGGCCTCCAGTAATCAGCACCTGGCTCCTCTATTTCTGTACAACACACAGAATATTTTGGCAATTTTCATTATTTTCAGCGTAGTGCCGAGGCAATGGTGGGGTCTGTGTTACGTTTTACTTCCATCTTTTATGGAAATAATGAAAAAATAGCCACAGAAACACCGTCCTGCTTAAGAGAAAGGTGGTTTTAATTTCTCAACCAGTTAATCATTCATTGCTTCGTTTGTGGCTGCAGGACTGGGAGTGAAAAGTGCTGTAAAGATGCACCTGACTGCCCAAAGAGAGCTGAGCTCTGGAGCCCTGCCTGGCTTTAAACTCCAGCCCAGGCTCAGCAAAAACGGGCTTAAAGTGGAGCTCTGGGACCTGCTGATAATCTAGAGCTCAAGCAAATTTCCAGATTTTGCTTCTCATGGCAATGGTATTCCAGGGTTGCTCCATGCTTTTTCCACTTGGAAATAAATGTGTGTTTTCCTTGCTGGTCCTGCTCTCAGCTTTGAGCGTTTATAAATTTTAAATCCATAATGTGACTGGAGGCACAGAATCCTGGAGTGGTTTGGATTGGAAGGGACTGTAAAGTTCATCCAGTGCCACCTGCCATGGCAGGGACACCTTCCACTGTCCCAGGCTGCCCCAACCTGACCTTGGACACTTCCAGGGATCCAGGGGCAGCCACAGAAAATCTGGGAATTCTATTCCAGGGCCTCCCCACCCTCCCAGGGAACAATTCCTTCCAATATCCCATCTAAATTACCCATTTTCATCTTACAGCCATTCCCTGGGTCCTGTCCCTCCATCCCTTGTCCCCAGTCCCTCTCCAGCTCTCCTGGAGCCCCTTTAGGCTCTGAGCTCTCCCTGGAGCCTTCTCTTCTCCAGGCTGAACAATTCCAGCTCTCCCAGCCTGAGGCAAACAGAGATTCCAGCAAACATCAGAAATCTGGTGTTTTCCTGCTGAAAATGTAGGCACTCCAAATTGCAGTGCTGGAACTAAGCGTGGGTTTATGAGCTGAGCTTGACCCAAAGTCTGTTGGGTCAGCATGAGACTGGCATTGAATTTCAGTGGGTTTTGATCAGTAACACTCAATTTATCCAGTGATTTCCTTGCTATTCTCTTTCTCTCCTGTAAAGTTCCCAGAGGAACTCCCAGACCAGAATCCTGTGCCAAAGTCACGGGCAGGGCAGGTTCTGGCATAATGGACAATATCCAGTGGAAATGTGGCTGCACACAGGGCAAAACCAGGGAAAAGAACTCTTCTCTTTTCACTTCCAGAGCTGCCTGTGTTCCTGCTGTGCTGTGCTTTCATGGAGACACCATTCCTGTGCTTCTCCTTCAAAACTTGTCTGCTAAAAATTGTGAAATAAAAGAGAAAAGCGCGAGCTGTTGGTTGGAAAGTGCGGAAAGTCTTATTAATGCCTGGCAAATTCTCATGGATTTTGTGTCTTGTTTCAGCGCAACTTCCTCTAACCCTATTGAAACTTTAAAAAAAAAAAATTAAATCCCTTAAAATCTATTTATTCCTGGAAATATTAATAACATCATCTTCTTTTGGGGTATTCAGGGAAGAGCTGCAATGTGTAATACAGGGCAGGTGTGGGCTGGATGTCCATTTATACAAGGACCACAGAGTAGATACATATATTTTAATTTTTATATGTATATAAATATATAATATATGTATATAAGTAACTCTGCCTGCAGAGTTCCTTATGAGAAGGGAGCCACAGGAGCTGTGTTGGCACACAAGGAAAAGGTATTTTTCCTCTTTCCAAGCTGGCAGCCTTTAGTCACTCACTTCAAAGGGAAAACCAGGTCTTTATTCCTGTATCCCAGTGCTTTTCATCCCTCTGCTAATCCACAGGTTTGGGAGACTGATCCCATGGCTAAACCACAGAAATCAGGATATAATATAGAAAAATGTAAGGGGTGGGGCGGTGAGAAACCCACCAAAAGAAGAACTTGAAGGACACAGTTCTGTAGGAGGATTTGATTTTATTTCTGCCCTGAGAAAGCTTTTCCTCGTTTTGATTGAAGAGTGGAGATGGAAACCATCAGGGAAACTTCCTTTGCTGCAGATAACAGAGCCTCTGCTCCCAGCTGTGCCTAGAGCTCAGTCCAGAGGGGTGAGGTCCAAGGGAATTCATTCCTCATCCTTTTGGGGGATCAGAATTTGGGCAGGAGCAGTTCCTGCCAGGGAGCAGCCCCCTCCTCACTCACCTTGTGACTCATTTTGTGCCCGGATCCTGATGAGGCTTTCCTCCTTTCTGCTGCTTCCTCAGAGGGTTTTTCCCGAGGTTTTCTCAGGTTTTGTGGTTTTTTGTTTGTTCTGCTTCTCTGTTTTTTGCGTTGGGGTTGTTTTGTGAATGAAAGGCTCCGTTTCCCTGAGTTCAGAGCTCCCTCCCTGCTTTTGCAACAACCACAAGTGGTTGCAGAACCACACAAATCCCTCACTCTGCTGTTGATTTGCTTTTTCCATGGAGTCCTGAACCTCCCCAGCTGCTCCCAGCGCTGTGCCACCTTCAGGGAATCTCCACTGGGATTCCCTGGGGCATTCTGAGTTCTGCTGGAGGTCTCTGCCCTGCTCTGACCTCTGTCACCTCCTGTGACCCGAGCACATCACAGCCTCAGGTGTTCCTCTTGCAGGAACACCTGTGCCGTGCTTTTGCTTTTCCTACTGGAAAAAACCCACTTGGCTTCTTTTTTCCCCCACACTAATTCCATCTAAGCACCATATTTTCATCATTTCAGAGGTAATAATTGGCAATGATTTAATTTTGCTTCCAAGGGTAGCAGTCAGGATTTAATAAAGATTCACTTGACAGAATTTATTGCCTCATCTTCCAGTATTTTTGGGATATTTGTCCAAGTCCCTGGGTCCCAAAGACTTGTGCCTGTGTAAGGTCATGGCATGTTTTATCCTTGTTCCAACTTGTTAGGAAACTCAGGATTTTAAAGCCTGCTTGGAAGTTGTTCTTATTGTTCTTGCCTCTTGATGGTTGCTGGCCAGTGGGAGATCATCATACCTAATAAAATATATTTTATATACATATAAATGAATTATTATTATACTTACTTATATTACTTATACACCTTATTTATAGTTCCACTGGTTTCTTTCCTGTATTAAACCAAGCTGAACCGACGAGCAATGTTTGGAAAGTTTATTAAAGGCCTGTGATTTGCACATCTTCTACATTCAGTGTCTTTAAAGATTTCTGATGAGTAAACATAAAATCACAGAGCATCTGAGGCTGAATCCCAAACTGATTGGGGTTGGAAGGGACCTTAAACTCATCCAGTTCCACCCAGGGACACCTTCCACTATCCCAGGCTGCTCCAAGCCCCGTCCAGCCTGGCCTTGGACACTTCCAGGGATGAGGATCCACTTTTGGATGCTCACAGATTGAATTCTTTCAGTCTCTGAGCTAAAATCCATTAGCTAAGTGCCAATACTTGAGGTTAATAATATTCCCTGAGCCCTTGGTAGCCTGGAGCAAACCTTCTGGATGTGTCCCACGTTCCAGTTGGAGTCCATATTGTCCCTAATCAGCTTTCCACAATGCAGCATTTTCTCCTGACAATGGGTCAGGGAGAAAAGGCAGCTCCCCAGTGATTAAATGACACTTTTTCTGTGTGCTCTTTATTCAGCTCTTCCCCAGCTGCTGACAAAAGGTGCTTTCTCTGCATGCAGAGCAGCAAGCTGAGCTGGTAAAATACTGTAAATTCCTGATGCCTGGCAGATAAACTTGCCTGAAGCGTTGCATTCAGGGAAAACATCTACTTCTTTATTAAAAACAAAATTTGGTAGGAAATGATGCATTTTAGAGTGGTTTTTTGGCCACTTTTCCTCTGAAGTTTGTAATTTTGACTTTAACTTCTAATCAAGTACTGAAAACTACTTGGAAGTATTTCGATTTTTGCAGATTCTACATGGGAAGAAAAGCATTTCCTGCCCAGTTATGATTGAAACCTGCACTTCCCCAGTTCCCAGCACTCGTGTTCCACGGTAGTCCCTGCTCCCTGAGGATCTCCACAAAGGGCTGATGTATTTAACGAGGCATTTGCAAGCACAGGGATGTTTGCAGCAGGAAGTGCATTTTATCCTGGCCGCTCTCGGAGCAGGAATTTTGGTGTATTTCAGGCGTATCTGGAAGCTCTGCTCATTGCAAAGCTGCTGCTGTGATTGATTTCCTTAGGGAGCTGTGCTGAGAGCACCGGGACAATGCTTGTGGTTGGAGATAATATCAATATCTTTAATTAAAGACTTGCTGGAGAGCAAAGGGCACCCTGCCAGTCCCCAGAAATTCCATCTCAGGCACAGCTGGGCTGTGCCTGCCCACCCCGTGCTCCCAGGTATGGATTTATCTCCTCGGGACTCGTGTTCACAAAGGATGTGGCAATTTCTCCTTTCTCCTCAGCTCTCATGTGGTTTTCATTCCGCTGTTCTCACTGTGTCCCGGGATTTTCAGCATTGGGAGAATTGGTGCTTTAGTTTGCAATGCTCTGTCGGGCTTGTGACCATAAATAATCCACAGTGGAGCAGGAATTGCATTTTCCTGGGAGCTCTGACTGCCTTTGCACTGGACATCCACCCACAGCATTGCCTTGGGCATTTGAGTGATTCCTATTTCCAGTTTATTTTAAGAAGTTGCAAACGGACAACTTTTTCAATGGTTTGTTATTGTTATTTAAGTTGATTCAGTATTTAGACTTTTGTGCTTTCAAGGGACTGCAAATTGAAACCAGTTTGAGTGAGGAATGTGTGTTCGCTGCAGCTTTGGAACATGTATGGAATCCCGAGTTGATGGCTTTGAAAGCACTTGCCCTCTTTCAAATGTTTCTAATAAGATAGAGGGTGGTGATTTACACCTCTGGAGATATTGAGCTGCTCTCCAAGAATGTTGTTTGGCTCCTAAAGAAAGCAAGCATTGGTGGGCCTGATTTTGGGGGGAAAAAAAAAAAAGCTGCTGTGGTTTCATTGAGATTTAAGCATTAAGAGAATTCCTTATTTAACGCTTTCCCTGCACACCACGGTGCATTTGGGATCTGTGAGTGTCTGGAGAGGGCACAGGAGGCAGAGCCCTCGTGGGACCCCTTCTCCTGCTGCTCCAAAGCTTCTCCTGCTGCTCCAAAGCTTCTCCTCCCGCTCCAAAGCTTCTCCTGCTGCTCCAAAGCTTCTCCTCTTGCTCCAAAGCTTCTCCTCCCGCTCCAAAACTTCTCCTGTTTCTCCAAAGCTTCTCCTCCTGCTCCAAAGCTTCTCCTGCTGCTCCAAAGCTTCTCCTCCCAACTCCTCCAGCTCCAAATCTTCTCCTCCTGCTCCAAAGCTTCTCCTGCAGCTCCAAATNGCCGCTCCAAAGCTTCTCCTCCCGCTCCAAAGCTTCTCCTGCTGCTCCAAAGCTTCTCCTGCTGCTCCAGAGCTTCTCCTCCTGATCCGAAGCTTCTCCTCCCGCTCCAAATCTTCCCCTCCTGTTCCAAAAGGCGTTGCTGCAGCAGGAAAAGCAGATCTGACTCAGCTCCCAGAGGATGCTCCCTGTCTGTCCGTGGCTTTCCCAGCAGGCCAGAGCTCCAAAGGCAGGGGGCTGAGGCAGTGCCTGGCTCTCCCAGCTCGGAGCAATCCCCAGCAGCTCCCAGTCAGGAGAGAAGATCTTTGGAAACAGTGAGCTGGGATCTTTTAAGTAGTTTCTCTATTTTTGATATAAACCAGGGTGTGGAGCTCAGAAGTGCTCAAGGGTGTGTTTCAGCCTTGCTGCAAAAAATGAAGCCTGGGTAGGGAAAGGGAAGGGAGAAGAGTGAGCAGGATGAAATCTCACTCATTGCAGGAGGAAGCACATGGGAAAGGGTGTTTTGGAAGAGCTTCTAGGAATAAGAAACAGTGTCTTGGGAATCTGGGTGATGTTTTAAACACATGGTGATGTTTTCGTGTTATAATTAAGGTGTTATTTTCTGACATGAAATGGAGAATTGTGATTTTTTGTAGATGCCCTCTCACCCCATCCCTCTGGGCCAGCCCTGCTCCTGCCCAGCTCTCCCTGGCTCTCATTAGAGGTTATTGAATTACACGTGCAGATCTGAGCTGAGCTGCAGATGATGTGTTCCCATTCTCCCGTTCAGCAGACTGGAGGAACTGGGGAGGGGAGGCCCGAGGAGGGCGGGAGGAGGTTCAGCTCTGTCCTGGTGAGTGGGGTTCAAGTTTTAATCAGTGTGGTATTTCCTCTTCCTGGGGCCACAGGAACACCTGTGTTTTTCTTTTAGGATTCCAAGGGACAGTTGATGGGTCCTATCCTTTTGAAGGGAATCTTGTTAAAGCCCATCTGTATCCATTGGCTTCAAAGGATGTGCACAGGGCTCTGGCTGATAATTTAAAAAAAAAATTAGGGTGAGATCTCTTGACAGAGCTATAGGGCTCCAGTTAAACTACTTTAACATCCATCTTCAGAGGAGACCTCAGGGTTGATCTGAAAGCTTTGTAGGATGAAGTTTTAAAGCTACTTCAGGGCTACTTTCTTGTTTTGAAGTTTTATTTCATTTCAGAGGACAAACGATTCTTAATTTCATTCTTCATTTCATACAAACCTGTGTTAGAAAGCTGTAAAACTACATAAACTGTTTTCTCTCCCGGATCTTTTTCCACTTCTGAGAGCTCCAGTGGGAATTGTTGCTCGCAGGGCAGCACGGCATTGCTGGAGTGTCCCCACACTCCTTGGTCAGGGCTTCAGCAGGGCAGCAGCACAGGCAGTGCTGTATCCACATCCTGGGAGCAGCTCCATGAAATCCGTAGGGACACAAACGCAAGCAGGGAATCCCTGTAATCCCCAAAAGTGGGAACTGCCGGCTGCTGCTCTCCCCGTGGATTAACTTGTTTGTGTTTTTAAAGGATTAAAATGTGAGTTGTGCAGGGAACGATGATTCCACTGAGGGAAGGCTCGAGCCGTGCAGAGCTGTGGGGTTGTTTGGGATTGCAGGGGAAGCCAAACCTGTGAAATTCCCTGTAAAGGGAACGGGGCGTGTGGAGCCATGGGCCCGCGGAGCTGGGGCTCCCTCCGACACTCACAGGCCTGGGAACGAGCCTTCCAAGCTCTGGGCTGCCCTTTAATCTGCCAGGTGGGCTGAAGGGAAGCCAGCAAAGCGGGAATCTCAGGAGCCACGGCTCCAAAGTGTCTGGCTGAGCCAGGGTTGCAGGCTCTGGCTGTGCAGCAGCTCCAGATGGGGAGCCAGAGCCCTCCTTCCCAACAGCCCTGCAATCAGCTCTGGAGGAGCCACCCGAAAACTGGGAGCTCTGGGGAACAGAAAGGCCAAATCCCAGTTACCCCAAATCCCAGTTACCCCAAATCCCAATCGCCCCAAATCCCAGTTACCTCACAGTGCTGTTGTTGGGGATTGCAGTCAGCAGGGAGGGTCTGCAGCAAATGTGTCAGCACTGAACCCTCTCCAGGTAATGTTTGGATTGTGCAGCTTTGGCATTCTCCAGTGGAAACTCGCTCTCTGAAAGAATTTCTGGTCAGCGTTTCTAAAATCCAAGGGTTTTTTTCCTTTTCAAACAAATTAATTCTGTTGATTAAAGCCTTGCTTTGGTAGCAGTTCAATCACCCGGGTTTTTTTCTTCCTTTGTGCCATTGTTGCTGTTTGTTATTCAGGATTTCTGGTTAGTTTTCCACAGCAAATGTCCAGGAGGGTGTTAAATACATCTTTCATACAGCAGAGAATAAATTCAGTCACCTACAACATGGGGAAAACCTGGTTCCCACAGTAGTCAGGACAAATTTCAGAGAAATTAACTTTACTACAGCACACCAGGAATAGAAATTAGGCCCTAATCATGTAATCAAATTCCTTATAATGGAATTTAGTCCTTTAAAATGTGATAGAGAAGACTCATTCTCACTTGGAAGGTGTATTGGCAGCACTGCTCGTCACCACCTGTCATTAGATCAAAAAATTGCACCTGAAGTGGGGGAGCAAACCAAAACCAGCCCCAAAACCAAAAAACCCTGAGGATCCAGAGCAAACCACCACCTTTACAAACCTCTGTCAACTCCTATTCCGAGACCTCCTGATTGTTTGCAGTTGTTGGATAAACACGTTGCACAACAGCTGCACTGTTAGCAAAACACACAAACACATCCTTACAATATTTCTTGGAGCAGATCACAGCACAGGGATGCTCACATCTTCCCAGGGACTTTGCTGGCTCTTCAGCCAGTGCAGGAGTCAGGAAACTCCAAACACAGAATGTGTGTGCTCATTTTTGGGACAGACAGACTTCCCAAGGCTGCAGAGTTCCTTTCCCAGGACCATCATTATGATCCTGGCTATTTTTCTCCATGTGTGGCCGTTGTGCCCCTGTCCAGCCCATCTCACACGTTCTCCTTTAGCAATGGGATCCCTCTTCCTTTCATGCTCTGCTAGTACCCATCCTGATTTTTCTCTGGATAACCAAGCTCTGATTCCCACCTGTGCCCACCATGGAAGTTGGTGATTCTTGATGGAAATTATCAGTCCAATCTCAGTTCTGGCCCTCTGAAAAGGCTTTTTATTCCTCACAGTTCCTAAGAACCCTTTTCCTTTGCCTGCTTTTTGCCCCAGGTAGGAATGTTTGCTGGATTTCTCTAAGGTAAGACTCCGTCCTCTGTGCTTTTTCCATTTTGGCACTCATGGAGAACATGGAAAAAGGAAGGGAAATGGGAGTGTAGCAACCAAGCAACTGGGAATCATCACTGTGGGCAGGCAGATGAACAGGAAAATGATGTCCTTGGGTGTATCAGGGAACTGATATTAAAACAGTGGAGCAAGGGAAGGAAAAGGTTCTGGAAAGACCTCTGGAATTCTGTGCACAGCTGTGGTTTATGATTCTGGAGACCACCACTGATCTGGCCAGGCTCCTTGGTGAGGCTGCAGGTTGGGCTTGTTCAGTCAAGCCAGGGGAATGTTCCTGCTCTGTGAGCACAGCGTTTATCCTCAGAAACACCGGGAAGGCAGGGAGCGCAACCGAGGCACACAGTAATGCTGATGCAAAGTTAAATTTGTCTAAACTGGCCATCGGTAGCTTTGAGTTGATGTTTTCCAAGTGCAAGAGCTGTGAGGCACTGGGATAGCTTTCCAGCAGGAGAAGTTTGGGCAAGAACCTTAATTAGCTCGACGATGGCACTCGTTCAGTTCATCAGCAGTGCCTGAATAAAGGAGACTGTGCCGAGCCACCCGACATCCTGCAGCCTTCCCTCCTCCAGAGGTTATCCTGGCACTCCCTGGCATTCCAGCCATCCACAGCATCCTGTGTCCCTGCTGCCAGCAGCCCACCCGCTCCCCGTGCTCCTCGGTGAAAGGACATTTTGTGGGCTGATTCACGGCTGTGTTTTCCCTCGTTGCTCCTTTGTGTAATCCCTGCTCATCCGAGCCAGCAGCTTCCCGTCAGAAGGTTTGCCAACAGCAATTGTGATCTTAATATTTCATGCCAGCTTCATCTCGCTGTCCTTGCAGGATAAATGAGGCTTATGTGCACTCCGGAGTGCAGCTTGCCTTTTGTGAGGCCACAGTTAATTGCAATTAAACAGTCAGCCTTTGTCAAATTAATATTATTGTTGCTCTGCTCTGCGTGTGCTGACACTTGGGGAATGGCTGACAAATGTCAGGCAAATGCAAGTGTGGCCCTTTGCTCACTGGGATTTTTAATGTATTTTAATCACCTGTTTGCCTTGGCAAAAAAATGTATATTTTAGATATTCAAATCAGTGGGAAAATAGACTAGTAACTTTGTTTAAGGATAATCTGACATCTGTTCCTTTCTTCTTTTCTGTTCAGCTTCCTTCATTATGCTTTTCCACAGCTCTCTTCGTTCTCAAATATGGTAATTCTTGGCTTCTTTATACAATACACCTAAAATGTGGATGGTAAAGAGTTTTTGTAGAATTTAAAGTTGCTCTTACTGTTCCCAATCTCAATTCTGCCACCACTGGTACACGAACAGAGTTTGTGGGCACATCTGATGTGACAGGGTGACGTCTGAGGGGACTTCCAGCAGCAGCTGGTGCTCCCCAGGCGCCTTTCCCAGCTCCCTTTCCCCAGCATCTGTTGTTGCTGCCGTGTGGAGCCAACTGATCCCGATATTGGGGTAAAATCACAGAATCCTGGAATGGTTTGGCTTGGGAGGGACCTTAAAGCCCATCCAGTCCCACCCCAGGGACACCTCCCACTGTCCCAGGCTGCTCCAAGCGTGGCCTTGGACGCTTTCAGGGACAGGGGAATGCACAACTCCTGATGCCAAAAGGGCTTTCATCTCCCTCTGAACTCCCCTCAGGTAATTCCCAGAAGTGGGAATCAGGCTTCCTGAGGAAGAGAGCCGCAGGAACCCCGTTCTGGGTGCAGCCCTCCCACCAGGACCAGCCCCAGCCCCAGCCCCGTGGCCAGGCCGGGGGTCACGGCCACGGTGCCGAAGGAGCAGGGAAGGCTCTTTGCCCAGGCTGGAGGCAGAAAGGATTTCAGTTCCCAGTGTTTCACAAGTACACGTTTCTTTCAGAATTTCAGAGAAGAAAAACTGTGTTCGGAGTAAGGAATGCAATTCCCTCTCCCCCCAAAGAGATATTTTTTCAGAAGCTGGAGCGGGTCCAGTTCAAATGTTGAGCACTGAGCCAGTACAGAGCAGTCCAGCACATGTTCCTCACTCTGCAGGTGCAGGGGGAGAGCGACTTTGGGCCTGAGCCCTCGTGAAATACGACTTTTACCTCCATGTTTGACATTTTCTTGCTCTTTTATAAGGAGTGATGGAAACGTGCGTTTTCCCTCCTTTCACAACCCCGGCTCCTCGCTCGTTAAAGGCGCTGGATTGACAAGCACCGAGACTGGAGCCCTGTGTTTACCCCCAGGATAAGCACAGCCTGGGAAAGCTCCAGTGCAGCCTGGAAAAGCTTCCTTGGGGTGCTGCCTAAGCTCAGCCTTGCCCTGGGCAGGAATTTATCCATTCCCATCCCCGCTCCAGCTTTTGCATCCCGACCTCGCCGGGAGGAGTCAGTCCTGGTGCCGCTGTTGCTGCTTTAAGAAATTTCTTGGATCTAAACAGACCACCCCAAAGCTGCCTCCGGAGCAGGAGGCAGAGTAACCTCATCATCTTCCCTCTCCCTTTGTACACACAAAACTGAGCACGGCTTTGATGGACCCCAGGTGAAAATTCCGAGCTTGCCATGAAAAATAAGGAGCAGGAAAAGATGACTAACTGAGCACATCCAGGGAGAAAACCTCAAACTGACACCTCGTTTTCCTCCTCTGCTCCTAATCACTGGTGGATTTGTCCTCCACAATTAGGGAATGTCTGAATTTCAGGGTAATAATAAATAGAGGCTTTGCATTAAGTGAGCTCCGGGCTACACATCCCAGTAAAAGTGAAGGGTTAAGTACAAAGATCTTTGCACTTCTCTCATTTTTCCAGCTAAGGAAAAATCAGACAATTTAGCTTTGGAGAAATATATGACATAAAACCTACTAGGTTGTCTCCAAATCCACTTTGTAATGATTGTCCAACTTCCAAGAGGAGAGGTAGGCAGGCACTCCAATCCAACAAATCACTGAAGGATATAAATTCCTGTGTAATGGTGATACTGCTGACCTCAAAAATGGAACTTGCCAGCTAATCTAGCTGTAGACAACATTCTCATTACTGCCCTATCCTATAGCCCATTTTTAAAAAATATTACTATTTCTGTGGAGAAATAAACTGCAGTAAAGTCTCTTGTGCTGAAACTGGCAGCAGTGAGATCATAGCATGATAAATAGCAGATTCCTTGAGCGCAGCTTTAGATAAAGTAATGCTAGAAATGATTAATTTTGGAGGTTTGGAATAAACAGTGGGATCACTGCTTGCTTTTCTCACTGGAAAACTAATTTTTTGGGGGAACACACTCCTACCACGCTGTGGGTCTCTGATTCCCTCAGTGAAGCACAGCCCTGCAATTCTCCTGGGAAAGAGACAACTGGACTGGAAAAAACAGCTTTTCCCCCATTATCTTGGGCATAAAATGCTCTTGGGGAAAAGTTTTATGCCAATGGGACCCTGAAGCATGAGAGTCCAGCTGAAGAGGAATCAAAGAGGATCATTTGCTTCTGGGAAAGGGTTAAAACTTCAAGCTGGGACTTGAAGATGTAGAAGATGGTGAAATGTGGAGATGGTCTTCAGAATGCTTAGCTCAGGCTTTTAATGCTGGGGCACAGCGTTGTGTTATTGGGGCAGGAATTCTCAGATAAAACTTCCAGACATGAGTTCTGCTCTAAGGCTTGGCCAGAACCAACATTAAACAACCTTAAGTACACGTCTATTTTTTAAATATCATCTTGATAGGTGGTGTTATTAACGTAGCTTTTAATTTCATGGCAGAGTAGAGATAAAACCCCTTTGGATAAGAATCACCGTGGAAGTGCTGAGCTGGGGGATTTTAGCTGTGTCACACTGGGCAAGGGGAAAAGCAATCAAGTGGGAGAGGGCTGAAACACTTCAGGGTTGTTACAGGTCCCATCTGGTGAGAAATCACTTTTTTGGCAATTTTCAAGAGATAGCGCTGTGATTTCACTCCTCCACGTCTGTCACCACATCATCCAGTGTGGAGACCAGCACAGAGGAATGTGAGACGTGAATTTAACTGCTGAATTTAGCATGCTTCTGCAAATTAGCTTTAATATCTTCCATTGAAATGTAGTTTTTTTGGCTTGAAGGTAAATATTAGGCACTTTCAAGAGGCCTTTTGGTGGCTACATGGGAAGAACATATTTCTTTGTCTGGTTTTTGTACGTTTATCTTTCATTGCTGGTTCATTCCTGTCAGAGCTCCCACGGAATAATGACACAGGCGTTTCTCTTCTGTCACACCTGCTTGGTTTGGCTTTGTCTTCCACTTGGAGTGCAGGAAAGTTTTGCAGAGATCCACAAATCTCTCAAATCCACCAAAATATTCACCATAGAAACTGCTCATGTTCCTGCTGATCGGGGAGGAAGGAGGGGTGTCCTTTTAATTAGAAATGAATAATAATTTCTGCTCTAAAAACTAATTTTTTTGGTAGAGCACTGGAAGTCCTTCCAGCTTTGGAAGCAGTTTCCAGGGACAGCATCCAGCAGTGTGGGATTGGGATGGCACCAGTGCTGCTTTCAGGTATTAATTAATTAATTAGTACATATGAGGTTGAATTCTGTGGAGAGCTGTATCAGCACAATCACCAATTAAATCCCAACTGGGAGGAATTTTCAGTAATTCCCAGTAATCCCTGCTGGTGCATCCTGTCCTGGTAACTGTTTGTGTTTACGTGGTGACACACAGAGGTGCAAATCAATCCCACTCATGGATTTCAATCCGTGCTGGATTCTCAGGGATGGGGCAATCCAGGGATTTTTCCATCGTGCTGGACTTGAGAGTGTTGCCAACAAATTTCTATTCAATCCCAGTGGTAAAATTCTTTTGTCTGTCTTTCTTTACCCACTTTATTTTATTGTTAGAACATTTAGCTTTACTAAGTGCTATCATATTAAAGGTAAAAAAACCCAAGAATGTGAATTTAAAGTTACAAAAATGGGATTTTCCATTTTTCAGTCTGTACAGAAGCAGAACATGTATAATTTCTGCTCCCATGTGCTTTGTTTTATATCACCCAAGGAGTGAAATGCAGCATCAGTGGTTCCTGTTCACCCCAGTTCTGCGGGTGCATTAATTCTGAACCAGTTTGGCACCAGTTTCCCCACTGGTGCTGGGTCTGTGGTGGGACTTGTCCAAACCCTGGGCTGCTCCTCGCTCTGGGCAGAGGGGTTTCCAGCCAAACTCCTGGGTTCTTCCCAGATGCACAAATTGATGTCCTGCCACTTCCTGAGGATCCTCAGGGGCAGAATTTGGGCAAAAAAGCCCAACAGAAAAAGGATAATTTTATTTATAAAGCACCTGGCAAATTCTGACGGGACAGAGGACAGTGTTTAAACATTCTCATATTTGTCTGGTAACTTCATTCGGATTTGTTTCCTGGAGGTTTTGAACTCTACTTTTATGCTTTATCACTAAAACCCTCTTTCTTGTTCCTTCCTGCTCTTCCTAAGACATTTTTGGAGAGAATTAATTGGATTGCTGCACTTGGAACGAGCTCACTCAGGAGGAAAGGAGCTGTGGAGCACTGAACAGTCTGGCTCTTTGCATATTGATAATTCCTGCTCTGATTACATTTTAGATACCCTTTCCTTCATTATTATTCAATGAAAAGAGGTTGGAAACCAATGGCAAGATAAGAGTATTTGGCTGATTTTTATGCTTATAAACCAATTACTGCCCAGTTCTTTGCTGGGAGATGAATCCCTTTAATTTGTGGAGCAGGCTGTGGTTTCAGCAGGGCCTGTGGAGCTGGGAAATCTTTGCTCCCTGGAGCAGCAGAGTCTGCAGGCCATGTTTAGGTACATTTTCCTTCCAGTGACCTTTGCAAGAATTCCACACACACTCTGGGCACCGGGTTCCTCTGCAGCTTTGCCCTGAAGTGCAAATCCATATGTTTTAGGTGAGGGAAAGCAATCAACAGGTTGTACCCTTAACCCTTAAATCCCAGATCTGGGCCCAGACATTTTTATTGCATTGCTTCACTCTGTGTGTTCCTCTCCTACCAAGTGAGAATTTAAAAGCTTGATACAAATGCCTCTTGAAAAAGGTATTTTTTTTTAAAAAAGCTTGTTGATTGATATTTATTCCAGATGTAGGCTGGGCTTTATTTATTTCATACCGTTCATAACTGAGAATCAGGACCCAGTAGGGGAAAGTGGCTCTGCTGGGGGGCTCGAACACATTTCATCCTGTCAGGGTAAATGCCAAGTGAAAGTGCCTGTGAGGTGGCATTTCATGGCACAGATGCTCTCCAGCTTTTATTTACCAAAACTGCCCCGCTGGTTGCTTTCTGTTCTGCCAGCTGCAGCATTGTGGGAGCTATTTAGTTTCTAAAGAAAATCCAGAATTTTCTCCAGCCAGTGGTTTCCCTGTCTCTGAGGGAGAAGTGCCCTCTCTGTCCCCACTCAGAGTATTGGATCTTACAACTGATGGAAAGCAGTGGCATAAGCTGATTAATGGCAGGGCTCACCAGAGTTGACATTTGGGGTTACATTTTTTGAAAGACACTTCTGAAATTGAGCCTCTAATGTTATTTTACAGCCTTTTTTTTATGCTTTGAAATTCCTCTAGCAATACAGAATGTTATTTTTCCTTTTTATCAAATTTTAAGGGTATTTCAGCAATTAAACTTGGTGTGCCTCAGCCAAAAAACATAAGTGCAGTCAGCTTCTTTGGCTTGTTGGATAACAATGCTTCCTGTGTTAGCAACAGAGTAAATATTGCTTCGTTTGGCACCTTGTGAAAAGAAAATTTCAGAAGAAGATGGGAAAAATCTGCAAGATTGGGACAACATTTGACATGGAAGGCGGGTGGTGAACATAAATTGTTGTGGTGCTACTAAATTTAGCAGAGCAGTTGGTGAGGATCCGTCATGTGCTTCCAAATGCATCCTGGAAGAGAAGTCCCACTGCTTCCAGATTAATTGTTAACCCTGGACTTGCAGATTTGTTGGTTACGATCAGAAAAAAGGAAAGATGGGAATGGAAAATGCTGGCAGGGGTGGCCCCAGAGCCAACCTGTGCAGGGAGAGCACAAAAAATTGGGTTATTTTCAGGAAAAGTTTTCCGGGCAGTTACCTCACTGCGTGGACTTTTGGATAATTTGGACAGGGAGAACAACACGAGGCTGAGGTGCTGTCTTCTCCTTCGTGGAGCCACATGGCATTCTTGCTTTTCAGCAAACATTTCATCAGGATTTGGGACTCCTGCGAGTCCCAACAGCCAGAGAGATGCTGGATTTAAGACTCCCAAAATACTCATCGGTGTGACAGGCTGCAACCAATCGCCTTTAGAAAAATCCCGAAAACAGGTTTGCAATCCCGAATTTTGAATGTCCCCTGGCTGAACACAACCTGTGAGGAGATCCCTGCTCATCCAGCTGGGCCAGCAGGGATTTTCCAGGCCGGGGCTGAGTTGCTGCTGAGCAGTTGCTGTCCCTGAGGAGCAGCCTGGGGAAGGAGCTGACTCCGAGGAGTCACGGGTCACTGCCTGACCCTGTCTGCCTCACACTGAGAGGGAACAGCCCAGGAAAAGGAATAATCCCTGCCTCCTCTCTCTGGACAGCCAGCTCACCCTTTTTTTTTATCCTTAGCACAATTTTTCTGTGCAGAAGACGCAGCAAAACTTCTTTGAACCCCAGCTGAGCTCAGCAGCTTTTTGCCTGATCCAAATAATACAAGGGCACAGCTGATCCATGTCTAACAAGGCAGAAACTCTTCTCTACCTGTTCTTTTTCCAGCATTCCTCCCCGTGAGCAGGCTGGAATCACATTCACTTAATTGTATTTTAAAGTTTAAAAGCGTAAGAAAGGTTGAGCTTGTTTGAACTCAACAAAACCACCACAGACTGGAAAAGGAACCTGGATTTTTTCATAGCTCCCCCGCTTGTTCACAGGGCTGCAAAACCAATTCCAGCTGCAGCATCACCTCTGCAATTCCATGATTTTCAGGTGCTGCCCTGGGTTGCATTCTGAGGGGCAGGGATGGGTTTGCTGTCACAGGGATGAAGGCAAGGTCAGTGCTGGGTGACAGGCAGGAGGCAAAGGTAAAGCACATTCCTGGGGAATTAATGGCACCGTTTTAGCTCTGGAATTCCCTGGCCGGTGCAGTTCCTTGGAGTCCTGCAGCAGTGCTCTAACACTGTATTTAATGTGGATTCAGCACAGAATTTCCACGTGCTCGTTATCATGGTGCTTAGCTATAAATTAGGAACTCATTTCAAAGGCTCCGTTTTATGTGGAGTCCTTAAAAAGCCCCTAAATTGTCTTTAAAAAGCTGGTTTTACTTATTACTTTTAATAACCATGTTTCCATGCTATGGTCTATATGAATTTTTGAGGAATTCCAACAAGGGGAGGATTTCACTCCGTGTTTACACCTGTGTGTAAAAGTGCTGTTGAAGGAAGTGTCCAGGTGAGCTTTCCCTGAGGAATAACACCTTGGAGAGGCTGCCATGGGATTTTGGGAAGTGCCTGTTGTGTCTAGCCCAGAGCTGTCAGTGAATCCCAGATCCTGTGGATGACTGATGACACATCTAAAGTGACTTTGGGGTTCTCTGAATTCCACATTTTCCTGAGACAGCTCCACGTGGCACTGAGCATTTCCTTTGGGAAAAGGCCTGGAAATGGGGCTCCCTTTCATCTTCCAGCCCTGCTGGAGAAAGCTGAGGATGTTAATGGAGTAGTGCTTAACAAAGCTGAGCTGCTGCGACTTGTGCTTTTAATCTATCACGGATAAAAATGGACTGAGCAGTTTCCCAGAATCAAACTTCAGAAAAAAAAAGGAGTTTAGCTGTCTAGGAAACAACATGTGTACGTTGTTATACAAATATATATAGACTGTTATATAGAACATAAAAATGGGACTTCAGTGTTTCACTGAATACATGAACATTTATATCGCTGCTTTAATGGAACTTCAGCAGAAGGAATCGTGAGTTCTACCTAAAAATCCCACAAACAGAAGTTTTTAAGGGTGAATTTTAGATTTCTTGATGTATTTGGTGCTATAATATCAGATTAAAAGATGTCACATGTACCATTTCAGGTAGAAATTCTGATTAATTGCCAGTGAGTCACCAGAGAATGGTTTCCAGTGTTGTCCACAACTTAAACCGTTTACTCTTGTGAGTTTGTTTTACTGATTTCTTTTAAATTTTGCTGTTATTTGTAAGGTCAGGGCCCAGTGAGAGCTTCCCCGAGGTTCTGTCCCCAGCACACTGAGGGTAGGCAGGGCTCAGCAGAGCTCTCCATAAACAAGCTGTCAGGACTGTTTGGATAAGAGCTGGGGAGGGACAATAATGAACCAAATGTACAAGATAGTTTGAAAAGCCAAGTTTTCCCAGACTGTTTATTTTTAACGGGGTTCCACAACCAGGAGGTGCTTTTATTTGTGATGCAAATAAACACCACGAGTGTGCAGGTCTTCAGCCACTGCAGAGCCTTGGGAGTGGAGCTATTTGCAAAATATAATGAAATATTGGATGTTCCTTCAGAAAAATCCTGTCTGGCGCAGGAGAAAATGATGTGTCCGGCCTCTGATTTAAAAGGTAAATAAAGCCTGGAATTCCCTGTGGTTTCTTTGGAAAGTGCAGGTAAATCCAAGGTTTTGCAGGTGGAAAGGGGATGTGGCATCACAAGGACATGGGCAGGGCTGTAGGCAAAGGCTGCAGCTGCCCCTTTTCCAAGGAGGTAAAGTCCCCTCCTAGATCAGAGGTTGCCAGGTCTGGTTTTTATCATTTTCCTGCCCTGACTAAATAGAAAGAAATCCCAGATTAATGCCACGTTCATCAGATGAAGCAGTGAGGAGTTTGCTGGGTTGTTAAAGCCAGGCTTTCCCCTTGTGACAAATCCCCCAAAATCCTGCTGCTCTCAGGAGGGCAGATCCCAGCAGGGCTGGGAATGCCCAGGATGGCCTGAGCAGCTTTAGGCTCCCCTTGCACAGCTGCCTTGGGGACCATCTCCAGAGGATGTGTTGGATCCCCACCCTCTGCTGGTGGCTGTGACCCTGTGGGATTTGGGGTAAGGGCTGGGCCTGGACCTGTCACCTGCTCTGCATTCCTCGAACCCCTGTTCTCTTTCCTCCCTTTATTTTTAAAAAGACACTAAGTAAAATAATAATAATAACAACAACAACAACAATAATAATAATAGTAATAGTAATAATAATAATATAGAAATGTAATCACAGAATTGTTAAGGTTGGAAAAGATCATTAAAATCAAGTCTGACCATCAGCCAGCAGCACCACCATGGTCATCAATAAACCGTGGCACCAAATGCCATATCCACAGGGCTTTTAAATCCCTCCAGGGATGTGACTCCATCTCTGCTCTGGGCAGCTGTGCTGGGGCTGGACAGCCCTTTCCATGGGGAAATATTCCCAAATATCCACCCTGAGCCTCCCCTGGCCCAGCCTGAGGCCGTTCCCTCTCCTCCTGTCCCTGTTCCCTGGGAGCAGAGCCTGATTTCCCCCCCGGCTGTCCCCTCCTGTCAGGGAGTTGTGCAGAGCCACAAGGTCCCCTGAGCCTCCTTTTCTCCAGGCTGAGCCCCTTCCCAGCTCCCTCAGCCTCTCCTGGGGCTCCAGCCCCTTCCCCAGCTCTGTTCCCTTCCCTGGAGAGGCTCCAGAGTGAGCACAAGGGGAAATTCCAGGGATCATTTGGGGGATGTACCTCAGGTGTCATCACACAAAACCATCTGATGAATCCAGGTGCTCCTCAAGTGCTGGAGTTTCTGTCCTCAGTCAACCCCAGCACAGGGCATTTTTCTATGGGCAGACTGTGCCAGGACACGAGGCAACGGAAGAGATCAGGCTTAGATGGGAGATTGGGAAGGAATTCCTGGCTGGGAGGGTTTGAGGCCCTGGCACAGGGTGCCCAGAGCAGCTGTGGCTGCCCCTGGATCCCTGGCAGTGCCCAAGGCCAGGCTGGAGCAGCCTGGGACAGTGGAAGGTGTCCCTGCCTATGATGGGGTGGCACTGGATGGGCTTTAGGTCCCTTCCAAACCACTCTGATCCCATGGCTCTCCCCAGGCTGCTCCCTGTTCCCTCCATCCCTGTTTGTTCCCTGCAGTGGCTCAGCCGAAGGATGCTGTGCTGGGATGCAGCTACAATAACAAAGCACTTGTGGAGTTTGAGGTTTGGATCTCAACTTTGGATCCCTCATCTTATTCTTTGAGCAAAGCACACAGCTGAGAGCTGGCATCTGGTTTTTTTTTTTTTTTTTGAGATGTAAAGCTTTGAGCGTGGAACCAATGGAAAATGTAAAAATAATTGTTAAAACACTGGAAAAAAAGATTCACTTTGACTCAGAGTATTTTATTAGAGAAAACCAAACCATCTTGCTGGGTTCTGACTGTTTTAAGTTTTCAATTGTATTCAGCAATTTGAAATGAAAGGTCATTTCAAGCTGAAATAATGACTCTTCCCCTGAAGCCATCTAAAAAGGATTCACAATGGTATGAAGCTTTTGTTTTTACATAAACAATTCATTAAGATCAACATGAACCTGCAAAAAAAAAAAAAGTGCCATCAATCAACATGTGTTTTTGCTTTAAAAAAAAAAGAAAAAAAAAAAAAAATCCTGTTCAAACCAAACCAAGAGATGTGGGTTGATTATTTTGCACCAGCTCAGATTTATGGGTGGCTGTAAATCAGCTTCCCCCTCCCAAGTTGTAAAGGAGCGATAATGCTGCTCTTGTTCAAATTTGGGTTTAGAGAGCAAAGCTCGTGGAGGGAGGGTCTCCTGTGAGAGATGAGGGGCCAGGCTGGATCCTGCTCGGGCTTGTTTCTCCCATGGATAAGGGCAGGAAATCATGGATTCTCTTCCCTTCGGAGATGGCAACTGCCTGGCACATCCCAAAGAGGCTTTTTGCCGATTTTTACCTTTATTTAATGCAAACAGCGCAAACGGTGAGAAACGTGGGCTCTTCTGATTCATTGCCCGCGCTGCCTTCAGCTGGGAATTAATTAATAGCTCTTGGAGGTTATTTTTGTAAGCCTTAAGTAGCAGGATATTATCTGCTGTGTCCTGGGGCTGCACCTCCTCGGAGCAGTAGCCAGGATGTCTGAGAGGGCTTGGAGGGCTTTTCCCCCCCTCTCAGCCCATCTGCTGCCTGGATGAGCTGTTCTGGGAGTGGGCTGCTCTTTGAAGTTTGTTTGGAGTCCTGTCTAGACTCCCAAAAAATTCCTTCCTCCCCAGCTTTGCTTTCCTATTAAGCAAAATGAAAAAGTTTTTTGAAAGTTTTGCCTTTGAGAAAGGTCATTTCTCATGCCAGTCCCAGCTAAACTTCTGTGACAGACAAAAGCTTTTGAAATTCATGGGGTGAATTTCCCCTCCTGTGTTTCTCCCCTCCTGGTTTCATAAACCCACCCTGACTTTCTCTGCAGGCAGAATTAAAATCCCTGTACCTGTTCTGCTTGGGTTGAGTATCCAAGTCAGCCATATGTCAAAGAAACACCAAATTTGAGAGTTTGGCTTGGTTTTGTTTCAGATAATGCTCATGGTTAATCTCACCCACAGATACTGGGGTTAGAGAAGCTTTTTTGCTTTAAAATGGGCACGGAAACACGCTCTGTGTTGTTTCTCATTGTTCATTTTGCTAATATTTGTTCACATAGCCAAAGATACTTCGTTGTTTTTTTTTTTAATCATAATGAACTGGAGAATTCAGAGTGAACTGCAGGATTTTTTTATAGATGTCTCCCGTTGATTTTCCTTTGACTGTTTTTTAGCTTTTATGTGCAGTCATTATTTCCTGGAGGTTAATGCTTCTAGTGTTTATTCTAGATTTATGTTTAATCTTCGTTTCAAAGAACCCTAAAAATTATGAATACTTTTCTTTCAACCCAGGGCTCATTCTTAGGAAAAATCTGCGCTGCTTGGAGCTGCTCTCCAGCCCCACATTCGTGGCAGTGCCCATCTTCTTTTAAAAGAGGATTTGTTAATGAGCTCTGCAGGTTCTGCACTGAAAGAATCTCAGGAACCATGGGAACCATGCTCTAGCTTTTCATCAGGCCGATCCAGATATTCCCAGCAGCCTTCTTTTTTTTTGGAGCAGAAATCACAGTAAAATTCTGAAGTTCATTCTATTTTATATCTATGAAAAAAAGCTGCGAACTTTTCCTGACCCTTCACACGGACTGTGCTTGAAGCTGGCACAAATTTCATCCCATAACTCTCAGAAGAGACTAAAATATCTTTACTTCTTTTCCCCCTTCCCTTCTTCTGCCCAGCCAAAACTTGTCACAGGTCCAAGGACAATGTTGCTCCAGTGGAACAGAGGTTTAGGATGGAGGATCCTGGAAGCCTAAAGCACGAGAAAGAGCAGTAGATCAGGGGAATTTTTAGGTCTAAAAGGCAGCAAGGGAATTGATTTTCATCAGAACACCCACAACTGTGTGGTCACCTCTGGGCCTGAGTTATTTGGAGACAACAAGTGGGGCTCTGGAAATGTGAGCATAGAATCCCAGAATTATTTAAGGTTGGAAAAATGGTCCAAGACCATCCAGTCCAAGCTGTTCCTGATCTCCACCTTGTCCCCAGCCCAGAGCACTGAGTGCCAGGTGTTCCTCAGACACCTCCAGGGATGGGGACTCCACCCCTGGATGCTCCTGTCCCTGAAAGGGAAGGAGAACAGAGTTCACACAGCACAGAGTAGGGAACCTCTCCCAAATATTTCACACCTGACCTATCTCCCCTTCCTGGGAACGTAATCCTGCCTGGGAATGTAATCCTGCCTGGGAATAAATCCTGACTTCAGCATTTTCCAAACTTCCCTTTCAATTAAACTCATTTTATTTTCCCCAGTTGACTTCTTATCTTTCCTCCAGCTCGCACAGACTTCCCAGGTGGCCAAATCCGACTTACTTTCCATTGGATCTGTGAGGTCAGAACAAAAACAAGGCGACTTTTCCTTCTGGTGGCTGACTCAGTAATTGGGGAGTTACGCAGCTGGGGCTGGACTTGCCAAGGAAAAGCAGCAGAAGTTCGTTAACTTTGGGGAGGTGTTTTCAGGGCTGGGTGGGGCCCGTGGGGCGCTCGCCAAGTGGGGAAGGAGTTTGGCTGCAGGGAAATTGGGATGTGCTCCCAGCCTGGGCTCCCAGCACAGCTCAGGCAGCTCCGCTCACCTGGGCAGGTCAGAGAGGCAGAGCTGTCACCCTGATTGTACCAATTCCCATTCCTCCCTCCCCTGTTTCCAGGGATTTCCTCTGCTGGAAGCCACTGCACACTCAGGGAAGGCACCTGGAGTCATCCTCTGTGGCAAAAACCTGAGAGTCCTCAGGGACCAGCTGGGCTGGGCTCACTCCTGCTTAAGAAACTGCTTTTAGTGCTGAAAGATGTGTGGAAAAAGGGAACCTGGCAAAACCACAACAGAGCAGTCCAAAGGGAAGGAAAGTGTAGGATAAATCCCCCCACCTAAGGATAAATAATCAAAGTTTATTTTTTACAAAACAGGACCATTTAAATGAGTGTGTTTCCATATTGAAAAAATTCAAAATGTGAATTTATGAGGAAAAAAATTTATGTATTTTAGATTACTTTTGTAAATAAGTTATATAGGTTTGTAGTCTGGCTTTTTAAACCAGTCTGGCTGGTTTTATCTTGTAAAAAAAAAATTTATTACTAGGACATGTTTGTAGTTTAAACAGCTGACTTATATCTTGCTTTTGGGTGAAATATTTTATGGGATATATTGTATTCCTTCTTGTTTGTGGCGTGGAAGTTAAAGGCAGGGAATTGTACTTTTGGGTGCATATAGAGCATGATTTTCCTTAGGACTGTTTTCCAAACGAGTTCTCAAGTGGTACCAGGAGGTAAAACGAGAGGTCCAGCTTTACCCTGGATTTCCCAGGGTGGGATGTGCTCCAGCTTTACCCTGGATTTCCCAGGCTGGGCTTTGCCTCCTGTTCTCCTGCCCTGCACTTTGGTGTCCCAGCTCGCACACGCCGAGCAGGAAAGGGGAGCATCCTGCAGCTGCTGACTCAGGGAATGTGGCTGGGTGACGGCTTTGTGCCGAGCTGGTGTTTGCACACAAAGGATTCGGGACGGCCAGCAGAGCTGGGATCTCCGCGGGTGTCAGAGGCGGTCTGTGTGACACGGGCCAGCTGCTGTGCTGTCACAGCCCGGTGACAGGAGCTGCTGTGACAGCCAGCCCGAGGGAGGACATGGCCCAGGGAGAGCTGCACGGATCCTTTCCCTGCCCCTGGGAAGTTTTGGCCGGCTGCTGCTGCTGGAAGCTGTGTGGGATGTCAGCCCCGCAGCTCTCTGGAAGCAGATATTCCCATATGCTGCCAGAGCAACAGGGCTCACTGAAAGGGATTTCTGGAGATCCTTTCAGCTGAAAAGGCTTTTCTGCTGCAAGAGATCCGTGGGATGGGGATAACACCTCCTCGCACGGACGCACATCCCAAATCTGTGGCTGTGGGCTGTGCCTGTGCCAGGGACTGGGCATTCTGTGCAGTGTCCAACGCCCAAAACAAACCTTGGTGCTGCTTTGGGAGAATGGTGGAGGGTTAACGAGTGACAGCAAAGTGTCACGTTGCTCAGGGAACTGCCTGTCAGCCCAGCCTGGTTCCTGTCCAACCTGTGCACCTTTATCCTGGAGAAAAGGAGGCTCAGGGGGATTTTTGGCTCTGCACAACTCCCTGACAGGAGGGGACAGACGGGGGGTCGGGCTCTGCTCCCAGGAACAGGGACAGGAGGAGAGGGAACGGCCTCAGGCTGGGCCAGGGGAGGCTCAGGGTGGATATTGGAAAGAATTTCCTCATGGAAAGGGTGCTCAGGCCTTGGAAGTGCCCAGGGAGGTTTGGAGTGCCCACCCCTGGAGGTGCCCAAGGAACTCCTGGAGGTGGCACTCAGAGCTCCGGGCTGGGGACAAGGTGGGGATTGGGCACAGCTTGGACTGGATGATCTTGGAGGTTTTTTCCAACCGTAATAACTTCCTGATTCTGTGACTGTGCAACAAAATGATGCCGAGAAGGCAGAAATCACGGGAAGGAGTCAGTGGGAATGAGCCACGGGAGGTCACCTGCCGTGTCCTGCTGTCAGGGCTGGCTTCAGAGCGCTGTCACCTGGCCCAGGGCCGTGTCCTGCCTGCTGTAAAACCTCTGCGAAGGTGAACGTGCTCCAGCCTCCCTGGGCCCCTGCTCCATGCTCAGCCATGCCCACCAAAGATCGGCCTGTCCAGCTGCTGAGCAAAAATGAGCTTTTGGATTAAATGCTGACTGCGGGGACTTCTATCATTCCTCACTGCGTGACCCGGGAAGGGTTTCGGTTTTCCTGCGCCTCTCTGGTGCATCTGCAAACCTGCTAATGACCCTTCATTCCTGTCTTTGTGCCGTCCATTAAGCTGCAAGCTTGGGAATTGTGTGTTAATGTGTTTAGACAGTGGCCAGGGCTTCAGCAGCGATCCTCAGGTACAGGCTGATCCGAAGTGACAGCAACAAAGACAAAAAGTTGTGCAAATATTTCTGAGATGATGCGAAAATGCCCTGAGTTGTTCAGTGTCAAATACTTTAACTGCGTGTTCTAAACAGAACAAGCTGGTCCTGCTGCAGACATCGAAATATTTCCCTTTTTTTTTTTTAATACGGCAGATTTATGAAGTTTCATCTCATCAGCACTCATTAGGAGTGTTAATCCTCCTTACTTCCCTTTTCTAAGGAAAATGCGTTGGAAGCTGGTGTTGAGGGAAGAGGAGGAAAAGATGCAGTCAGCCTCAGGTTATTGGGAATACAATGGTATGGAAGTGGTTTTCCTTTATATAGGGAACTGCTAATTGGGTGTTAGGGGCTGCTAACTTTATAGTCTTGTAAAACTGCACTGACTGGGGCTGACACTTGTGTAAAGTCTCCAGGGGGAAAAGCCAAGTTTTCCTGTCACTGCACAGAAAAGGTTAGGAAAGAGCAGTTGTCGTGGTGTTTGTGCTTCAGGAACTCACAGTTCTGTAATTTAAACGAGATTTCAGACATCCTCGCGGTGTTTGCAAACTAATTGTAAATGTTCTTTCTGAAAACAGCAGAACAAATTTTAAAATGGCCTAAACTTCATTTGCAAGAGGCCAGACCCAACTCAAATTCCCACTTCCATGGTTTTCAAAGAGCCAGCAAGTGGAAATACATTTACTGGAAGCTTGTGCCAGCAGAGCCCAGAGTTTGTATCTTGGGCACAAAAATGGATAAATACAGTTTCATCAGTATTTTCTCCATACAGAGGTTGAAAGACTCTGTTTTTTTAAACACAGACCATTCAGCTTGTACCTCTTTTCTTGCCTAAATAACAGGAATGACAGTGAACAGCTCTTGGGGATTTTTAGAAATCAAATCTTTCTGACCAAAAAAAAAAAGAAAGCATCATTTCCTTAACTTTTAAGATGTGTTAAAAGCATATAAATCTGAGTATTGGGCCTTGTGGGACTGCACTGCTGGGCTTGTGCAGGTGCACACAGTAGTGAAAGCAATAAAACACCCAAAGTGCTCAGTGCTCGTGATTTATTCTGATCAATTACTGTGTTCTCCTGTATGGAAACTGCACCAGCAGAGATGTCCCACCTCCTTGGAAATTATGGAATGGGGCACAGCGTTCCTGAGGGCTGCACGCACAAAACTCAGCACGGTGAGGTTAGAGATAAACCAGCTCTAAGTTTAAGCTTTGTTTTTCTGAGATAGACCACGAAAGTGTCATTTTTGTTAATCAAATATTGCTGTTAGAGGTGTGGAGTGCTTCCCTCCCACCCTGCTCCCTTGGACACTGTGGAAGGGACGTGGTCAGCAGTGGGATGGTGATTTATGGCCTTGAGCTGCCACAGTCAAGTGTCTGTGCTCAGAAAAGGAAAAAATGCCAGCAGAAAGTGGGTGTGAGGTGATGAGTGTCCTCCAGGTGACAAATATCTGTGTGTCTTTTTGCCTTTGAGAAATTGGTAATGACTAAATGATGGCAGAAAAAATGTTTCGTACATTTGTGGGGAAAACCCCAAACCTGTGATACTTCTGGGCACTGCAAATCCTTGATCTGGGTCGGGGATAACCCCCACTCTGGAGCTGTGGAGAAATGATGATATTCTATCTAATATAATATCACCAGCAGATATTATATTTATCAGGGTGGGTGCTCCCAGCACCTCACATCTGTCTGGCACAGGAAGCTGCCAGATGTGCACCCCTGCCTGGAAGAGCAGCAGGAGGAGAGCCAGGGCCAGCCTGGGCACCAGGAGGTGACACTGACATCCTTGCTCCCAGCAAAATTCCCTCTGGCAGGGGAAAGAGGGGTGAGGCTTCCTAGCCGAGCTGGAGGTGAAAATGTGCTTTTCCTCTGATTCTCCAAGCTCTGCAAGGACTCAGGTGGGACTGAGCATGAGGCCCTGCATGACTGAGATGAACAGAGCCAATCTGCCTGCAGGAGAAAGCAGAGCCAGAGCCTTGGGGGGACCGTGAGCCCTGGGCATGCAGAATTCCCAGAGCCTCCCCAGCTCCAAAATCCCACTGGAGCTGGAGGAAGTTGTCTCTCCACCAGCTGTGCAGGGAGCCAGCACGTTGCCATCAGTTCCACAGCCCTCCCCATCCCTCCAAGGCCCTGCTTCAGCAGTGGCACTCCCTGGCTGTGTGCCAGATGTCTGCGAGGAAGGAGGGGTAAATCCCGGTATTATTCTTAGTCAGGGAAGGAAATGAGTGATTAAGTGTACATGGGACTCACGAGTGTCCAGCTTATTATCAGCGCTGGTATTCCAGCTATGCACAGCACATGGATCAGGGAGAGGGAGAGTATTTCCTGATAGCTGCCTCTGCCTTTCTTCTTGCCTGATGCAGAGATAAGGCCCTGCCCTGATGGATCTGTGGTGGGAGATACTGAGATGGATTAGGTCTATTACTGAGGGAATAGGTCAGGTCCTCGCAGTACAAAGCTCAACTTCAACTTTGATAGCTCTCAGGCTGTGCTTTTATGTTTTTCCTCCCCTCAAAAAGAGCTTTTATATCTACAAAGAGATGTTGAACTCCTGGAGAAAAATCTACTTGCAGCATCAAGACAGAGAAAATAAAACAGTGCTGAGACTTTAGCTACAAATCTTCATGGCTTTTGTAGTGACATTTAGTCTGTGCTTGAATGTCAGCTAAACCACCAAGGTGATGAGCTTCTTACACAGACATCCTGTTAATGCTGGAGTGACATCTTCCCTCTCTATCTTTATTTACTTCAAACATTAAACAGAGTTTAAATGATTTAAATATATCTGCAGTCGTAGTTTAAAGGTTGTTTCTTAGAGGGCTGCTCACTTTTTTTGAATTTATTTCAGTAAGGTTTGTGCCACACACCAGCTGAATTCACAGCTCCAAGCACAGGTTTGAAGACTGCAGTGCAAACCCCCTTCCAGCCCTGTCCAGGTGATACCTCTGGCCTCTTTTATAGGTTTTCCAATCCAGAATCAAAGTGTGTTCAGGTGGTTTGTGGTTCCTCAGGACACAGCCTGTGGTGCCAACAGGAAGAGCTGGCCCTGGTGCAACTCTCTGGCTTCATCTTCTAAAACTTGAAAGCACTGTCAGGATTGACAGGAACCTTTACTTGGATTTTTAAATGGATAATTTTTAACAACTCAGCAGCAAACCCTACTTGTAGTACAGAGGGAGGCTGTGAGGAATCAGGAATTCAGGAATCCCGTTGCTGTCACATCTGTCCACATAGAATTTTGATGGAGAGGGTCTAAGGAAGTCTATTGGAAAATAGTAATGAGGTTTGGAATCCACAGCTTTTAATGTACGGATTGAGGATGGGAAACGTCCTCTGTGGGCCAGCATGGCTGGAAACGAGGAAAATGACTTTTCCACTGAGAATAATTTACTGCTGTGCTCTTCTTATAATAATGTGGAACATGAGGGAGAGTCCTCTGCTGCCCCTGACAAGTCCCAGGTGATTTGGGACATTTCTGTGTGCATGGGGTTTGCATGGCACAGACACTGCTAACGACAGTGCTGTGGAGCAGTTGTGAACTCCAAGGCTGGGGTTCCCTGTGGAATACCTGTTCTGGCAGCCCTGGGAATGCCTCCAGAGCTCCCTTTGGCATCCTTTGGTCTTCTGTGGTTTTGTTTGCTTTGCGTCTCACGTGCCTGTTTGTTTCCCAGAGACGTGGAGTTGTTTATCTGGATCATCAGGGAATATTCGATCTGTTGACATGTAAATACAGCAGCTGTTATTTGTAGAGCTTTTGTGGTCGCTGATCTACAAATTATTACCAAGTTGTTATCTTTGCCATTGTATTGCACTGCTCGCTATTGTAAAGTACATTTATGTGGTTTTAATGTGTCCTGGATATTAAAAAAAGTGGGAGTGAATAGTAACCAAATTATTCCTGGGATAGTGGAAGGTGCCTGTGGCAGGGGGTGGAACGAGATGATCTTTAAAGTCCCTTCCAACCCAAACCATCCTGGGATTCTGTGGTGCAAATAAACCCCAGCTGATCTGATCTCATCTCTGACCTGATGCTGTTGGAGCTCCCCTCACACAAGGGAGGGGATTTCTGGGAATATGTTCATCCTTCTGCTGTGCAGGAGGCGTTGGAGTGGAAGGGTTTGGGGAGCTGAACCCAAATCCTCGAGCCCAGCTCATGGAATCTTCTGCAGTGCTGGCTGTGGCTCTACCTGGCTTCTGCAGGGAGATGTTTGGAAAGAGGCAATCACTCTGGCAGAATTTACCAACAGAAGAGTCACTTTTTGGTCTCCTGCAGCAATCTGTGAAAACAGGGAAGCATTTGCAGCCCTGCTGAGGTTGGGCATCGCTTTTCGCCGCTGCAGAGCAAAGCCCGAGCGCTGAATTGCACTGCTGGAGCCAAGTTTTGTCAGCAGCCTCTCAGTTTTTCCCTTTCATCCATTATCTTTTCCTCGGGGAGATGACTCACGAGGTGAGGTTGCTGATGTGGATCAGGTTTGTGGGCCAGGCCCACAGCCCTGGTGTTTGCAGGCTGCCGGATCCCGGCGCGGCTTCACGGAGCAGCGTTAAGCACCACGTTGTTGCAACATGTTAAATTGCTTTAAATGCAATCAGCCTCCCCATCACGCTTGGGGTTGATCATTGCCATATTTGTAAAAGGAAAGCTGAAGACATTTTCTTGGCACGGCCCAAACTGCACCACACAAACCCCGTAACGTGATCCCGGGCTGGAGGAGCTTTAGGACTTGGAGGGAAATGAACCCTGCGAGCCTCAGCGTGGGGATGCTGCCGTGCAGGAGGCTGAAACCCTCAAGGATGTACAGACCTTTAAAGCAATCTCAGGCAGTAATTTCACTTTGTTGGATTAAGTTTAGGCAGTTTTACTCCTAAGACCTTCCAGGTTCATTCTGTTGTTTCAGAGCCCTGTGTGACACCCCACAGATAACGTAAGTGGCTGCAGTTTACTTTTGCTCTTAAACTCTGCATTTAAAGAGAGCCTGGAGGTGTGCATTTGTTTTTATTAACACTTGGCATAGCCTAAAATGCACAGGCTTGATAAAGACAGGGTGGCTGAGGTGGCTGTTAACTCTGGAGGTTTCTGCTTTTGTTTTCCATCCATCCCTCACAGATCCTGCAAAGGGAGAGCTCCAGCTGGCTTGGGAAGCTGTAAAAGAAAAGCTCTGAGCTGAATACACCAGATTATTGTACTTGAAAACCTCAAATCTCATTTGTCAGCTAAACACAGCATTAGAATTAAAATACAAAAAATAGTGAAAGATAAATATTTCGACAATATCACTCCACTGAGGAGACTTTTCAAACCTCTGCGTTACTGAACACCACCACCACGTATTTATAATAAAATATCCCGTGGATTTAAACAATGCATTCAGTCATTCACTGAGGAGCTTCTGGAATACCATTGTTCCCAGCCATGACTTTATTTCGTAGGTAACTCTCAAGTTTCAAAGCTATTAAATGTTATAATTCAGCCCCTCTCCTCTCTCCCTGCCATTCTCTCAGCAAGCCTGTGCCACTCGCAGTCCCTCTTGATTAGACCCTGTTGAGAAACGAGCAGGTGAATGAGCTTTTTGTGCTCTTGGCCACTGGGATTTGGGAAACCAGGAATGAAGGCTTCCATTGCCCCAGCAGGTTGTTTTTAACTCTCTGAATTCCTGGTTTAGGACAATGTGGGTTCAGCACATCCTTTGTGTTTGCTTCTCCACGGAATGTTGTGATGGAGCCTCGTCTCTTCCTGGCAGTTCTGTAGGAATCCTTCTGGCCACTTGAGCAGGAGAGTTTTGGATTCCAACCTTTCAATATTTTTTCCCCTCCTGAAACACTTTGCATTTTAACATCCTGTAGTTCTGCTGTGTTTTGGTCGGGTGCCAGGCCTTGATTTGGGAATTGGATTAGCAGGTAGGTGATGAGCATAGAGATCACACCAAAATTTCCAAGCTAAATTCTGGAGGAAGGGAGGAGAAAGGAGATTATACTGTAGTGTTACTAATGCCTTCAGACATGCCCAAAAGTGAGACATATGAACTATAAATAAACATGAGTTAGTAGATTCCCATCATGCTATCACGCTTCAGGGTGATACTGTACTATAAATAAATGTAAATTATAAATAAAGTGATAGAGATAAACAATAAACCAACCCAAGGGAACGGCTGGAGCTGTGTCAGGAGAGGTTTGGGTTGGATATTGGGAAAGGTTCTTCCCCCAGAAGGTGCTGGGCACTGCCCAGGCTCCCCAGGGAATGGGCACGGCCCCAGGGCTGCCAGAGCTCCAGAAGTGTTGGGACAACACTCCCAGGGATTTTAGGGTGTCTGTGGAAGGTCAGAAGTTGGACTTGATGATCCTTGTGGATCCCTTCCAACTCAGGATATTCCCTGGTTTTGTATATAAAATACCCTGAAATTTGCTGCAGAAAACATCTTTTTCCTCTTTTTCCTCAAAATCACTTACCAGACTTCCCGAATCTGTCTGGAAGCTCTGAGAAACTCCTTTGAATGAAGAAAATAAACCCCCCAAAATCAACACCTGTCCCTCAGCCTCAAAGCCACGCAGTTTTCCAGCACTCCAAGGAGTCAGAGAGTGGGAAGGGACGTACAGGGATGTGTTACCTCAGAGTATATTTGTAATTATTGTGGTTCAGCCTTTGCTAATGGTTACCACACGGTGTCATTTCGGGTGCCACGTTCTCCCCTCCAAGCTCAGCTCTGTGGGAAGTGCTGATTCCCTTGAAGTGGGCGGTGTTGGATAGGAAAGGAAAAAGCCAAGGGAAGAGAGGAGCTGTTTTAACGTGGTCCAAGGCAGTGCTGGGTGAAACTGAGAAATGGAAAATACAGAGCAAGCGTCAGGAATGAAAAATCCTCCTTGCAGGATTTGGTAGCCTCCAGGATTAACTATAAAAGTAGGTGGTGGGAACTCTGTGCTTGTGTCAGCTGCAGGAACATGAAATAAACTTTTCACAGTGCAGGAGGGAATCATTTTGCATAGGGAAGAGGCAGGAGTAGGTGGAAACGTTGCTGATTTCCCAACATGAGAGGGGAAATTGAGACACTCAGACTGGTGCACTGAAGTCTCAACATGATTTCACTCCATGCTTGTTGCCAGGTTAACCAGCAATTGTTGATTAAACAAACTAAAGAGCATTCTTCTGGCCAGGGCTGCCCATTTCACCATTTTGGGGCTTTTTATAAGGTGTTAACTGGGATTCTGACATCCTTGGATGGGTTGATGTGAGCCTCAGAGACCCCGAGGGTCTGCCCTGCGTCACTGGGACTGTCAGGACAGCGAGCTCATGCCTTTTGGAAGCTTTTGGACAATTTAAAAGGCACTCAGCTTAGCCCAAATAGTTAATGTGTCTCTCTCTTCCCCCTCCCCAAGATTCAAAGAGAAGGGAGCCAAGGAAAAATTTATTAGAGCACAGCATGCCCGTTCCTTTTTTTAATGTAAAATAGGAGTGTTAGATTTAGTTAAAATGGAGAGGGATTTAACCTCTTACTCCCCAGCACTGAAGAATCAACACAACCCCTGTGCCAGGCACAGCTGATGCGTTGGGTTTAGGTTCAAAACCACACATTGGCACCTGAAGGTGGAGTGGCTTCAGCCACAGGCACCATTCAAAAGCAGATGAGCTCTTTAAGCAGCAAAACCCAACTTCAAAGGCTTCGGACTCAAACTGTGGAGCATCCAAACCCATGTGGAGTGGGGGCTGCAGAGCCCCTGACCTGCAGATCAAAGGCTGGTTTGAAGCCCTGCTCCAAGCTCCAGTGGGACATCAAAAGTCAGCAGCTCCAGCCCAGCTCCTGCAAGGGCAGCACTCAGGGAATGTGACACGGGCTCCTGCCCTCCCCCAGCTCTCTGGAACAGCGTGGCCATTGTAGGGAAATGAAACCAGCATCCATCTTCCCCCTGCTTTGATCCCAGGGTCTGCTCGTTGCATCTCTCTCATCGTTTCCAGGCACAGATGACATCCCGAGGGACATTTTCCAGCATTCCTCTCTTTGCTGTTAGACAGGACGGGTGTTTAGGCGTCTATCACCTGTACAAATCTATAAATACAGGAACAGAAGGGTTGTCACGTGCAGGTTTGTGCTCCTCCTGATCTGCACGGGCTGACAGACAACACTGGAATTAATGGGGTTTGGAGGAACAAAAAAATACCCCGAACTCCTCCATCCCCTGCTGTGCTCCTGCTCTCCAGGAAATCCTTGGCACCAGCAGGTGCCAGTGATAAGGACACCAGGGTGGCCTCCTTTGGAGGCAGCATCCCCCAGCCCTTGCTGGGTCTCAGCTGGAGCCAGGGAATCCCCAGAGCACACTGCTCCTCCCTGGCCAGGTTTAACTATTCCCTCCCCCAGGAATTGTCCAGCACGAGCAATGTGAAACAGAACCCAGTGTGAGCCAGGAGCTGGCTTTCCTAGGGATTTATTCCTTATGGCATCCACTGCAGCCTCAAATGGAAAGCCCTTTTCACATCTGGAGTGTTTAAAAAGCACTTTTTGCCTCTGTGGAGACTCTGGGGTGGTTGTCAGGGCTGAGCTCACAGTTCTGTCACAGCACATGGAGGATTTCTCTCCTTTATCCACCCATTTAGATCAGCGGGCAGGAATTTCCTCAGAAAGCCCTTCTGCTCCTTGGGGAGTACAGAGCCAACCCAGAAGGGGTTCAACAGGGCTGGGATGCTGCAGCAGGGCAAAAATTAATTGTTCAGCCTTGCTTCGCCCAGCTCCATCCTCTGCATGTGCTTTCCTTGGCTGTACCCAAGACAAACTCCTTTCCTTTCCTTTCCTTTCCTTTCCTTTCCTTTCCTTTCCTTTCCTTTCCTTTCCCTTCTCCCTTCTCCCTTCTCCCTTCTCCCTTCTCCCTTCTCCCTTCCCCCCTTTCCCCCTTTTCCCCCTTTTCCCCCTTTTCTCTCTTCCCGCTTTTCTCCTGTCTCCCTTCTCCCCATTTTCTCCCTTTTCTCCCTTTTTCCCCTTTTCCCCCTTTTCCCCCTTTCCCCCCTTTTCTCCCTTTTCTCCCTTCTCCCTTTTATCCCTTCTCCCTCCCAGATTCCCTGGGCTGAGCAGGGCAGGCCCTGCCTTTCCTGGCCCTTTGCACCTCCTGAGGGGCTCCTGGCGGGCAGGGAGGAGCAGGGATGAGCAGGATGAGCCTGGATAAAAAGGGGATTTAAGCCAGGTGATAAAGGAGCATTCGGTGGTTGGGACTCTTCTTGGGGAAGTGGATCCAATCCTGCAGTTGCAGTGTGGAACAGCTGAATTTTCTCAGTTCTGGTTGACTCAACAAGAAATCGGAAGAATTAACTTTTAACTGGTTGAATCAGCAAGATACTTAAAGAATTACCTTTTAAATGATATAAAAATATTTTAAAAATCTATCCAGGGGTGTGAACATCCAGCAGGAAAAGTGGCATTTAATCCTGACCTCTCCAAACCCAAATCAAAACTTCTTGTGATGCAAAAGGGATGAATTTTTATCAGTTGTTCTGATTTGTCCTTCTTGATGCCTTGAGTCCCCCAGCACTATATCCATGCTCCCTAAAATCCAGCATTTTGGAGCAGCCAGAGGAAGCAGCTGCAGGATAATTTTCACAATCCAGGAAACAAATTCAAATCGTCTCAATCTTTATCAGTCAATGTCAGGATAAATTTATCAGCCAGCTGAACTTAAACTATGATAGATCCATCCTATACCTGTTGTTTCTCTTCCTGTACCGTGTGCTTTTTCTTTCCTGGAGGTATTAAATAGCTACATAAATCCTGGTAATCCTTCATTCATGGGATTTGAGGGGAAAAAAAATCCAGGAAGAAGGCTGTCAGGAGAATGGACAGTTATTTCCAGAGCGTGTGCTGCCAAAAAGCTCATTGTTGGAGTGTTAGAATGGCTTCTGTCACAGAAAGGAATTAGTTCAAGGAGGTGGTTTCTTGTAACAACTTTCCCTAAATCATTTGACCACTTGATTCAGTCTCACAGCAATTTTATTTTATTTTATTTTATTTTACTTTTTTTTTCAGATGGAAAAATAAGCATCCTCCTTAGTTCTGGAGAACTTTTCCCCCTAAATATGAATTATTGTGCCACTGGTGTGGGCAGCCTGGAAATCTCTTCTAGGGTGGGGATGAATTGCCTCACAAATTTTAGTGATTCTTGACTATAAAGAAAACGGTGATACCTCTTTTTCTGGAAGTTTTGCACGTGGTGGGGTTAATTCTGAGACTCTGTGCAAATCTGGGAAGCACTTGGAATAATGAGCAGTCACTGTGAGAGTGGAATTCATTAATCAAGCTTCATTAAAAATGTGATTTTTTAGTTTAATCCGAATTATTTTTANGGTGTGAACATCCAGCAGGAAAAGTGGCATTTAATCCTGACCTCTCCAAACCCAAATCAAAACTTCTTGTGATGCAAAAGGGATGAATTTTTATCAGTTGTTCTGATTTGTCCTTCTTGATGCCTTGAGTCCCCCAGCACTATATCCATGCTCCCTAAAATCCAGCATTTTGGAGCAGCCAGAGGAAGCAGCTGCAGGATAATTTTCACAATCCAGGAAACAAATTCAAATCGTCTCAATCTTTATCAGTCAATGTCAGGATAAATTTATCAGCCAGCTGAACTTAAACTATGATAGATCCATCCTATACCTGTTGTTTCTCTTCCTGTACCGTGTGCTTTTTCTTTCCTGGAGGTATTAAATAGCTACATAAATCCTGGTAATCCTTCATTCATGGGATTTGAGGGGAAAAAAAATCCAGGAAGAAGGCTGTCAGGAGAATGGACAGTTATTTCCAGAGCGTGTGCTGCCAAAAAGCTCATTGTTGGAGTGTTAGAATGGCTTCTGTCACAGAAAGGAATTAGTTCAAGGAGGTGGTTTCTTGTAACAACTTTCCCTAAATCATTTGACCACTTGATTCAGTCTCACAGCAATTTTATTTTATTTTACTTTTTTTTTCAGAGGGAAAAATAAGCATCCTCCTTAGTTCTGGAGAACTTTTCCCCCTAAATATGAATTATTGTGCCGCTGGTGTGGGCAGCCTGGAAATCTCTTCTAGGGTGGGGATGAATTGCCTCACAAATTTTAGTGATTCTTGACTATAAAGAAAACGGTGATACCTCTTTTTCTGGAAGTTTTGCACGTGGTGGGGTTAATGCTGGGACTCTGTGCAAATCTGGGAAGCACTTGGAATAATGAGCAGTCACTGTGAGAGTGGAATTCATTAATCAAGCTTCATTAAAAATGTGATTTTTTAGTTTAATCCGAATTATTTTTACTTTTACAGTTTTTTCCCAAAGTTCAGTGATTTAATAAAAAGTCCTTTATTTCTGTAATTATTCTTAAAGGGTGTAGAGGGCCAGATTGGAGCCTGGTATTTAATTTTATTTTAAAAAGTCTCAGACTGTGCTTGGAAAGCCTGACCTATTATCTAAAGCTGGAGCTGAGCTGTCCTTTTCCCTCTCTGGGACAATCTCAGTTCAAATAGATGCTATAAATAAAATTATAGCTCAAAGCACTATAAAATGTAAAATAATTCTTCTCATCTCCATCTTCTGCGCTGCACATTTAAGGATAAGATTTATTATTACGCAGGTTTTTCCCCCCCATAAATCTTCATTTCCTAGAATGCTTGTTGGGTGTAATTCTTTAAAGCTCACGTATGAAATGTGAAGGAAACCATGAATACAATCCCAAACCCAGGTTAGTGGAGGAGCTCTGAGCTGCAGCAATCCTGATCCAAAGCCAATCCATGGAAAAGCTCCGATGCCTTCAATGGATTTTGGATCTTGGCCCACGGTTCTGGCTTCTCACCTTGCTCCCAGCTGCTGAAGTGCCTTAAAAGAGGCTAAAAATACATCGAATAGCTCTGGAACATTTTTTTTTGTATGTAAGAAGCTGCTTTAGTTGCCCTGTTGGGCTGTGGGTGGTCCATGGCCGTCTCTGCTGGTCCCATGGGCTGTGCTCAGGGAAACTGGGAGCCTCTGGAGTGGGAGCTCAGGGAAACTGGGAGCCCCAGTTCGCCAGGAGAGTTTGGAGACAGAGGAACTGGACGAGAAAAATGATCAGTGAGACTCGTTGTGCTGCTGTGGACACCTAAGGGATGGTGTGGAAAAGAAACAAAAAAGGGTTATATTCTTTAAAAAAAAGGAAATGTTCGTTTTTTAGGAGAGAATGCACCTTCAGGAGGTGGGAATGTAGGGAAGGGGTGATGGATTGAACACACTGTGGGGGTGGGATGGCCCTGAGCTCTCTCATCCCCCCTCCTTTCCTCCGGGGTGTTTCCCTTTCTGGATGATGAGATAGGGAGACACACAAAGACTTTATTTCTCCCTGCCCAAACAAAAGGTGTCAATAGAGGCACCAGCTTGAAAAATATGGATTTCCTTTTCAAGGAATCTATTTGAATCTGAGGGACTGTGGCTCCCCCTGGATCCCTGGCAGTGCCCAAGGCCAGGTTGGAGCAGCCTGGGACAGTGGAAGGTGTCCCTGCCCATGGCAGGGGTGGAACTGGATGATCTTTAAGGTCCCGCCCAACCCAAACCAGTCTGGAATTCTCCAATTCTATGAAATCAGTAGAGAATTCTCTGAATTCAGCAGAACTTGGGTAAGACTTCAAATTCTCTCCTGTTTTTGAGGGAGGTGAGTGATGAGCCTCTCTCCGTGCTCTTGCAGGGCTCAGCTCAGGAGGGCTAAAGGTGGGCACTGCTTTAAATCCATCATTTTGCCCGACCACTGCTCCATCCATTCCCCTTCCTGTGGTTTATCCATTCCATCCTGTGGTTTATCCTGTGGTTTATCCATTCCAAGCAGGGATGGATCCCATTCTCTCTCAGCCTGCTCTCTCAGGCAGGCAGTTCCTGGTGGCAGCAGCACCAGGGATATTTTCTCCAGCCTTGTCTCAGGAAATGCTTGACAAAAGGCAGCTGTAGCAGTTCCCAGCTCCCAGCATTTCTGAATCATTTCAGCCGTGTATCAGAACAAAACCCAAGGATTTGGGATGACTCTGAGCTTTGGGAAAAGTTTGATTCTGCTCTAAACTTGAGCACTGGTGCTTTACTCTCTGGAATAAAAGCCGTGCCCGTGAGCATCTGTGAACTCTGCACAAGTTCAAAAACCAGAACCAGACCCACACTTTGTGGCTTCAGCCCATCTTTCATTCATTAATTTCTAAAGTATTTTATGGCCTTGGTTATCTGGCTGCTTCCTGATGCCTTTAACAGCTTCCTCAGAGCAAGTGAAGGTAATAAATTTACAATCCCCATTCTTAGGGAAGTCTTAAGCAGAGTCACTTTCTTTAAAATGAAATAAAAAAAAGGAGGGGGTGGTTCATCGTTTGATCTCTGGACGTCTGGCAGCTGGTAGGGAAACAATGCAAATAATGACTGTGACTGATGAAACAGAGAGGAAGAAAATCTGATAATTGGGCATGCAGGGAAATGGATGAAGTGGAAGATGCTGGATCAATCACTGGAGCTCAGCGCTGGGCTTAGGAAAGGTATTCCCAGCAGCATTCCCAGCTCGGGGCCCTGGTGGCAGCACAACTTGTTAATCATCACACCATCGGCCTGGCCAGAGTGCAGCTCCATAACTCAGCCTTTTGTGTTGCCGTGGATGCTATCGAAGCATTCCTGGAACAGTCATTTCCTCCTCGACCTCCATGGAAACAGCCATAAAACAATTCTGAAAACGTCAGGAGAAACTGCATCTAATGGTGCTGCTTTGGCCAAAGAAAACATTCCTCGGTTTTGAAGCGTTCCCACCAAAAACACTGAAATCTTAAAGCTACTAATAGGCTGTGCATCAGTGCCTGAGCACTTCAGCATGACATTTAATAAAGTGTAATTCATATCCCAGCTCTGCTGAAGTCACACCAGTCACCAAGGGACGCTGGAAACTTTCCAGAAGAGATCAGGCAAAGAGGGAAGGGCACTGGTGATGGCAGAGGCAGAGAGGGCTCGTGGACCTCCAACAGCACAGCAGGAAGGGTGGCAAAGGCTCCAAACCACGCCACACTCTGTCAATACCCTGGGAAAGAGCAGTTGGTGCTGTTGGTGAATGTGTCACTCAAAATTTCCCAACAAGGAAAATGTGACATCTCGGAGCGAGTCCATGCTGACAACAGCAGGGGCTGTCCATGCCTTTTATTCCTAGAATTTGGGGGTTTTTTCTGATGCTGCTTCTTGGCAGAAGGGAAAAGGAGAAGATTCCTCATGATTTTTCATGGATAAGTTGCCTCTCAAAAAGCAGGTCTCTGGATGGGACAATCAAATGCTCTCGGTGAACAGACTCCTTTGGCATTTTCCGAGATTGGAGTTGCCATCCCGAAGATTATTGCAATCAAATTGTGCTGAGAGAAAAGAGGACAGAGCACTGAACCCAATTTCATCAGTTTGGGCACAACTTGGGCGAGTTTCGAGGTTTTGATGAAAGCCAAAGTGGGCTCTTTATTGGAACTGGCTCCCACACCCCAGTTTTTCAGTGGCTGTCGTGTGGATTCCTGTGTTTATCCCAAGTGCCTTCAATTCCTTGGTGCTCCAGAGTGTCTTCAGCTTTTCAAGCTGCAGTATTTTATTTTAATGCACAGTTTAATACCCTGTTCCACAAAGAGTGGAAAGGATTAAAAAATTCTACGTTAACCTATTCAGACAATATTTAAACTCCACTTAAAAACCTTCTGAATTTCTCAAATATTTCATTTCTCCTTTCTTAAGCCTTTCTGCTCTTTGCAACACACCACAGCTTTGAAAGAAGCTACCTATAATTTTATTTTTCTGGTTTTATTTTGTTAATATCTTTGTTTAATTGGGGCTGAGCTGAGCTAATTCCCTGTAACTGATCCCGGGTATCATTTAATTCCTGTGGGTGTAAACTTTCCCCCTTAAGACAATTTTAAAATTATATTTCTAATCCTCTTATCTCTCCCCTGTATCATCCATCTTGCTTGTAGGTTTTCTGGAGAGAATGATTTAATTATGAATGAATTCTTTCCATTTGGATTTGTTTATTTTTAGGAGAGATAAGTTATCTTTCTCTCCATGAGAGACAGCAATTAAAATATTTCTAATTATACATTTGAGAGTGGTGCAAATCCAAGGACTTCACTGATTGTTTGCTGGGGTGGCAGAAATAGAACTGATGGAATCATATTGGAAAATTGATGAGCCTGTGAATTTGAACATCTTGATGAAGGGATAGGAGCAGGAAAAGTAAGAGAATTGCAGAATTTGTGGCATAAATCCCAGAGGGCCTGTGAGAATTACCAAGGATGAGCCAAAGCAATATCATGAGGGGCTCCACATCAAGCTTCTCCCACTTTGTCCCATTTTAAGAGTTGTGGTTTTTTTGGAAACCTCTTTTTAGTCCAGGAAAGGTTTCTGCTCTGTGCTCCAGGATGGGGGTCTTGCTTTGGTTCTGGGAGGAAATCTCAGTTTTCCACCCTCACCTGCTGTTCACAGGGAACCAACAACCCCCCAGCAGCATTTGCAACCAAAAACTCTGGCACAGAGTGGGAATCTTCTTCCCAGCCTGCAGTCAGTGCAGCCCACACTGAGCCTTTCCCAGGGAAAACATTGCCCTGGATGTGGCCGCTTCCCTGCAGTTTTTCCTGGTTATTTTTCAGCTGAAGATGCTGTTTTTGCTGGTGCCATCATGCCATGAATTCACTGGCCACCTTCTGATAATCCCTCCCTTCAAAGCTTGGGAAGGGAGCAGCTGGAGCAAGGGCTGTCCAGCAAAACATCTTCCAAGTTTCCGAGCTGGCTTCGCTTGAAAAGGAGGATAAGCACGGCTGCACTGGCATTTGGGATTTACTGCAACGCCAATTCCGAGCATCCTCTGGAAAAATAACTCCAGGATGTTTTGTCTGCTTTTGCTGATACACCTTGGGGAAAGTGTGAGCCTTTTCAAGGTGGTGATGTATTAATTACACGGCGAAAACCTTTAGTTATTCATGGTTTCTTTCTCCAGAAGAAAAGGAAAAAAGCAGTATTTGTGTTGTTAATGGAAAAGGAATTTAAACAGGAACTTCTGGGACAAACTGTCTGAAGTTCTCCTATAATCAATATTTTTTTACATAAACAAGAACCTAGAAAGAACTTATATGTATAAATATGAAGCATTTTGGAAGAGAGGCATGGACTCTGTGTGTCACAGCAGAGAAGATCCATGGATTTTCAATTAACGTGGTTCATTTTCATAACAAACACACTGTGAGATGCTCATAAAAGAGATAAATATGAACAGGAATTCACAGTAACTCTTCCCTTTGAGCTCAGGGACTCGGGATCACCTGGTATCCTTGGCATTTTGGGCTGGATTTTTGTGGTTCCAGTCCCTTTTTGATACAGACCCTCTTCCAGCAGAGTATTTAAGCACAAACTTAAGTCTCAACTCAACTCAACTTACCTTTACTAAAGTTACTTAAAATCTCTGCTGGACTGGGGCCTGGAATACGTTCAGGAAGAATGGATTTTGGGGGTTTTTGTTAAAGTTTTACCAGGTACACGACACGTTAATTGCGTTCCATGTGCGACTCCGCTTAATTAACATTCCTGCCAAGATTCCCTGAAAAGTTCAGCAATATGGGATTCTTCAAAGGACTGCCCTCAACCTTTGACCCTCCAGAGCATTTCTAAGGAGTTCCAAGGATGGATACACTTCAACCATTCCGAGTCACTCTTCCCATAGTGAAATGTGTTTTATTGATCTGAGTGTCCCTCCGAGTTTGTTTTTAGGGAAAAAGAGCATCAGAAGGGACTTTGGTGATGGAAAAAAGGCCCTGGGAAGGTTCTTTATGGTGGGTGCCTTCCAGTGGAGGAGGAAAAGGAGAGGTCTGGAAGATCTTGTGCTTCATCTGTGCCTCAGGGAGGTTATTCCATCCCTGGCAGTGTCCCAGGCCAGGCTGGACAGGGTTTGGAGCAGCCTGGGGCAGTGGAAGGTGTCCCTGCCCACGGCAGGGGTGGGATGGGATGATGTTTAACACCCCTTCCAACCCAAACTGTTCCACCATTCCATGATCTGACTCTCAGTGGGATTTTTGTGGGACACAGAGCATTCCCAGTGGTTGTCAAACCCTTCCCTGTGGTCCCTCATGGGGAATTAGGAGCTGTGGACACTCCATGGCACAGGATTGTCCTGAGCCAAAAAATAAGAATGAGCTTCTCCAGCACTTCCAGTCTCACTTTTCCCAAAGAGGGGCATTTCCATGACATCTGATGGACTCAAACACAGCAAGAGCAGCAGGGTGAGATTTTGCTGTTTGGATAATCCTCCAGCCCCGGCATAATCCAATATTTTGTTTCAGATGGCTGAATTTTTTTTTTCCCTTTTCTCTGGGGCTTTCTTAAATATTGACATTAATCTGCTCAGTTGGAAGCAACCCAAGCTTCTGTATTTCTTATCCTCCCCGATCGTCTGCACTTCAGATCTGTTTACCAAACGGCCTGGATTGCATTCCCATAAATCCTGGGATTCGGCTTTGCTGTGATATTAATTTATTGGTGCATTTTCGACATCAATTACTCTCTATCTCAACAGACATAATTCTCTCTTCAAAGCACAGAGAAAACTCTGCAGCTCTTGGCTTTCCTCGTCCCCTCCCCTCCCTCTGCTCTGGCCTGGAGGCACCGGGAATGTGGATCTGAACAGCAGCAGACCTCAGTGGGAAGGGTCCCTGCTCCAGGGTTATTCTGGGTTTCCTGATGTTTTGCTGGAATGCTGCTCCAGGAGATGACAGCAAACCCACGTCTGTGTTTGGAGGAAGGAGCTTGGAATTGTGATGGAAGCTCAAACATCTGACTGGGAGAGCAGCAGAGGGCAGAGCTTTCAAAATGCCAAGGCTTTAAACCAGTTTTAAGATTTTAAGTTGAAAGGAGACCAGCAACTCTGTATTTTTTTAAATCTGCCCAGCAGGAATAAATACCTACAGATGTGCACATCTGCTTTCCAAGCCAGAGCTTCCCACTCCACCAGGCACTGCCCATTAGGGAAAAACCAGGCCAAGTCTTGACTTCTGAAAATGAAAAATGGCAGAAGACAATCCTTTGAAAAAGATCTTCATCCCAGATCTATTCCCCGTGTCCTCATACTGCAGGGAAAAAGTAATGGGAGGGAAAAACTTTTAGTGAAAAAGAGTGAAGTGCCTTCATTTTCTTCCTTCCGTTGGAATGTGTAAGTGGGGCCTTGGAAATGAAAAATAACTTCTCTTTTAGTGACCTGTTTCAGACTGGAAGTGCTGTTGCAGTTTAAGGAACGCCTGTCAGCCCGTCCCTGCTGCACAGGGGGAAAATGAGAAGCACATGGGGCTTTGATCCCAAATCTGACACAGTTTTCCCCTCATCCCCTGCCCTTGGAGGTGCTCAGGGTCAGAGCCTTGCAGCCTGTGCTTTCCCATCTGCTGGAAAAGTGGGAGCATTTCCCTGCTACTTCTGGCCAGAATTAATTATCGTTTCATAAGAATTATAATTATTGCCCCTGCTTTTTTCACTCAACATCGCAGAAGTTTTCAGTTCTTGGTAACGCAATGAGAAAGTCCCAATTTTCCATTTTTTTCCTAACAAACCAAATCCCTTCCTCACATGTGGAGTGAGACCTGCAAGTGCTGTGAGGGGATTCCAGAGGCAGAAAACCCCTAAAATTTTTCTCACTCTTTTTTTTCCCCAGTTGCCCAATCAGCCCAACCAGAGCTGGATCCCATGAAATGATGGAAAGTTGTTTTTTGCAGCCCACCACCCCTTTGAGATTTATTCCTGTGCAGCTGCCACAGGAATTCCAGCCTCCCTTTTAGTCTAATTTTCCCTAATTTCCCCCTCATTCCTCTATATAATTTCTCCCTAGTTCTATATATTCTATATATATATGTATTTCTCTGTAATTCATTTCGATTCCCCTCTTTCGTCCAGTAGTTATTCTTCAGTGGATTATTAATTCCAGTGGAAAGGGAGTGATTTTTCTGCAGTCCCTTTCCATTGGGATACCTTTCCATCTTGCCCCACTAAACTGCAGCACAGATGTTAAGCACATTTCACTGCGCAGTCAGCGTGTGCATATTTTTAACATAACTTGTCTTGAAAATATTTATTCAAGCCAAGACAACAGAAAATTAGAGTAATTTGATTGCTCAGGCTTAAGGAATAGATTACTACTGTTCCAGATGTAAGGAACAACAGACTACTTGCTCTCTCCAGGCTGAAAAAAACCCCCCTTTGGCTCCTGATTCCAACCATATTTGCTATTATGTTCCCAGCAAATCTTTTAAAAATTGAACGCTTTAAAAGTTTTTCACTTCCAACTTTTGCCAGCCGGCGTTAGGGGGATTCCAGCCCCAAATCAGCTCGTTAGGAAGGGGTTCAAAACGGGCCCTGCTCCAAGGGGACAATTACAAAGCGAGGTTATAAATCATCCTGGCTGTGGAATCAGGGTGCCAGAGATCTCTGGAGCTCACTTGGGGCTTGGACCGTGCAGGGATTTCAGCAGTCAGCGCAGATTTCATTCCAAAACGAGGCATTTGGCACAGAAGTTGCATAATCTGGTTCGCAGGTTGGTTTTCTCCTCATCTTCAGCTAAATCTTTGTTCAGATTTGCAGTTATCACTCCAATGTTGGACCTGTTTTTGTTGGGTTTTTTCCCCTCCCTTTGTGTGACTTACATCCATTACCATTTTTATGCTGATTCTTTGTATCGCTCGCCGTGTTTCTGAATGTGTAGAAATGTGCAAGAGGAAAGCAAGATGGAAACACTGATTTGCCTTCCTGGTAATTAAAACACATATTCCCAGCAGCTCGTGTTAGTAAGTGGTTGTACAATCAGATGTCAGAAGATTGTGAGGCTGTGGAATGATATTTTAAGGTGAACTTCTCTTCATGTGAGAGCTGCTGACACAAAACCAGGGTCACAACTCCTCAACCCAGATGATGGGCAGGTATTTTGATGAAATTACCATTTTGCTGTAGGTCTCAACTCCATTTTCTCCTAAGTACCGTTTGCCTTTATTTCTGGGGGTATTTGCCATTTTTATCACTCTCAAAGACAGAAAGTCAATGATTAATAAGGAAAGAATTAAGGTGGAAGGTCCCACGTTGGTAAAGAAAGGATCATTCTCAAGCTGTCTCTGCTGTTCCCTCCAAACTCTGTGCTGATCCCTTCTCCATAGGCTGCTCTGATTATTTGGAAGATTATTTTTCAAGGATTAGCTTTCTCTTTTTTTTTCCCCCTGACCTTTTTCAACAAAAAAATGTCTGTCTAGGGTTTTCCAGAGCCTGCACCATGCGACTTAAAGCATTCTTCATTACAGATCCCCCCTCTCTGTGCCACCAGCTGACTCTGCTCCAGCAGTGCATGGAAAAGAGACTGAAAACCTTTGCTCCAGTGTCTGCTTTTGCTTAAGGAATTTTCCAGTTTAGGGTGAAGATGAGCACGAGGAAATAGCCAATAATTGCTCTTGTACAACAATAATTGTTCTTGTACAGCAGCTCCCTGGGTTTAAAATGATTTCCTTAAATCCATCCTTCCTTTCTGTATTCGGGACAGCAGAGAATGCCAGGTTTTCTGCAGTAATGGTAGATATTTCTGCAGTAATGGTAGATATTTCTGCAGTAATGGTAGATATTTCTCCTGTCAGAGCTGAGTGAAGGAGTCACTCAGTGAAGTAAAGCACCAATTCTGCTCCTTTTTGGACAAACCCTGGGCCTCCCTTAGCCTGGGTGGGCATCCTTAGGCTCCAGCCCCTTAAAGCCAGGTTTAGTGAAGAACAGCCCTTTGAATCACAGCTCCCTCAGTCTGAGGCAGTGAAAGCAGAATCTTTAAATGGATAAATGAATCTGGGCTGCTGTTTGAATGCTGGGGAGCTCTAACAGCTCTGGGTGAGCTCTGGCAGCTGCAAGTCTGAAGGGAAAGCTCCTTCATTCCCATCCTTCCACGGGCACATTTTGAGGAATACAAATGTTTGTGTATAAAAGGTTGTTAAGGGCTGAGTTACTGCTGAAATCCCAGCACCTTGTGTCATTTTTCACATAAGAACCGGGATGGAGCAGAGCACCCCCGGAAAGGGAACTCGAGCCCCGCTGCTGAACGTGAGCTGACAGCCCTGTGAAAGCTAAAGTCTTCATTTTCCTCATTTGTCTGCTCTGTAACCAGCCAGAAACTGCGCCGAGTGCTCTTACAGATGTCCAGGAGAAATCCCGGGGCTCTGGAATTGCTGAGTACACACGAGCGGTGCCACGGTGTCCTCACCCCGAGCCAAAGCAAATCCCGGAGCTGAGCAATTCTGCTCGGCCTTTGCGTGGGGTGGAACGTCTGTGGGGCCGTGGGGTGGAACGTTTGTGGGGTGGAACGTCTGTGGGGTCGTGGGGTGGAGCGTTTGTGGGGCTGTGGGGTGGNTGGGGTGGAACGTTTGTGGGGCCGAGCCGCTCGCAGGAGCTCAGAACCTCGGCAGGGGCCTGCAGTTCATCAAGGTGCCCCCAGCAAACCCCGTGGCCTTGGATTTCCTTTCACTCCACCTCATTCCCCACAGACTCCGCAGTGGGATCGGCCCCTCTGCCTCGTGCCCTGGCTCGGTGGCTGCTGCTGGGTGTTGCTGCCGTGGTTCTTTTGTCTCTTAGGCCACACAGCAGGAGGTTCTTGATGTGCCAGAAAATTCCCAACCGAGAGTCAGTCACAGTCGTGGCTCCTGCCCACACCACCAGCCCAGATCACCCTGAATTCCATCAATCCTGGCCTTATTTTATATCCCAGTCTGCCAAAATCCCAACTATTCCAGTCCATAAACCTCGGCGAGGTGGCTCTGGTGGCTGCCGAGCCCCTCTCCCGAGCTGTGTAAATAAACATTCCGTTTAATTAAATCCTGGAGCCTGCTGGAGTGGCCTGCAGCAGATGAAAGGGGCTGCAGCCTGTCAGCCTGTGATGGTTTGGAAGGGCTTTCAAACATTTCTGCGCCTTTCTTTGCTTTTACTTTGCTGGCTTTATTTTCCTTGCTTGTAGCTTGTAGAGCAGTTGTGAGCTAATAGCTTTGTAAGGCACTTCTGCTGCACTTGTGCAGCTCTCAGAAGTGCTCAGCATTTCCTAATCCAGTGGCAGCTTTTCTGGAGGCTTCAATGGGAGCAGCAGCGAGCCCAAGTGCCTCTTGAAAAACCACACAGCTTTCCCTGGAGTTCTGTTTGACTCTTAGTCCACGGAATAAAGGCAGCAGCATCATGAGTGATAATTGAAACAGTCGCAATTCCAGCACATTCCTCGATGTCTGTTTGATCCCAGTGCCACCACACACCCCTTTCCATGGGGTGGGGGACACACAAATATTTATTTGTTTTTAAGAGTTAATTGCTAAGGAGAAATCCCTGCTCAAATCAAACGTGTCCCTGGGAAAATTCCTTTTTTTCCTCACTGTCTGTTGGTTTTGCTCCAAGTTTAATCACTCAGGGCAGGGAATCTCCTGGCCTCTCTCCAGCCTGGCTCTTTCCCATCACAGTGACACTCAGTACCACTGGGACTTTCTTCTGAACCCAGTACATGAGAAACCAAACCCTCCACGCTGCTCTCTGCTGACTTCCAAGGGTTCTGAAGTATTTTTGTATTTATTTATTTGAAATGTAAACCCACCTGCACTGCTTTCCATAAACATAAGCCGAGGTCGCCAGGACTCCTGTGTCTGCAGCTCAGTGTTTATCCACGGGAGCTGAGATCAGGTTCTCTGGGCCTGGCACAAAGTCAGGGATCGTGGCACTCAGAGAGCCAAATCCTGAAAGCTTGGGGCACTCCTGGGTTTGTGCCCATGGGTCAGAACTCCCCCGACCACAGTGGGAACCCTCCCAGAACTGGGAAACACTTCTGGATATGGGCAGGAGCTCCAGGGGGACAGCTGGTGGCACTGCACGCAGAGCTGGCGAGGTGGCCCTGGCCCCAGGAGGTCACCTGTGCTCGTGTCTGCAGGTTGGCCAGGAAAAGAAATCAGCTTTTTGTCCTGAGGAACCAGCAGCGTCTTTAAAGTGCTGCTATTTGTGTGCCACAGTGTGGAAATGCAATGAGAGAGCTTTTCTTTTCCTCTGCCACACTTAAAGAGCTTCAGATACACGGGGAGAGCCTTGCGAGGGGCAGATGGAGGCTGGAAAATTAACAGGTGCCTCATCCCATTCCCCACTTCCATCTCCTCCCATTCCTGGGAAGGAAGAGCTCATCTTTGAGCTGATAAAAAGTGGGTAGGATATCTCTGATTCCATTTCTCAAAGTTCATTTAAACACAGCAAAATATTCAGAGCAGTTTGGGTTCTTTCTTGCAAAGGTCCAGCTGGGAAGGGCAATGTGCAGGGATCACAGGAGGATGGAGGATGGCACAGAGAGCAGCTCTGTCACCTCATGTCACTTATTTCCAGATTGGTCTCTTGGATTCACACAGCCCACTGCAAAAATTACTCCTCATTTACATCCCAGTGCTCAGCTTTGCATTAGTATAAAACTGCCCAAATATGTTTCATAATTAATTCCATCCTGGAAGGGTGTAAGAGAGGTTCTGCTCATCTCTAACAATAAATAACATTTATTGCTTTGGATATGACAATGCAGGTGACTAAAACTCCAGGCTGACTCTGCCTTTGGAGGGCTCAGGTAGAAGTTTGGTGCAAGACGTCCTTGTTTTTTCCAATTGCAGCTTGAAGGAGCAGCAGCAAAGCTGTGACAGTAAAATTCTCCACACTGTCTGCATCAGTCACGTAATTAAAATGCACGTTATCAGCAGTCAGAGCTTCTGGGCACAGGAAAAGCTTCTCAGTGAACACTGGGAATGATCCCAGGTGAGATGTTTGGGATGTGCTGTCACATCCCAGATCCTGTATCCCAGCCCCAGACCTGGCTCTGCTGGGCTGTGTGTGCTCTGTGTCTGTGGGAGTGTGTTTGGGTAGGGATCAAATGCTCCCAAAGCTCCAAGGCAGTAATGCAAGGAAACCAAAATCACAGGGCACGATTTGCTCCGTGGTTTGGAGGCGACCACATCTCCCGAGAATTCCCACCTTCGGCGTGCCCAGCCCAGGCATTCCAAACAAGAGCCAATCTGCTGAGAAACGTGGTGAAAAAAGGCACTTTTGCATGATTGGAATTTGCAGTTTGTCTGTGTTTGCAGTGGGAGATGGGAAGTGCTTTGGAGCATTCCAGTGGCCCTGGATGTGGCAGGAATTATTTGATCTCTTTACCCAGGACATTCCTCCCTGTGAAATCCACTCCTGATTTATTCCCTTTTTCTTTTTTTTTTTTTTTTTTTTTTTTTTTTTTTTTTTTTTTTTTTTTTTTGTGAATATGGCTCCTACTGCAGGTATTTTTTTACCCTGCTTTTGGCATAAATTGAGAATATTTATGAAAGGTTGTGGACTCCTTATCCCTGGAAGTGTCCAAGGCCAAGGCAGCCACAGCTTCTCTGGGCACCCTGTGCCAGGGCCTCCCTGCCCTCACAGGTAACAATTTCTCCCTAATCTCGAATCTAAACCTGCTCTCTTTCAGTTTAAATCTCTTCTCTCATGCCCCTCCTGAGGCTTTAATAGGTAATTTTTTTAAAGATTATTGCAATGCTCTAATCTGCTATCCCTGGCCTTATATGAACACTATGGATAACAGCAGCACACAACCCCCCTGCCAGAGTGAATTAATTTGGGAATTTGGGTGAGAAAATACACAACCTGGCAGGGCTGTGCTTCAGGAGGATTAAAGACATGCACAAACCTGAAACAGCATCCAAAATCATTAATTGATGCTGGATTTTTCAAGTATCTCAGTAAAATCTGGATTAGGTTCAAATATTCCTTGAACATCCATGTGTTAAACAGTGGAAAGATTTTAGTCTTTTAATGCCACAGGGGAAGGAGTTTGGTTACTTCAGCACTTTAATTTAAATTAAACAGGTGTTAGATTGTGATATTTGACCAGAATCCTGAACATGATAAGGGAATTGCCAGAATAAAAAATGCATATTTCCAACATATTTCTCTTATCACTGATGGGGTGTTTAGATTTTGTGCAATCTGTGCTCTGTATCTCTCAGGCAGGAATCCTCCTCCCAAAAATCCTCCCTCAAATGATCAAATTGCACTTGGGAAAGGTGTCTCTCCATCCTTCACCCTTCAGGATTTTCTTTGTTTTGGTAAAACGGGGTCTGGCACGCGATGGTGAGCGGGGCAGAGCAGAGGGTGAAGCTCCTGGCAGCGTGGGGAAAGGACCTGGGAGTGAACTTTGGGAAGCTGGAAAAGCCAAACAGCACAAAAATCTGACTTGACCACAAGGAGTGGTTTGGGAACTCGTTACAGATGAGTGGAGAAAAGCTGGAGGAGCAGCCTGTAAATATTCCCTACAAAATGAGTGAGAACTCTCCAGGCCATTCCACCATCTCCATTTCCCGGTGTCATGTTTGCTTCGGAGCCTTCAAGGAGAAGCTGTGTTTTCCTTGCCCTGTAAATAGTGCGTACAAAATCTTCCTGGATGCTCCCAGAGCTGAGGGCTGGGAATGAAGCACCGGTGAAATGGAGCCCTGGAATGAGCATGTGAGCATTTGAACTCAGCTCCATCCCTAGGCCGGGCTTACTTTGGCAGCCCCTTGCTCTGATCACCTGCTGGGCTTGAGATTGCTCTGCTCCTTTGGCCTGGAGAACAAGGGCTGGGAGCAGCCACACAAATCCCTGGTGCTGTTTTGGGCTTTGCTTCTGGGAGAGAACAGGGGATCTCTGGAATTTCTTAAACCCTGGCACTGTTTTGGGTTTTGCTCCTGGGAGAGAACAGGGGATCTCTGGAATTTCTTAAACCCTGGCACTGTTTTGGGTTTTGCTCCTGGGAGAGAACAGGGGATCTCTGGAATTTCTTAAACCCTGGCACTGTTTTGGGTTTTGCTCCTGGGAGAGAACAGGGGATCTCTGGAATTTCTTAAACCCTGGCACTGTTTTGGGTTTTGCTCCTGGGAGAGAACAGGGGATCTCTGGAATTTCTTAAACCCTGGCACTGTTTTGGGTTTTGCTCCTGGGAGAGAACAGGGGATCTCTGGAATTTCTTAAACCCTGGCACTGTTTTGGGTTTTGCTCCTGGGAGAGAACAGGGGATCTCTGGAATTTCTTAAACCCTGGCACTGTTTTGGGTTTTGCTCCTGGGAGAGAACAGGGGATCTCTGGAATTTCTTAAACCCTGGCACTGTTTTGGGTTTTGCTCCTGGGAGAGAACAGGGGATCTCTGGAATTTCTTAAACCCTGGCACTGTTTTGGGTTTTGCTCCTGGGAGAGAACAGGGGATCTCTGGAATTTCTTAAACCCTGGCACTGTTTTGGGTTTTGCTCCTGGGAGAGAACAGGGGATCTCTGGAATTTCTTAAACCCTGGCACTGTTTTGGGTTTTGCTCCTGGGAGAGAACAGGGGATCTCTGGAATTTCTTAAACCCTGGCACTGTTTTGGGTTTTGCTCCTGGGAGAGAACAGGGGATCTCTGGAATTTTCTAAACCCTGGCACTGCTGTGGGCTTTTCAGCTCCTGCAGGTGAGCACAGGGGGTCCCTGGAAATTCATAAATCCTGGCACTGCTTTGGGTTTTTCTCCTGGGGGAGAGAACAGGGGGTCTCTGGAATTTCCTAAACCCTGGCACTACTGTGGGCTTTGCTCCTGGAGGAAGAACAGGGGTCCCCTGGAAATTCATAAACCCTGGCATTGCTTTGGGTTTTGCTCCTGGGGAAGGAACAGGGGGTCTTCTGGAAGTTCATCTGGATGTGCTGCTGTNGCAGGAAGAACAGGGGTCCCCTGGAATTTCATAAACCCTGGCACTGCTGTGGGCTTTGCTTCTGGGGGAGGGAACAGGGGATCTCTGGAATTTCATAAACCCTGGCACTGCTTTGGGTTTTGCTCCTGGGAAAGGAACAGGGAGTCCCCTGGAATTTCATAAACCCTGGCACTGCTGTGGGCTTTGCTCCTGGGGAAGGAACAGGGGGTCCCTGGAATTTCCTAAACCCTGGCACTACTTTGGGTTTTGTTCCTGGGGAAGGAACAAGGGGTCCCCTGGAATTTCCTAAACCCTGGCACTGCTTTGGGTTTTGCTCCTGGGGAAGGAACAGGGGGTCCCCTGGAATTTCCTAAACCCTGGCACTGCTGTGGGCTTTTCAGCTCCTGCAGGTGAGCACAGGGGGTCCCTGGAAATTCATAAATCCTGGCACTGCTTTGGGTTTTTCTCCTGGGGGAGAGAACAGGGGGTCTCTGGAATTTCCTAAACCCTGGCACTACTGTGGGCTTTGCTCCTGGAGGAAGAACAGGGGTCCCCTGGAAATTCATAAACCCTGGCATTGCTTTGGGTTTTGCTCCTGGGGAAGGAACAGGGGGTCTTCTGGAAGTTCATCTGGATGTGCTGCTGTGCTCAGCGTGTTTATTTGGATTGCCTTGCCTTCCAGAGGGAGCCTATATCCATTTCCAGCCTAACGAGTTCCTTAAAGCATGGCAGTTGCCACGGCTTTGAAACCTAATCCCTGTGGCTCTGCAGTAGCGCTACACCAAATGCCGAGCTTCTTGTTTGTTGAGCTAATAAAAAAATCATCAGTGGTTTATCCTTCCGTGAGGCTTCCGCGGCTGCTAAAGCAGTTAGGGCTGAACGAGCCGACTCTGCGCTGCTCCTGTTGATTTTCCATTGTACAGGCTATTAACTTTTAGAGACTGTGGGCTGGGTTTTTGTGGCAAAGCCATTACGGGGTCACGAAGCCCACAGACGTTTGTGCTGCTGGGTGCAATTAAGGTGAAGGCTCGCGACGTCTTAATTGTGTTTTTTAGAAGTGGCTCTTTTGCGCCGACAAAAACAGCCCTGGCTGAGCTTTGGGAAGTGCAGGATTGCTGCATAATGTAAGGATTCAGGAGATTCGGGATTTGGTGGCTGTTTTTAGGCTGCCAGCATGGAGCTCTGTGTGATGGGATGGGATTCCCTGGAATATCCCTGGAAATCGTGGGGAATACAGTGCAAGGCCGTGCTTCAGCCACTGATGAAACTTAAGATCCCCCCAAAAGCAGCAGTGAAAATAAATTTGGTTTAGTTTGGATTTAATGTTTCTTGATGTTAGTGAGTACCTGAATCCAGAAGATCCTGCTGAACCTTGGATTAAGGAAACTTTCTTACAGTAACTAAGTTGTAACTGCGGCTAAATCAATTAACGCCTTCCATCAATGAAGGCATTAAAAAGAAACCTCCGAAGCATCGATGTAAACCTTTTGTGCCGACTAATTACCTGCATAATTGCTTTTGTTGGCTGCTTGAGGACAGCCTGGATCAGGAGGGCAGGACAAGGGGCAGGACAAGGACAGCCTGTGCTGTGACTGAAACCCACCCCAGAGCCGTGAGAAGGGAGCTCAATCTTCACCTCCGAGAGCCCTGCCCTCTCTAGAGGCTGCTAATAAACACAAATTAGCCAGAGAGCCTTGGTTTGGTGTTGTTCTCAGAGGATGCTGTGCCTGCTGTGCCCCCGCTTCCCTCAGCGCTCCCGAGGAGACCTGAGCCCGGCCCAGCTCTCCACAAACACGAGCAGCAGCTCTCACAAGTGGCATCTGCTCATCTTGAAGCTAATTTTAAAAAAACAGCCTTTTAGCAGGAAAAATTAAGTTTAAAATCCACCTTCTGAGCCCGTCTGAGATCAGGCCTGTGTGGGTTTTAGGGTGTAAGTTCCTCCTGAACAATCAATGTAGCTCAGTCGCAGCTTGGCCGAAGCATCCAGCTCTGGCATCGGTTAAATATTTACATTCCCCCCTTTTTATATAAATTGTGCTCTATTAGCATAGGTTTCACAGTGTGGCCTTGTGTTTGCAGTTGGCAGTTTGTGCATTAATCACCACCCAGCCATGTAAAATCCGAGGCATGAGGCTGCAGCCATCAAACAGGCAGCATTTACTGCTCCGTCATGGGCAGCCAATAAGTCACGGGGCAACGTCTGCCTCGTTCCACGGGGATCTGCAAGAAAAGGGAGCGTGTTTACACTGGGGAGACTTCTGTGTATTTAAGGAGTAATTGTTTCAGGCCCTCCCATTAATTCATCAGCTGACACGGGCCCCGTTTTTCGTCGCTGCAACAAAAATAATTATCGGGCTCGAAAAAAGAGTGGTGGGTTTGCACATGGCAGCCTTCTGCTGTAATTTTCTTCGCGAGTTATAAGGGTTTAATTGTGGCTTGCTGCTCTCCTCATCCTCTGCAGTCAGCCGTGGCCCCCGAGCGCTGAGGCGCGAGGAGTTACGGCGTGCCGCGATTTATGGGGGATGTAAATGATTTCTTGTTTGCCCTCCCTGGGCTTGGCTGCCTTTGCCTTCTTTCGAGCCTTTGTGGGTGGATTTAGTGCAGTGGCACTGATGGAAGCCAGGGACAAGCCAGCAGGTGCAGCACAAAGCCCTGTCCAGCCACTTCATCCTTCGTCTCCAGACACGTCCGTCCCGAGCACGCGCTGCTCGTTCTGCTGATGGTGAGGGAAAAAATGGGAAAAAATGTGGCAGGAGAGAGGCAGCCCCTCCCCAGAATGCTTGTGCATGGCATGGGTGCCTTCAGGAAGGCAAATTCCGTGAGTAAATGTGGGCTGTGGATCACCTGGAGGCACAAGGATGTGTAGGCTTTGCGAGGGAGACTCTGGGGGCATCTCGGCACTTTTCAGGCTCCGAAACTTTTGGGAGGGAAACTTTCATCTCAGTGTTGCTGTGCCACAGCGTTGCCTCCACACACTCCTTCCATCCCTCTCTGGACTCTTCCTCACCATTCCTGGCGCTGAAGAATCCTCACTTAACAGAGCCCCAGGACATCTTCCTCCTTCTCCATTCCCTCCTGATATTCCTGTGGGTTTTTGTGACTCCCCTGTTTCTGTCACATCCACTTCTAGACGAACCCCACCCAGTAATTTCTTCCTGCTTTTGTCAGCTTTTTGCTTCCTTCTCTTGCAGTCATCCAGTTTTCTTTGGGTGCTTCCCACTTCCACTTTCTCTTCTGTCTTTCCACCAGTCTGAGATGCCTAGAAGAGCTCAGGGCACGGAAAAAAATCCAGGTAGATTTGGAGAGATGGGAAATTTCCATTTATTATGCAAATTCCCAGCCTTTGCAAGTTTGCCTGACAAGCAGTTCTGCTGTGCCCTCTTCCAGTGTTACAACTACCAAGGATCCACCAGACTCTGGATCCATATCCACTAAAACCTGACATCATGGGCAGGAAAACACCGCGTTCCTCCAATATCTTCCTTCCACATCCTTCGTATTTCCGACTGAGCACAGTCCAAGTAATTATTCCTAGAAAAACTCGGAGATTCTGGGAGTTTGTGGAGCACAGGATCGTTCCCAGTCCACCTGCGCGGTGCCATCCCAGGAATGTGGTGCTCCAGGTCTGCCTGAAGTGCCTTGAAGTGCCATCGTGGCCACATTTCTCCGGCTCTGAAGCACAAAGGCTCGACTGTGAGCGGTGAAATGCTGGCCCTCGGCCAAGTGGCCGTTTCTTTTCTTCATTCCCTGTCATTAAAGCTGTGGCTTGCTCCAGGGCGCAGTGTTTTGCTCTTCTTAAGTGGAACTGTTAACGACCCAATTTGGAGTAATGTAAAGTGCACCCAGATTCCACAGTGACTTCTAAATCCATCTAACGTTAATGATAATCTGTAATTAATAGCTGCAATCAAGTAGGGCGGTAATTAGAAATTTAGGATTAAGGTATTAGCATACAATATGGGCCTCTTCAAAGTCTTCTCTTCCGAGAGATGGCTCCAATCCCGCGGAAGAAAACAATTTTTAACTGATATGACCTAAGCCAAAGACCAAGTTACTAAAAATACTGACTCGTGGAAGGCACCAGGCTGCTGCCAAAACATCTAAAGGTATTTTAAGAGTTTGCAGACACTCCTGTGTAGCAATCACATCATTTTCTGATGGCATTGAGATTCAAGAATGGTGTTTTTGGGAAGTTTTAATCTCCCCAGTGGCCTTTTGGGGTGAGTTTTATTGGAAACCCCAGGGGCAGCTCTGAGCCGAGAGCTGGTGTATCCTTATGGGACAGAGCAGATCTGGAGGGAGAGGGAAGGCAGAGGGCTCAGGTGCATGAAGCACTTTTGGTGCCCTGAAACCAGAAATAGAGATTCTTTCTGATGGCTCATCCTAAACGGGTTAATCCTTGCCTTTATCTCCAGCCCTGGGGAGCCTGAAGATTTAGAAAGACTCCCAGGCAGAGAGGTCCTGCTGCTGAAAGTGCCAGTAGCAGTGATGAGGTGCTCTGGTAGGTGGAAGAGATGGGATATAAATGAAGCTCCTAACAATTTCCAGCCCTGCACTAAATGAAATCATCCCGCTGCACGTCTCCCTTTTGAAGCTGGGAATGAATGTCTCATGTATTTGAAATCCACAGAGCCTGAATTGTTCCGTGGTGTTGAAAATTTCCCTATCTAATGCCAATTATTAACCTGCCCAGGGCTATCAATAATGATAACACTGCCGATAAAGAACAGGTAGATGTGCTGGGGAGCTTTACATTCTAAGAGCTTGAGCAAAATTAACCATTTGAAGGTTATTAGCACCCCACAACTTCATCTCTGCCCTGGGCTGCATGGAGCAGCCTGGAGACCTCCAGAGGGTCTTTTGCCAGCAGAAAATGCATTTTGGACACCCTGATGACAGTTTGGAGCTCTGGAGGAATTTAAGTCCTGTGAGGAGTGGCTGAGGGAGCTGGGAAGGGGCTCAGCCTGGAGAAAAGGAGGCTCAGGGAGACCTTGTGGCTCTGCACAGCTCCCTGACAGGAGGGGAAAGCCGGGGGCTCGGGCTCTGCTCCCAGGAACAGGGACAGGAGGAGAGGGAACAGCCTCAGGCTGGGCCAGGGGAGGCTCAGGGTGGACAGCAGCAGGAATTTCTCCATGGAAAGGGTGCTCAGGCCTCGGCAGGGGCTGCCCAGGGAGGTTTGGAGTGCCCATCCCTGGAGGTGCCCAAGGAATTCCTGGAGGTGGCACTCAGAGCTCTGGGCTGGGGACCAAGTGGGCATCGGGCACTGGGATCATCCTCCAAGTCTTTTCCAACCTCAGTGACCCTGGGATTCTGTCATCTGGTAAACTCTCATCCCCGGGATCTGCCCAGGCAAGGTTTTGGCAGAAGCAGCGTTCCCTTTGGTTTTTCAGCCATGGAATAACTAGGTGGAGCACAGCAAACCGGGAAAATGCCCTGGTGCAGCATTTCACCCTCCTCACCAGGGACATCTTTCTAAGGTCTGTTCTGGGGCAGATTTTGTTGTGTATCATTTGTGGGCTCTCATCTTCCAAAATATTCGAAATTGCAAGTTCACCTGAGTGTGGAAGGTGGAGGCTCTTAGCAGGAATATATTTTGAACATGGACTGGTTTTTTAAATAATCCATGGGAGGTTTGTCCTGTGGAATGAAGATTAGTATCCATAAGGTTTAATTTGTGGTATTACAGATTATTAAAGGTGGTAGATTCTCCTGGAGAGACACCTGCCTTACTCAAAGAGCAGAAATGCTCAATAATTCCCCATCTTCTTGCACTTTTACCTCATTCAACTGATTGAAGTATTCACAATTCCCACTGCCTTTGGAAAGAGGAGAATTCTAATGCAGACATAGCGAGATACTGATGTCCTGAAAATCCTTTCACACATTAAAGGTATAAGCAGAATTTGAGAGATGTGATAGAAATTTCAGGATGGTGCCAGCATTTAAACAGACAAGAAAATGAGTAAATAATAGGTTTTATCCATTACAGCCTGCCTAGATTTCCTTCAGCAGCTCCGGGTGGGCTGTGGAGAGGCTGGAAAGTGGCTGATTGCAAAATGGAATATCTGGGGAGATCAGATGGAAACGTGTGGGGAGCTCACAAAGGATCAGTGGAACAGAGAATGCAAAGGCAGAAAAGGAAGATGGGGGAGATAGGACTGAGAGGAAAAACAGCCAGGAGGCAGATGTGTGGGGAGATCCTGGAAGGGATCAGTCAGGTAGGAACCAGACAGAGGGAAAGATGAAGTGTTGGTCTGGAATGTGCAGCAAAGCAAAAAATACCGAGCACTTAGGATAATTAGCTTTTCTCTAAGTCTGTATAACTTTATCTGCCGTTCCTGTTTTCCTGAAGTTCTATCCGAGTGGGAGAGCTGAGGAGTCTGTTTGCTGGAGATTTTTCTTCCCCTCTTTAAGGGAGGGTTGATGTCTCTGGTAGATCTGCAGCTATAAAATGTTCGTGGGTGATTTGGCCAAAAAGAGCAGTGCCTAAATCCCCTGTGGAGTTGTCCTGCCCTGACCCTGCTGCCAGCGTGGGAGAACTCCCCGTTGGTGTCTGCAGCCACGTCTTGCCCAATCTTGTTTTTAATGTCTCGGGAAATTGGGCTTTTATCACTTCCTTAGGCAAATTCCTTCTCAGGGTAACAAAGCTCACTTGGGGAAGGATTTCTGCTCCGACTCAGAAAGAGGCTTGCAAATGGAAAACTTTTTTTTTAAAAGTAGTTTAGACATTAATTCTGAATAGTTTATCTTATTATTCAGATTTCTAACTCCTTCTCGAAACACCTCCTTGTTCTTTTTGCTGTTTTGGGTATCCCACAGTGAGATCTGAATTGCAATCACATTCATTTTCCTATCAGAAAAAAGCAATTATTCCTGATGATACAAATAATTGTATAAACAGGGTATAGAATCGGGGTACAGAATGAGCCCCTGGTGTGGTACAAAGACAAAGGATGCCCATTAAGAAAACACTTGGATTTTTTTGTTTGCATGTTTTAACTGGACTTGTCTTCCACCTTCAAAAGGGTGGGATTTCCATCTCCATGCCCCAAAAGAAGGTCCATCCAGGGCAACACTTCCCCTGGATGTGTCCATTCCTCCTCTTAGCATCCATACATCCCTCATGCTCTGGAGTCTGGTGAGCAGGATATCCTCATTCCCAGACTTATTTTCTCTCTGTTTTATTTCTGTACAACAGATTTATTCCCCATTAAGATCTTCAATTATTTCTGGGCTTGATGTCATCTCAGTTATCTTCTTTTTTTGACTCGCAGTCTCTAGTTCATCTTACAAATGCAGGTACAGCTTTTTGTGAACCTTACCGAAGTTTATTTAATCACAAAGGCTTTACAAGGCCTGACGTGTGAAATTCACTCCGCACTTGTGCAACGCGGTGATAAAATCAGCCCTTGGCCAACTTCTCCGTGGGGAGTGTGTTTGAATACACTTTACTTGGCTTTTCACAGCCTGTTGTGACTTCTCATTAACTGAAACCCAGTGTTTCTTAATAGGTTGGAACAGATAATTATCTTGCCAGTGTTAAGAAGAAGAGTCATCATTCATCTGGAATGATTCCATGGATAAATACAACCTTAACGGAATAATGGCTCTCTCTGCTGATCCCATTTCTCAGGCTGACTCTTCTTCCAAACAAATCTAATTGTTCAAGTTAAAGCTGGGCATGAGGGAAGTTTTAAGAAGTGAGCATTAGCTTTTAGACTCCACACTCAAAACTCAGTTGCAATATTGACAGGATAAGAAGAAACGGCCTCAAGCTGTGCCAGGGAAGGTTCAGGCTGGACTTCAGGAGGAATTTCTCCATGGAAAAGCTGGTCAGGCCTTGGGAGGGGCTGGAGACCCCATCCCTGGAGGTGTCCAAGAAACGAGGATGTGGCACTCAGTGCTCTGGGCTGGGAACAAGGTGGGGATTGGACACAGCTTGGAATTGATGACCTTGGAGGGCTTTTCCAACCTTAATGATCCTATGATTCTGTGATCTAGTATTAAGCAGATTTCTTGCCTTGTTTTGAAGTGATGACAGCAAATGGGCAAGTCTGTTCCAGTGCCCCGAATGCTGTGAGCAAATCCCTGACTCATCCCTTCCCAGGGCTGCCTGGAGCACCCCTGGAATTATCCCAGAGCTTTTCCAAGGGGAGGTGGCACCGCTCTCACTTTCATGCCCAGCAATCCTGAGTCATTGCAGGTGAAAATGGAATTTGGGGATGTTTCCTGCACCTCTTTCTGGGATGTTTTATTTTCCTGCATCGGGGTGGTTGTTCCTATGAGGTGTAGCTGCTCTGTGAGTTCCCTTCAATCAAATAAAGTGTTTACTCAGGGCACAGTGATGCTCTGCTCTTCTTTGGGGCTTTAATCAAGGAATATCAGAAAATCACCAGTCACCAGCCTGCAGAACTTCCCCAGATAGGAAAGTTTGGTCTTCTAATGTGCTTTCTCTTGTAGATGAGCTGATGGGTGTCTGCTCTGAGATCCATGGTCATGTTTTCAAAGCCTGGTTAAGAAAACATCAATACGAACACTCTGGAGTTTTAAATAACAAAATACTGCATGTGGCCAGAGTGTTGTTAGTACTTTCTGTTTAATTTTGGTTAATGTGTGTTACCTGTTGTTGGAATACGGTTGTTTCGTGGGTTCTTCGTACTAAAATATTTCCAGGTGAGCCAAAGTAGCTACAGAAAATCCATTGTGGAGTGCCAAACGTGAGCCTGTGACTGAGGCAACTCATTGTCTGTGGGTTTGAGCTGGGCCTGTGCACACAGGAATCAACCAGTTTGGTCCCAGCAGGAGCAGCAGCACCTCAGACCCCAGGCTTGGAGGGGTTTTACCACAGGAGTTGTCCCGTTTCTTGGCTAGGAGAGCTGGAAGGGTGAGGAGGGACAGGGAACCAAGAACCCAACCCCTGGTACAGCCTGCCACCCACCAGCTCCAGGTCAGCGTTTGGCCACTGGTATTTGTCACCCACCCCCCATGGCGTGGTGACCATGACAGTGGTGGTGGCACTGGATCCACTTTGTTTCTCTGAACTCCTGCAGGATTAAGCCACGTGGTCCCAAAAATTAGAGTTAGATAAGCTCAGCTGTTAATTAAAAGCAGAGGATGAGCAGGGATGGACCCACTGGGCCAAAATCTCAGCTGGCACCGACGGGTGCCACCGCTGGCTGTGCCACTTCCCTGTGCCCAGGGCCTGTCCCCAGCTGTGGGCTCTGCCCTGGCGCCTGCACGGGCCAGGATGTGCTCCTAGGGGAGCTCTAATGCCTTCACATTCCATATTTACACTGGGAATACTTGGCAGAGTGTTGGATGAGCAGTGCTACCAGGTGGGCTTTTAAGCCAGGCCTTGTTTATGGAGAGGGCACTGGTTGTGTCCGAACCAAACGGCTTCAGGGGTTGGTGTGACCTGGTGTTTACAGTTTCTTGTGATTTTTTAATGAAATAGAAGAGTTGCCAACACGTCAGATAAAGGCAGGACATCTTTGCATGTCCTTGCAGGCCGTGTTCTGTGAGTGAAATCTGGGAATGAGTCAAAGGATGGTGTCAAAGTGAAGTGAATGCATTTCAGAACCTTCCTGTTCTCATCTGACCTCAGCATCCCAACTGTGCCCTCCCTGTGCACCTCTGAGTTCTGGGGTCCCTCCAGGCTGCAGGACTGGGCTGTGGGATGTCCATTTTCAGTGGATTTTTCCAGGACTGGCACACTGAGCACTGCTTGGTTTTATTTCATTATATTTCATTTTATTTCACATTCCCTCTCCCACACTCAGAGCTGTCCAGCATCACTCTCCTCCTTCTCCAGCTCAGGTTTCTGGAGGCTGGGTGGACTCAGGGAATTAGGAGGTGCACTGCTCTCCCATGTGTGCACACCCCTTCTTCCCAGCCTCCCACCCTCACTCACTAAGGCTCACAGAAAATCTATTTATCCCTGGGGGATGATTCCAAAAACCTTCCCTGGTGCCTGAGCAGCCTCACAGGCTGCACGTGGAGCTGCTGTCATAGGGAGACAGTAAACCCTGGATGCTGGATGAAGTTTGGATACAGGGAATGTTCTACCATGACCTAGAGCTGAGGCAGGACATGCTGGCTTAACACCATCCTCCTTATGACTTGCTGTTTAAAATGAGGGAAAAATATAAGTACAGGCTTAAATCCCCATTCAACTTTTTCTTGAAAAGTAAAGAATTTTCCCAGCAATGAGCAGGTGCTGCTGGGGTTCAGATCAGTCCTTGCAGCCCCTGTTTCCAGGAGTCACAGCAGGATTTTCATACAAGAATCCCTGTTAAATTCAGTGCATAAACCACATCCCTTCTCGTGCGCATGGGTTTTCAGAATTCCAATATCTTGTAAAAATATGATCAGATAACACCTTCAGCAGCCTCTCAGCACCGTGTTTCCCTCAGCTCTACCACTGCAGAGTCATTCCACCTCTCTGAAACCCGTGGCAAGATTTTAGGGTGGGTCAAATCCATCCCAGAGATTGGCTGCTTAATTAGCACGAGGCCTTGTGGTGAACAGCACTGCAAAACAAACTCCAGCCCTGGCCCGCTGCCTTTTCCCCCTTGGCTGCTTCTGCTGCCCAGATGTCTCAGCCTGCCAGCCCAGAGCATCAAATCATTTCATTCCTGTGACAGCAACTTGATTCCTGATGGTATAGAATCCATATATTAACAGCATCTCTTGGTTTTTCTCTTTTCCCCTTCCAGGAGCGAATTCCTCGGTCGTTGCTGATTTCATGCCCACATCGTCATGGAACATCTCAAGTGAATTAGATAAAGGTAAGCAGGCAGAAAAAACCCCAAAGCACCTGAAATCAGATTTAAAAATCTCAGTTTTTCTTGACTTGACCGAATCAGCAAACAAAGGGGGTCAGGGGGTATTTAAGATAAACCTCATTTGCCTCGCGATCCTTTGATGTTTAATTCCGTGTGGTTCTGTGATTTCTGGAGATTTTTGTGTTCGTTTCTTGCACCAGGAAAATGTTCCACATGGCAAAAATATTTCAAGATGTTCTATCACACGTTTTTTTCTGGTGGATCTTGGGATTTGAACTCAAAAATCACAAGTATCAGGCACTCGGTTTGCCCCAACGTGTTTTGTTGCAAAATTTTGAGGCTTTGATAATACAAAATACATTTGCAGGTGGTAATTATGTGTGATTTGGAGCTCTCCAAGGGGTATGGATTGTAAAAAAAGAGAGATTTCTAATTCCACTTCGTTTTGTAAATTAAGTATTGTTAATTATTTAAGGCAAATTGCTGAGATTCCCTCATTGACCCTCGTGAGTCAAACCTGTCCTTGAGGATGCTCTTAGCCACCCTCACCGTGCAATTTGTCGACCACTCTTTTCATTTGCCAACCATTTAGTGTTGAGCTGGAAATTTCCCATAGTGGAATTCTGCCCCAGATGGTTTCCCCAACTGGTTTGGTCTGTGTTTTGTTAATGGTTTGGTTTTTTTTTTTGAACATGTGTTCATAATGTTTGATGTTTATGCATAAATATGTTTTCTGTGCTTAAGGATGAGGAGAATATGTAGTTCTGAGAACTTTAGGGTGATTCTTTCACATCTGCCTTCCCAGCAGGGAAGCAGCAGGACTTTCTGGCCATCCAGGACACAGTGGAGAAGGTGAAAGTCAAAGGGCTGGTGCTTGCTGGTGGGGAAGGGAGGAAAGCTTGTGGTCATTCAGCAGAGAATTCCCAAATCTCAGCAAATTGCTGAGGGGAGGTGTTGACAGAATGGATTTCTGATCCCACTGCAGGGATTTGTCCAGGTGCTCGTGGCTGGGCTGTGCTCAGGGAACATCCCAAAGCTGGGGAGGAGTGAAGGTGGTGCTTCCCCCAGGCAGGATCATGGAAGCACTGAGTGGTTTGGCTTGGGAGGGACCTTAAATCCCATCCAGTCCCACCCCAGGGACACCTTCCACTGCCCCATCCTGCTCCAAACCCATCCAGCCTGGCCTGGGACACATCCAGGGATCCAGGGGCAGCCACAGCTTCTCTGGGCACCCTGTGCCAGGGCCTCCCCACCCTCCCAGGAAAGGATTTTTCCCAACATCCCATCCAAACCTGCTCTCTTTCCATGTTTCTTCCTTGTTCGGCAGCTTTCTTTGGTTTTTCAAAAAACAGGAAATAACTAAACGGCCTAGAAAATGAAAGCCCCACAAATCCACTCAGAAGTTCCGAAAATGCCAGAGAAAGCAAAACTTTGACTTTGGAGAGTCCCAGCAGAGCTGCCACTGTGTGAGTGAACATCTCCCCCGGTTACCTCCATGGCACCTGTTCCTGAGGTATTGTCAGAAACAGGTAACGTGAAGTTCCCGGCTTCTAATCCACCTGGAATGCGGCAATTAGCACGGCTTGGGCTGAATCCCGCATTCCTGGGGGATTACCGGCCCCTTTGCTGGAGCTCATTAGCATTTAGAGTGCTGGCAGCTCCCACACCTCAGCACGGATTTCCATACGGGATTAAAACGCGGTTTGTGCCCGAAAAGCTTAGTCAGAGAGGGGCGGCTTCTCGCAGAGCTCCTGCCAGCAAAGGCACGCAGGTTTTGTCTTGTCCCAGGCACCAAACTGGGGCTTTCATGTGGGAGCTGCTGCTTCTCCTCAAAGCCTTGGAAGCTCTTGGATCGAGCCAAGCCCTCGGCAGCACACGCTGAGCTGGGCAGTGCAAACCTCCGAGGAGAAAACGAGGCTCGGTTCCCATTTCTTTTGCAAATCTCAAGGAGTCAACATCCACTTGTCTTCCAGGAGGTCGCGGCCGGCGTGGCAGCGAAACTCATTTTAAAGCCTGTTAAGTTCACCACATGAAAGTGGTTTCCAGCCAGGTTTCCCAATTAAATCCCTGCCCGCTCTGAGTGGCTCCAGCTCTACCTGCTGCCTTTTGGAAATGAGCATCTCCTCCTCCAGTGTGTGCCCCGTGTCAGGCAAGGAGGAACAGCTTGGTAATCATATGCTGCATTTTGAAATAATGACTTCATCTGGTGCTTTCCCTCGCTGGGTGAGTTCTGCAGTGATTATCTTACAACTGAGCCCTATTCAGGTTTCAATTTCTATTAAATAAGCTAAATCGACAGCATTAAACAGTTGCCTGTTTATTCTTTTTAGCAGGAAATGAATTTAAAAGAGACGTAGCCACCCGTGAAGAGCTGTTGAAAGCAACGATTGATGGGAAGGAGGAGGTGGTTTCTCACCAAAACCTTAAAAAAACAAACAAACTGGACATAAAAAATAAAAAATAATCACTTTTAAAACGGGGGAGATTTAGCTGTGAGCATTTCTCTCTCTTTCCCTGCTGGTAAACCATGGCGTGCAGAGGGAATGCCACGAGGGAGAAAGAGAAATGAAAATGTGATCCTATAAATATTTAATTCTATAAGGAGAAATAAGTGAAGTGGTGGGAGGAAAAGCCCCATTTCAGGAGGCTGGTGGCAGCATGTGAATCTTCTCACTCCTGAGTTTTTGGTTGAGATTCCCTTTGGCTGGGGAGCCTGGAGCAGCCTCAGGAGGGAGATCTCTCATGGGGACTGTGGTTCATTGTTCCAAGAGGCTGGGGAAAGCCTCATCCATGTGTGCTCCTACACAGCCCCGTGGCACAGGGATTTCTGCTTGGATTTCTCCTTCCCTGAGCGTTGCCTCCCCTTCTCTCCCCTCACACCACGGGACAAACTCCTGCTCCAGCTCTTTGTTTGGGAAAGCTCCCGATTTCTGTCTTCTTTTCCTTCTTTACCAATGGTGAGTAGCCCTTCATTCAGCTGCTCCTCTCCCACAAAAGGGATCATGGAAGGAGAGGCTTCTCCTTCTTCCTTCCATCCCATGTCGGTTTATTTACAAAGAAATAGGCCTGAGTTGGAATGAGTTTTACATCTGCTGCACTGGAGGAATTGTTTGGGAACTCTGCATCCTTAGGCAAAGACAATATTGGAGTCTTTGCCAGGAAAGAGTCAGCTTTGGAATATTATTTTCTTTTAACTGGGAGTAGGATTCAGCCTCAGTGGCTGTTCATTCTGCAGGGTTGATAAGAGATTGATGCTGTCACTGCAGCTTCCCCTGATCCAGCCCTCCCAGTGCCCCATTCCCACCTGCAGCCTCTTCCAGAGGCACAGGGATGTCCTGGCTGTGGCTGAGCCGAGCTGAGGGCACTGGGGTTGGGCTGCAGCTCATTTCCTGCTGCTGGTTCTTCTTCTTCTCCTTCTTCTTCTTCTCCTTCTTCTTCTCTTTCTTCTCCTTCTCCTTCTCCTTCTCCTTCTCCTTCTTCTCCTTCTTCTCCTTCTTCTCCTTCTTCTCCTTCTTCTTCTTCTTCTCCTTCTTCTTCTTCTTCCTCTACTCCTCCTCCTCCTCCCTTGCTCCTTCAGCTTCCAAAGAACTGTGAGTTTTTGCCTATTTTCCTTTTCCCTTCATGGCCTATCAGCTCTGGCAAGCAAATATGAAGCCTTGGGACGGGTCAGAGCTTGGGAACCATTTCCATTTCCAGACATCCACGATCCCAAGCCCAGGCTTTGAGCTCCCCACAGCCTCTGTGGGGCACAGCCCTTCCCAGTCCCACGGTGCTCCCTGGAGCAAACATTCCCTGGAGAGTTGGCAGCAGGAGGCAGGATTTTACACTCGAAGATTCAGCTGGGATTTATCCTTAACATTCAAAGGCTTATCAAGGATCACCTCTACCCTGGGATGGTCTGGGGATCCACAGCACAAAATGACTGCTGAGGGTCCAAACAAGGGATGGGAGAGCTGCAGCATTTGGGACTGTGTGTCCTGAACTTCCTGGGGATCCTGGTGTGGGCAGAACATTCCCTGGAAGGGCTGGACGACAGCTCCAGCACAGGAGGAGGAAAATGCAGGTTGTGGGAGGTGTGCAGGACATGCAGGGGTGCAGCCAGGCTGCTCAAGGAGCCTTTGGCTCACCCTCACTGACAAATCCAGGCTGGAGCTGCCACCTTGGCACGTCCCTGCAGGCAGGGAAAGGACCTGGCTGTGAGATCTTGGAGGGAAAATCTCGCTGGTCTCGCAGGGAGGATTTGACTCTTAGGCAAACTCCAGCCTAAACAACATAGACACAACCAAACATGGGGAAAACCAGGTGGGTCGAGGCCTCCTGCCTTTGGCCCCAGCCCTTCAGAGATTCCAGATTCTCCTTTGAAATCGCTGGATGCGAATTTGATACGTGTGCTGAAAGGGGAAGAATTACAGCTTTCACATTCATGCACAATTTACCTTTTTATTTTCCTTTATTATCTGGGGGATATGGGGTAAATCAAGCTCCCCTGATGGGGCTCAGGGTTCTGATTCGATTTGTGGGGTCCTGTTAGTAGTGGGGCAGTAAATTACTGCTACTTTGTTTGAAAATTTTTTTAGCCACAGTACATTAGCTCCTTTTGTTTGCTTTTCCACTGACGGAGTGCACGTTTTTATTTGAGAATTTGTGTTTCTTGAATGTCTCATTTATAAATAATACAGGGTGTGAAATTCGAAGGTCACAGAACACGGCCTGAAAATGAAACCACCCTGAGTAACTTCAGGCTTTCACAGCAAAAATCTTTCACAAAAAGCTTCACTTACATTGGATTTTTTATATAATCTGAGTGTGTGCAGTGAATATTGACCATTATACATAAGGTAACTATATATAATAACCTTTTCCTGGCTCATCCAGCTATCTTTGTTTATTTGAAAGATTGATAGATCAGAGGGTCAGGGGACGTGTTTTATTGTACGTTTCTGTTCCAAATTTCCTGACATTTTTGGTTGAAAAAAAAAATAGACCTTTAAAAGGCACAGAAAGGGCTAATAAGAACCAGATCCTAAAGTGATGCTATGTCAAAATGTCAGAAATAACAGCTTTTCTTTGACTCCACAGCATTAATCTTGAGGCACATACCTTTCCATGTACCCTCCCTTTAATGCTTGAGTTTCTCTTTGTGGCTCTTTACTGCAGAGCAGCTTCTAAAGTGACAACAAAATCCCTTGATGGTTTTCAGTAGTTGGCTTTATAGCTGGATGTGGACATTTGTTTACCTATTCCAAATCACTTTTTTTTTTTTGGTGATAAAGTTTAGAGGTTTCCTACTTGGGCTATAAAACTGGTTCCTGAGTAAAGAAAAGCTTCATTTCCCCTCAAAGCGACCTCCGAGACATCTGTCCTTAAACCTCAGAGTTGTCTCATGAAAGGAGGGGCAGAAGTGACTCTCAAATGCATTCAAGAGTTCATGGAGGGCAGTGAGTTGTCCAGTTCCCACCCAAAATCAGTGGGATTCAGGTTCCAGATAATTTCTTGGAAGCCTGATTTCCCTCCACAAGCCCAGCGCTGTCTCCAAGCTGCCAATTATCAGAATATAACAATGAATTCTGAGAATCCCCGTGGCAGTCACACGTGGAGATCTGAAAAGCCTCAGGCCTCGAGCTGTGCTCTGCCTGGTTGAGGTCAGGGAGTTTTCCTGGGTGGCACTGAACCCTCGGGATGGAGTCTGGGCAGGGAGAGTCCAGGACAGAGCTTCCATGTGCATCCCAAATTGCCTCCTGCACATCTCTGAGGAAACCCATGGGAAGTTAAGCTGGGCAAGCAAAGGCAGCAGGGGGTTTCCTTTCGTCCCAAGACTGTTGATATTGGATATTTCCACGTGATTATCTGGACTTCTTGAACCCTGATATTCTTCAAGCGTTGCCAAATCATGGCTTGAGTGCAGCATCTCTTCCCTCCCACTGCCATTCCTCCTGTTTATTCATTTAAAACAAGTGAAATTCCAAGTGGGAGTTTTCCTTTTACCCCTTTTTGATCAGACCCACGGGGGGAGTTGTGTTCCTTTGTGAGCTACAGGCAGATCCAGCAATCCACGGCGAATCCTTTTCCTGAGGGAGAAATCCGTGCCCTGTGCATGGCCACGCTTCCATCAGAATTCCTGCTGCTTCCTTCTTTCTCACGGAGCAGCCAGCAAGCCCCTCCAGCATCTTCAGGCTGGGTGGGCTCTGTGTTGTTGACCTTCTCCAAGGACAACTCTTCCCTATGGGAAATTTCCAACGGGCTGAGCTCAGTGGTGCTGCTGGTATTTGTGAGTACGGAGCACATCCAGGTGTGGCATCACACTGGGGTCATCCAAGGAATGGATTCTGGGGCATTTTCCAGCCCGTGCAGTGATGAACAACCAGGGAGCTGCCAAAGCTCTCAGTTCACAAAGATAATTCAAGGCCAGGTTAGGCAGGGGTTGGAGCAACCTGGCCTAGGAGAAGTCCCTGCCCGTGGCAGAGGTTGGAATGAGCTGATCACTGAGTCCCTCCCAGCCCAAACCATTCCAGGATTCCATAAGTGCAATGAGCACTGGAATATTCATGTCCCAGTGCCTCACTCCAGCCAGGTCAGGTTCTGCCTCCTGTGCTGCAGATTTGAGTGCGGGTTTGAATCTTTAAATCCAGAATTAAACAATTTCTCCAGGCCAGCAGCTGGAAAAGGTGTCCCCACAGCTGCTTGAGGAAAGGTCTGGAGATGTTCCTTTGCAGAGATGTGTTGTTCCCCATCTGCAATGGAAGGAACTTGGCTCACCAGCCTCTCTGGTGCACCTGGGTTGAAGCTGGTTTAGGCTTGAGCAGAGACTTTAATTTTAGCTTTTCTTTGAATATTCCGAAAGATCAGAAGGGCAGAAAGAGAAGGATAAATGAAACAACAACTCCTCTCATAAAATGACCCTTCCAGGGTCTAATCCTGCATCCCCATCGTGCTTTAAACACCTTGTGAAATCAGAAACGTGCAGCACACACGGTGCTGGGGGGGAAAGGTCTCGCTGTGGCCAGCAAAATCCTCCTGCAAGCCAAGAGGGTGTTACTGCTCTAAGATGTGTCTTTGGTAATTTAAGATAGAGCAACCACGTGGTCACAGAGCAGATTAACATTCCTTGGCCGGCCAGGACGAGCTTTTATTTTGAAAGCCACCTGGGTTCCACTTAAAAAGTAGTAGAATAGTGGAGGATTTATTAGGACTGGGCAGGCTCCTATTTAACAATGTCAAGGCAGAGCTGTGGAAATACAGACACTTTTCTCCTTTGGAGACACGCAACGCTCTACATTTCGTCCTCGCACAGCTGTTGCTGTTCTGTAACATCAAACCAGCACAAAGTTTGGCCATGAAGGATACCTAATATTTGGGTTTTATATGCAGTGTCTCCAATTTATGCGCTCAGAATCATGAGGATGACTTATGATGTGTTGTGTTTGCCTTGGCAACGGCTCAAACCCAGAAATATATTTCAGGCTTGGCTTTCCAGATATTATCTCAAGTCATTTAAAAGTTCATTATAGGGCACCCGCTAGTGCTGCTCTAGTAAAGGGGCTGTCAGCATTTTTCAAGGGTTTATAACTCAGCCATTAAAAAAAAAACTCTCTGTGGGCTGAAACTTGGCATTCGGGGTCCAGGCCCAGCAGTAAATTGTTTTTACAAATTAAAAAAAAATCAGTTTGACTATTATTAAATTATAGGTGGGCTAAATTTTATTTAGAACTCTTTCAGGCTGTTCTCCCGTACTTCTGTAAATTAAAACGTTTCCCAAATGCTTTTATAGAGTGCTACTCTAAAATATGGACAGGCTTTTGTTCTGTGCTCGAAACCCTGAGATTTAACTTAAAATATAATAACAGTGCTTATCCCAGCATAGCACTTTTCACCTTCAAAGTGCTTTATGAGCATTATCTCATTAATGTACATAGCAGCCTCCCCATGATGTAAGAGGGATTATTATCCTCACTTTATGGCTGGAGACATCGAGCCAAAAGGTTTAAGGCTGTTTTTAAAAGGCCTTAGTTGCACAAATCCCATGTGAGCTTTGATTGGCTTTTTGGGTGTCTACTTCCCTTCGGCTCTTCTAAAAATCACAACTGAGCTGATTCACCCAAGGCTGCTCCGAGCCAGGATTAAACTCAGACTTTCCAAAGGCCGGTGCCACCAGACTGGATCATTCCCAGCACACAAGAATGGTCCTTTCTCTAAAAAAACTGTTCTTTAGGTCAGAGGGAGTCATCTCCATCTGGAGAGCTCCTGGATGGCAGGAGACAGTCAGATGGATTATGGTTTGGGTTGGAAGGGACCTTAAAATCCATCCCATTCCACCCCTGCCATGGGACACCTTCCACCATCCCAGGCTGCTCCAGCCTGGCCTTGGACGCTTCAGGGATCCAGGGGCAGCCACAGCTTCTTTGGAAGGGCCTCCCCACCCTCACAGGGAAGAATTCCATCCTTTGGTGGGCTTTGGAAGGTGAGAGACACAATAAAAATACAACTGGGCTTCTCTCCAGCCCCTCCCCAGCAGGCAAGGGCAGCGATGGATGAGTTTTGTGCATGCCAGGGGAGGGGTGCTCATCATTTTGTGTGCCTCAGGAGCAATCCAAGGTTTCTTGGGAGTTCATTTTTAATTCCAGAACTGCTTTATCTGTGAGAAACATCTCCCAAAGCTCCCAATGGCTTCAAACCTGCCCTGTTTAAATCTCATCTCAGGTGAGCTGCTTGATCTGGTTTGTGATTCGGATGCTAAATTCGTGGATTGAGGACTGATCTAGGGTGAATTTATGGGATGGATTTGTTTTAGTGTTTCTGCAGTAGCTCATGGAGGAAGGTGGAGAACAATCAGAGGAGTCAGCAGCTGCTGAGGTTGAGAGGCCACTTGTGTTGGTACCTACAGAGAAGTTGCAGCCACACTTTTTCACTGACTTATGATTTCTACCGATACCTCAAAATCCTTTTCCAGCCTTTGGAAACCTGCCCTACATCCTCACTCCTTTATTTGCCTCCCCTGTATTCCTCAGGACCTTTAAAACATAATATTTGCTGTGCTTTTTGTCAGCCAGCCCATCCCAGGGCCGTTTCTCTCCCTGTTAGGATGAAGCAGTCTCCAGAACATTATCAGGAATTAAATAAATGGCTGCTGTACAGAAATGCTACATTGGGTAATGAACTGCGGTTCCCCGGTCCCAGGCTATTAGTGGGGCTTTATTAAACCCAGACTGAGCAGAGAGCCCAGGAATCCATGAGCTGGCTGGAACTCTGCTTCCCAGGGAGGGTGTTAGGATGGCGGGGCAGAAACATTCCTTGGGATGGAGCTTGGAGAAATGGTCCTGGGGAGCTGAGGAGGCATCGGACACCCCTGAGAGAGACCTTGGACCCTGTTGTCTGTCCTGCAGGGCTGGGATCTCTTTTAACCCCATCCACAGATTTCCCAACTAATTGGACTCATGGGAGCATAGGAACAGCTGTTTTTTCATAGAATCATGGAATGTTCAGGTTGGAAAACACCTCCAAGATCATCAAATCCAACCAGCACCATGTTCACCACTAAACCACATCCCCAGTGCCATTTCCACATGGTTTTTGAACATTTCCAAGGATGGTGACTCCACCAATGCCCTGGGCAGCCTGTTCCAATGCTTTCCAACTCTTCCCATGGAAATTTTTCCCCTGATACCCAATCCAAACCTCCCCTGGTGCAACTTGAGGCTGTTCCCTCTCATCCTGTCCTCGAGAGAAGCACAGTTTCACACCTGCACATTAGAACTTCACTGAAAAAATGCACGTGGAAAAAAATACCTGTGGGCAGGGCCTGGGTGCCAGAAGTTTGTCCCAAATGGCTCCTGGGACCAAAGGAGGTCAGGGACGCCTTGTTCAAAGTGCTGTGCAAACACAGGGGAAGCTGTGTGCTAAACAGATTAAAAACAAAGGCAAGAGATACTGCTCTCCACAAAGCATAATGAAGGGAGGAGCTGGGCAAGCCGAGATTGGAGGGAATAATTAGGGAAGTGCCTTACTTAGGCAGGTTGGGTGGCTGGGCTGGTTTGGAACGTGCTGGAGGGGTTTTTTTCACACTTTAGGAAGGTTTCTTGCTGGAGTTAACTGCAGATGGACTTGAGAGTGGTGGAGCACAGCACCAGTTTGGGGATTCCCCATCCCTGGAAGTGTCCAAGGCCGGGTTGGACGGGGCTGGGAGCAGCCTGGGATAGTGGAAGGTGTCCCTGCCCATGGCAGGGGGGATGAACTCCAAGGTCCTTTCCAATCCAAATAATTCTGTGATTCCCAGTTCACTTACTGATTCTGGCTTTTCTTGACCTCCTGCTTTGGCTCTGAGAGTTCAGGAGCCAGATCCAGTCAGGATTTCTCATTCCTTGGGCACCCTGCTGGGACAGCCAGCAGCTGGTGATGGCTCTGGGCACGAATGGCCAGCCTTAGGTTTGAACCTCTGACGTGGGGATCAAAGCCTGAGGATTCCATTCCCCATCCCCAATCTATCTCCCTCCCTGCCTTGAAAGGGTTTAATTTAATTAAATGGTGAATACAGTGAGCTGGGAATGGGCCTCTTCCTGAAGGATGCCCAGTGAAATAGTCCTGGGCAGAAGGCAGCGCTCAGGAATGGATTAGGAGAGATTCATCTTCGTAATTTTAATTTAATTTGATTTTTCAGTCATGAGCCCTATTTCACATTGAAGCTGATCTTCAGTACTCTTAGCAATGGAAATACTGAGTGAGAACAAAGTCTCCTTTTCCCAGATGTGATCCTTATTCCTCATCTCTTGCAGCTGGTGCTTACAAAATCATGGATAACACACTGTCTGCTCTGCTCTGTGAGTCCATTAAAAAGGCTCGGAGACAGGATCACAGAATCCTGGAATGGTTTGGGTTGGAAGAGACCTTAAACCTCATCCCATTCCAACCCCAACACCTTCCACTGTCCCAAGTTGCTTCCCAGCCTGGCCTTGGACACTTCCAGGGATCCAGGGGCAGCCACAGCTTCTCGGGGTGACAGGATTTTCACTTCTGAATGATTCCTTTCATATATTCCTGTATGTTGTGGATTCTGGCATGAGTAGGGGCAGGTCGGCGTCAAAATGAGCAACTGGAGTTCTGAGATGTTTTTCATGTTTATTGGTTAGGAAAAAGAAAAGAGAAAAAGAGAAGCAGTGTTACCTCTGTTTTCTGTGCTGAGTGAAGCCAAATAGGAGAGTTTGAAACAGCAGAGGGAATGCTGATTTTCACTTCCTTTGTGTCCCTTCCAAAGACAAGCAGGAGCTTCCTCCACCATGACATTCCCAGCTTTGGAGTCCTTCATTCCCCTTATACCTTTAGTTTTAGCTGGCATATTTTTTAGATTTTATACTGCGTTAGTGTGTCTGTAACTCTGGGCTTCATGTACAGTGCTAACAGCTCTTCTCCTGGCCTGGCTGGACAAAACACACCGTTTGCAGCCCGAAGAACCAAGGACATTTGCAGCTTCAGACCCCAAGAATGTAAACAGCCATGGATTGAGAGGGGACAGTCCGAAAGGATGGGGCTGCGTGGGCTGAAGCTGTGGTTGGACAGTTGGCCTGAATGTGTAAATGGGCCAAAACTTAAAAAAAGGGTGAGAACCCGTGACCCAGGGTCCATCTTAGGTGTAGTCTTGGCCAGGCTTTTGCACTCCCAGGGTGTGTCCTGTGAAGGCCTTTCAATAAATATCTATTTTATTCTTTAACTCTGCCCAGCCTCTGCTCCAGGTAGCCTTCTTTTAGGCATCACCCCTTCTTTTCTCCCCACTCCCAGATTATTTCCTGACGCTGGATGAACCCATGAACAACATCACCACCACGCTGGGCCAGACGGCGGAGCTGCACTGCAAAGTCTCTGGGAACCCCCCTCCCACGGTCAGGTGGCTGAAGAACGACGCTCCCGTGGTGCAGGAGCCCCGCAGGATCTCCTTCCGAGCCACCCCCTACGGATCCCGCCTGCGCATCCGCAACCTGGACACCACCGACACCGGCTACTTCCAGTGCGTGGCCACCAACGGCAGGAGGACTGTCTCCACCACCGGCGTGCTCTTTGTAAAGTTTGGTGAGTTTTCTCCTCTTAAACTCTTCCAGCTCGAAGTTAGGAGAAGGTGTTTATCCAGGGAAAAGCGGTGCGCTGATGGAGCGGCGGCGTGGAATTGTTCAGGCTGGAAAAGGCAAATTTGTTAAATTTATTGAGCACAGGTTGAGCAGAGAGCCCAGGAATCCATGAGCTGGCTGGAACTCTGCTTCCCAGGGAGGGTGTTAGGATGGCAGGGCAGAAAGATTCCTTGGGCTGGAGCTTGGAGAAATGGTCCAGGGGAGCTGAGGAGGCATCGGACACCCCTGAGAGAGACCTTGGACTCTGTTGTCTGTCCTGCAGGGCTGGGATCTCTTTTAACCCCATCCACAGATTTCCCAGTTAATTGGATCCATGGGAGCGTAGGAACAGCTGTATTTTCATAGGATCGTGGAATGTTCAGGTTGGAAAAGACCTCCAAGATCATCAAGTCCAACCAGCACCACGTTCACCATTAAACCACGTCCCAGTTGTCACATCCATGTTTTTTGAGCAGTTGGGATGGTGACTCCACCAATGCCTTGGGCAGACTGTTCCAACACTTTTGGAGGAGAAATTTTCCCAATTTCAAATCTAATCCTCCCCAGGCCCAGCCTGGGGCCGTTCCCTCTCCTCCTGTCCCTGTTCCCTGGGAGCAGAGCCCGACCCCCCTGCTGTCCCCTCCTGTCAGGGAGTTGTGCAGAGCCACAAGGGCCCCCTGAGCCTCCTTTTCTCATGCTGAGCCCCCATTAATGTGATACCTGGATGGACTCAGACCAGAGGAGAAAAACTTCTTTATTCTGCAGTGCCTGAGTGACCTCTGTGTCTGCTGAGTGAGAAATTTCAGCTGGCACTGCAGGCTGAGGGCCTGTGAGAAGACACATCCATACCTGTCAGGGAAAATAAGCACTCATTCCTCCAAGTTTATATTGAGATAACTGCCTTCAAAGCTGATCTCAGCACTCAGAAGATTCCAAACAAGAAACAGGTTTTGTGTGTCTTCTCCTCCTCCACGGCCAGGGGGAAATAATTCACTGAGATGAAGATATTTGCACACAGTCCAGATTAATGCTCTTTGGAACTGGACAAATAACACACAAGGAAGGATGGGTGTGATGAATTTCATCGCCTTTTTTTTCATAAATCTCCCATGTTTTCTGATTCCTGATAAGAAATTAATCATGAGATGTTCTCCTAAGGCAGTTTGGAGAGGAGGGTGAGAGTTCCTCACCTGTTTATTGTCCTCGTGTCGTGTTCTGCAGCCAACACAGGCTTGTCTTTGGTGCTGAGGGGCTGCCACTCCCCTGTTCAACTGCACAAACCACAGCCAGCACCACAGACTGGTGCTTTTATCTTTTAAAAGCTTTTCAAAAGCTTCCTGCTTGCTACCTCGCCGTAACTCATCCCGCTGTTTTTCTTCTGTCACTTTTCCAGGTCCCCCGCCAACAGCGAGCCCAGGATCCTCGTAAGTTCTTTCATGTCTCTTCTGTGGGTTCATTAATCTTGCATTTCAGCAGTCAGAAGTTCATTTGTCATTTGGTGTGGCAGGAGCACTTTTACATTCTGCTTTAAGTCAGATAGGATGGTAATTTATTACGACTGAGTTATCTGTCTCGCAGTTATATTTTCATGTTATCGTGTCAACTCCTATTTCTTACCCCAGACTTCTTAATTTCCAGTATTATTACCTTTAGATCCTCTGGTGCCTTCAGTCTGTGAGGTGATTTCAGTGCACCTACAGGTACTTCATCCATGTCACAGCCCAATCTGGAAAATATTTATCACTACAAGCAGGTTTTACTACCCAGGGGCTTCTTGCTGATTTTAAGGGTCGTAAACTGTGGCTGCCTCTCTCTGTACCTGTATTAGCAAACTGTCTGAAACCTGAGTTTTTAAAGATTGAGGAGGTGGGTGGGAATAGTGGCTGTGTGTCCTGGAGCTCAGGTTTGGCTCCTGCTGCTGGGCCTGAGCACTTCCCACGTTGTATTTTGACCGTGGAGCTCCTATCTTGGGCAGTTTTTGAGAATATTCACTTTTATCTCTAATTTCAAACTCCATGATCAAACCTGCTCACCTCTTATTAATTTCAAGTGTGATCTCCAGCTGTCCTGAGGTTTGGAATCATTTCTGTGGTGCTGTGTCTGGCTTATTCACATCTCACACTGGGAAAAAATATTGAAAATCCACCTCTCCTGGTGAGGAGAGAGAATCACAGAACCAGAAAATGAATCTATTAATGCAATTAATATGATTACAAGGGATGCGAAAACCTGGGAATGTGAATGTCCCTGGCTGCTTATGGAAGATCTTCCATGAATTATTGCAGAGGATATAAAAGAGGAGAAGCATCTGACCACAAAAGGATGTTGTAGGATGCCCTCTAATGGAACAGCCTAAAATGTGGTTTTATCTTCCCTTGTGAAGGTGCCTGACGTGGAATCCTGGAGTTTGTTTTGGAAGGGGAGCTCTTTGCTGGGATTTCAGCTCTGTTTGGTGGTTGTGGTGTTCTGGGGAGGGAGGTTTCCTGGTACTGTGGGATTTAGGGGCTCTTGGGCTCTCCAGCAGTTTGGAGACTTAATGAATGAGGTGAGAAAATGGGGATTTCGTGCTGCTCCCACCAAGTTTGGGGTTTCTGAAATTTGTGGGGTTAAACAACACGTCCTTGGTGGTCAGAACCCACACGGGAGCAGTGTGAGCACTGAAAGGAGAGAGCTGGGCTGGAATTTCACCATGCAGGCCACTCAGGATTGCCTCACTTTTTAAAACAAAATACATTTGGAAATCTTTTTTCCCCTTTTTTCTTTCTGGCAGAGTTTTGGTGGTTTGTAGCTCTCCTTCCAAAAAATAAAAGGACCTCAACTTAACCAGCTAAAATACACACAAAGAATGTGAAAAGGTGAAAAGCAAGTGAGATGTCCTCTTCAATAGTTGATTTTATAGCTGTGCCTTATAATTTTATAACCAAAAAAAGATATTTAATCACACTTCAGTTGCATGTTGGGAAATGCAGGAGGGAAATCACCTCGAAATCTGGTCTTTTGTGTTTGCTGATCCTTCCATGCAAAGAATATCCTGGGGATTGGATTGTGTGATTCTCGTGTAGCCTTCTCCCTGTACAAGTTGAAAAATGAATTTGTAGCTATGAAATTCATTTTTCTGCTTTTTTTTCCTGTGAAAACCAAGCCCATCTGTGCCAATTTCAAGCTCCAGGGTGAGAGATGAAGTACTTGGTTGACCTCCCTCATCATCCTCCCTCTGGGGAAACACTTTTTTGGGAATAGTCTGGAAGCTGGGTCATAAAATTCAGAACCTGGGCCTGCTTCTCCCATGTCTTTATCAGTCAGCCACGAGTGGAAGGTTCTGTTCATTTACAGATTTCACTTGAGGATCGTGTTTTTAGAAATATCCACACGCTCAGCACTTTTCCTTCCATAATTTATAGGTGCAGAGCTCTGCCCTGATGTGATGGCAGAAAAACAGATGGGCCAAGTGTGAATGGAGAGGTTAAACGATGATTTCTGTGAAAGGAGACAGGCAGGGATAGATAACGTAATAATTCATGTGTGTTATTCTTGCTGCTTTCCCTAAGCTGTCTTAGAGCCAAAAATCGGATTTGGAAATCCGTCTGAAGCCAAGGAAAGCAGAGCCAGCAGTGCTTTCCCAAAGGACACCAGGAGCCCAGGGCACTGCTGGGGTGGGCAGCACCCTTTAACTTCCCCTGCTGGACAAAGCCCAGCTATAAAACCCTTGGGATCCCATCCCATGATCCTGCTGGGAGAAGCTTCTTTTGTTTAAAAAAAAAAAAAAGCAAACAAAAAAAATCCAAACCAAAACAAAAATAACCCACTCTCCACTCGTGCTTTATAAATAACTCTTTATTTCATCTCTGGGTGCTGTGTCCCCAGGAGCCAGCTCCAGGCTCTCCAGCTGCTGGGATGGTTTCCAGGACCTGGATGGTGTCAAGGGCACCTCCACAGGGGCAGAGAGGGCAGGGAGCTCTGTTCCCTCAGCTGATGTATCTCCTTCCTTCATCCACAAATATCTGAATTCAAACGCAACTGAATGATTTTGGGAAGATCGTTTTGGTGGTGAACTCGTGTGTTTGTGCCTTGTTCTGTGTCTGTGTGTTGTCCACACAAATGTATCACAGAATCCCAGAATCCCAGGAGGGTTTGGGTTGGAAGGGACCTCAAAGATCATCTAATTCCAACCTCCTTCCTCTGAACCAGCAATTTGCACTGCCTCTCAAAATTTCCCCAAAAACCAGATTTTNCCCTGCCGTGGACACCTTCCTCTGAACCAGGAATTTGCACTGTAGCCATTGCCTCTCAAAATTTCCCCAAAAACCAGATTTTTAAGATTATTTTGGAAGCTCCTGTGCTCCACATCCCTTTGAAACTCGCTTTTTATCCATCATGCATGGCAAGGTTGGTCCCTTAAGGACACAGAAATGTGTGTCTTCACCTCAGGTCTGGCTGCAGAGATCAGAACCAGAACAGAATGAGGTCAGAGCACAGCAGATTCCTGGAGATGAGAGAATTCAGTAGAACAATAGAGATACTTTGGCCTGGGAAATGGTTCTGTGCCCAATCGTTTTGTTCTTTTTGTCTCATTCTGTGTTGTTCCCATTACCTGGAGCCTTGGCTTTGTGCTTGTCCCAAACTTCACCCACTGCAGGAGAAATCCTGGGCACAGATCACTGAAATTAGAGGTGGTGGAGCGAGAACTTCCACAAGAGATGTGGTGAGAAGGAAAAGGAAAATGACATTTTACGTGGGCTGGTGTAAAAATGAGCTGGAAAAGCCCTGCTGGAGTGGAATCCAGTGGGAAGAACACAGGAAAATGCTGTGTATTTATTATTTATTGTGTTGTGAGCGTGTTCTGAAGAGGTTTAACCTGGATGTTTTTGGCAGGGAGATATTCCCAAGTGGAATATGTACAGTCCTGGTGCCAATATTCCCCTGGAACAGCCCTTTTGTTCTTCATGGAGCCTCTTCTATATATAAATACCCTAAATATGGCATTGTTTTGTTCTTTATTTAACCACTGGGAACGAGGAGAGGGGAAAAGAGGAGACAAGAGGGCTGTAATTTTAAGTGGCATTTGATTCATAAAATGAAATGGGGTTTGTGATTCCCAGAAATAGCTTGCAAGGCTTGTGAAACCACAACCCCCGCCCTGGATTCTCCCAACTTTTTCAGTGATGGAGATTTTTTTTTTTAAGTTTTTTTTTTTTTTCCTTTCAGCTGAACACATCTGGGTTTTTTAGTAAAACAGATCTTTTGTGCAGTGGCTCCGTGTGCCAGCACGGTTCCTACAACAAGAAAATGTGTAAGCACTGGCCAGCATCCAGGTGAGGCTCGGCCAACTGCGTGTGTGATTGTGGATTTCAAAGGGGAACACAGAGACTTTCCTCTTTTGGCCACAGAAGGTAAAATTTAGAGAAGGAAAAAATGCCAATAAAGAGGCCAGAATAGATTCTCTGCTCCAGCAGCATCCTGAGAGCAACGTCCCTGCACTCTCTGCCAGGTTTGGCTCCTGGAATCTCGGAATTCCAGCCTGTCCCACGTTTCGTGGCTGGCACAGGAACTCCCTCCTGCTGTTCAACGATGGAAATTTTGAATGAGGACTGGACACAATTCCCAGGCGTTTTGGAGGGGGATCTTTTCCAATCCCACTGTGTGCTGGTGCAGCAGCTTGCTCCTACGGCCTGAGGGGTCTGAGGCACAGCCCTGAAGTGGGATATTCCATACAGAGGCCAATATAAATATATTTTTGAGGGAAAAAAAAACCCCTCACGTGGTGCAAGGTTGGAGCCTGAGTGGCTGATGCTGACACAGACCATGTTACATCCTGCTGCATGACTTCATCCCAGGGAAAATAACACTCCCTCAGTGTGCCAGGGGCTCGGGCAGGTTATCTGCTGGGAGCAGGCCAGCGTGGAGTGGCAATGTTCCCAGGGAGAGCTGCCCTTGTCCTCTCCACGGGCTCTTTGATCTGCTGCACGTTTATCTCTCATGCCACTGATGCCTAAAAGAAGGCTGCCTGGAACAGAGGCTGGACAGAGTTAAAGAATAAAATAGATATTTATTGAAAGGCCTTCACAGGACACACCCTGGGAGTACAAAAGCCTGGCCAAGACTACACCTAAGATGGACCCCCAACATGGACCCTGGGTCACGGGTTCTCGCCCTTTTTATAAGTTTTGGCCCATTTACACATTCGGGCCATCTGTCCAACCACAGCTTCAGTCCCCGCAGTCCCATCCTTTCGGACTGTCCCCTCTCAATCCATGGCTGTTTACATTCTTGGGGTCTGAAGCTGCAAATGTCCTTGGTTCTTCGGGCTGCAAACGGTGTGTTTTGTCCAGCCAGGCCAGGAGAAGAGCTGTTAGCACTGAACATGAAGCCCAGAGTTACAGACACACTAACGCAGTATAAAATCTAAAAATTATGAAAGTTAAAACTAAAGGTATCACCACCGTCTCACCTTTTCCCTGGATTGTTCAATAAAGTGTCTGCTGAGGGACCAGGGTGCACAGGTTTTTGGGAGCCAAGCTCTTGGGTTTTCCTAAGCGAGCAAAAAGAACTGAAAACTTCTGGGTAGATGTAATACAGAATTTAGGGAGCCATGTTTTAATCCTTTATGAAGTGAATTGGCTACAGAGCCTGTTCCAGGGTGTTTTATCAACCTCAGGGTGCTTAGGTAGCTAAATTTACACCTTATCAGGGAATCCCAGGCTCCTTTGCCTCTTTACCTCCCCTTATCTCCCAGACACGCAGGAAGTTGAGCCAAAGTCAGATTTAAAAAAGTCTGTGTTTGGGGGCCTGGACTGGAGCTGGTGCAGCTGAAGGGCCACTGGCCACCTGGTCTGGGGGAATTAGCCCAAATTATTGCAGGAGCAGCCTGAAACAGAGCAGGGGATGGAATCACAGGGTGGGGTGGTTGGAAAGGAGCTTGGAGTTCATCCCAGGACAGGGACACCTTCCAGCACCCCAGGCTGCTCCAGCCTGGCCTTGGGCACTGCCAGGGACCCAGGGGCAGCCACAGCAAATCTGGGAATTCCATCCCAGCCCCTCCCCACCCTCCCAGCCAGGAATTCCTTCCCAATACCCAACTGTTCCTGTCTGCCCTGGCCTTGCATCCGTCACTGGTTTTCACGTGAGCAGTGCTGCAAGCAGCCAAGTTCTTTGCCATGGAGCGGCTGAAATTGTATTTTGTTATGCTGTGGCAAGCCTGCAGAAAAGCAATTGGCCTGGAGTTCGGTGAAAGATTGACCTTAGAAAGTGCTTTTGACTTTTAGAAGAGTGTCTGATAAATATTTCTGCAGATTTCAGCTGAAGTGCTCCCTTATCTGCGGGCAGTGCAAACAGAAACCCCTCCCGTCCACACGTGGCTGGGGGAAAGGCCCGGCCCAGCGTGGAGACAGGGCTGAATTATCTCAAAACAAATGAATTACAGAGGTGTCAATATTTTTTTAGGCAGCAGGGAGAAGGGAGTGAAGTGCATTAGGACTTGGAGCTGGAGCTCCCTGATGCATTTCTGCAGCACAAAGAAAAGACAATTAGCTGTTGAAGAGCTGGCTGGGTTTTCCTTCTTCATGAGATCACCCACAGCAGCTACAGATGAGAATAAATGTTCGGGGTGGAAGTGGCCCTTGTGGAATGCTCCAGTCAGGATTTGAGGAGTTTGGGGCTTACATTTCCACCAGACTTTCACACGAGCAGTTCTGAAATTTGTGGGGTTAAATACCACGTCCTTGGTGGTCAGAACCCACGTGGGAGCAGGATGAGCACAGAAAGCAGGGAGCTGGGCTGGAATTTCGCTGTCTAGGCTGCCCAAGATTTTACTTTTTAAAACAAAATACATTTGGGAACGTTTTTTCCCATTTTTTCTCCTGGCCTGGCATGTGGGGTTTGTGGCCAGATCCCAGGGACTGAGGGAGTTGAGAGTGAGGATAACACTGAAAGAAGCATTTATGCTGTCATTCTATCTTTATTGCCTTTATTTATAGATCAGTGACTTTATTTAGATTCATATTTATATGTATATCAAGACCTTATTGCCTTTTTAAACCCTGGATCCAGGAAATTCTCAAATCCATCCCAGGGTCCTGGTAATTCATGGGACTCAATGATTTTTACCAACCTTTATAATTCTAGGATTCCAAGGGGACTGATAAGTAAAGTACAGATATAGGATAAATTTTCCTTTCTCTAATTGAATATCTGAGTTATCAGTCTTTCCACAACACTAAAGAAATCCTGTGATGACATAATTTGACCCTGAGTTACAGACTCTGGGCCTGTTTTCCTGATTTATTTAAAAAGGAGCAAAGCGAGGATCATTTTGAAGTTTTTGACAACAGAAAGGCAAAAAATACATCAGGCAAGGCTGGAAAGCTGCATTACTTCTGATCTCTGATCGTTTCCTCCAGGCTGTTCTGTTCATGAAGATATTCCTCAACTCTTGTAAAAAATAATAAATATCATTAAGCCCACTTGGCAGGCTGGGTCTGACTAATAATAAACCCAGTCTTGTGAGTTAAACCAAACAGTCCAACCTGCCAAATATTGTCCCCATGAATGCCTTAATGTCACCCAGAGGCCTTTTTCCCACTGCTCTCCCTGCAGAAGTTGTCTGGGGAGGAGTTCACCCTCCCAGGACAAGGGACCTGTGTTCCTAAACTCCACATTTAGGCTGCAGCTAAGCCTGCTTGGAAACAAAACTGTTGGATTTGATGAAACATCCTGAGCTTCCAAACTTTGCTTTTATTCCCTGTTGAAACGAAGCTGAGGCCATCAGGCATTTGTGTCAGAAAATGAGAATGGCACAGCCCCTAAGCCAGCAGAGAGGAGGGAGATGCTGGCTGTGCTTCAGAGCAGAGGCATAATCTGCTTTTCCCATATTTCATGTGGTCATTCCAGGTAACAGCTCTTTTGAAGCCAACCCCAAAATCCCTCGTGGAGCTGCTAAAAGCTTGCAGCAGCACTTTGGGCCAAACCACTGGGTTTCTGTGAAGCATTCTGGCGTTCAGCAGGCGGTGTTTGCTCTTTAAGACAGTTTTAATCAAAAAATTCTCATTTAGCTCTAATCAGAAGGACATTTTAAGTGGCTTAGCAGGATTTCTCTGAGCCTGAAGGCTGTGAGGAAAGATCTGACAATTTTACAGTAGCAATGGATTTCAGCCATCCTGGCCTGGGTCAGGTTTCAGTCCTGGCTCAGCAGAGCCTGGGTTTGGAAGGACTTGGCCTGAATTTGTGTTGTGTCCTCAAAAAGGACAACTAAAAAATGATATTCTGGAGAGTCTCTAATTCATGTGGGATTAGACCTGATTTTTGTTGTGCTCGAGACAACAGAGGATGTGAAAATTATTGATCTGTTGTTTTATTTGTGTATAAATCCAACCCAGTTCCTTCTTCAGTGGCCTTTCACTGCAGAGTTGCTAAAATAGAGGTGGGCACTGTTGTTTTGGGGACAAGGATTGTATTTTGCAGTGGAAAATACACCTCAGGCCCAGGTTTGGGAGCTTTCTATTCTGTTTTGGGGGTTTGCTGGTCTACCTTGAGCAGTTAAAAAATAGAACAGAGCAAAAAACCTAAAGGATTGGAAATCAAAGTCCTTGATTTCCTGTGGTGGGATCAGAGTCACTGCGAGGATTCAGTGCTGCAGGAGAACACATAACTTGAGTTTCTCTGGTCCCCACTGCCTCTATTGCCCAATGTTCTACTCCTGGAAAAGGGGTGAAAGGGCTGTAGGTGGAGGAGGAAAAAAGGGAAATAATTCCATAACCTGGGTGCTGGTGGTGTGAAATGGTGTCTGGCTGTTCAATGTAACTGAGTCAGAAAAGTGACATGTGAAATTGGGACTTTGTTGCTGTTTGCAGCAGTAAGGAGTTAAGAACCACTCCAAGCAGTGTAGAAAGCAGAAGTGTGTTAGATTTTATTTTGATTTTAACTTTTATACAGAGATATCTACATAATAGTGATTGGACAGTGTCATCCCACCCCTCAGGGTGGTTGGCTGAAGCCTTACAGCTTCAGTTAGCAAAACATAAGATTAGAAAGAGAGTAAAAATGTTCCAGTTCATCTTTGTTTTCTTACATGGTTCGTGAGAAGGAGAAAATTTTTAGGACTGCACGTCCACAGGACTTCACAGTGATTTTCTGAAAGGGAAAAGGAACATCTCTCACATGGAACAAGTGTGTTTTAAAGTCCTTGCTTTGCTTCAAACCCTGCAGTGCCTGGTGGCCGAATGCTGCTCTAGAACTTTCCTGGGCTGTGGGAGTGGGTGGGTGGAAGGGTGGAATAAAGAACTGCTCACACATTTCAGAGCCCACTTCAAATATCTGAGCTCATCTGCAAGGTACCCGAGGTTCCCCTGTGCCATAAGGGGAATTAATTATGAGGGAAATCCTATTTAAAGGCCTATAACGTTTCTGTGGTCGCAGTAAAATCTCTCACACGAGCCAGCAGTAAAATCTCAGTGGGCAAATCTCAATCTCTGTCTCATTTTGTTCTTTCACTTCAGTGCCCAGCTGTTGCTGATATTCCTTAGACAAATCCTCTTCTGCTCTTTCTGTTTTGTGTTGGTGGGGAGCCAAGGAAAGGAGGAGCACTGAGGGATCTGCTGGAGATCCCTCAGACCCAAAGCTCAGCTCTGGGCACAGCTTCAAGCAGGTTTTTGGTTTATCTGCCAGCCTCGCTGCCAGTGGGCTGGAAAATGAATTAAGATGAAACATTGCAAACATTACAGTAGGGAAAGCTCCGGTTGCTTGTGGTAGGAATTATTCAGGAGAACAAAAACGAGGAATAATAATAATAATAACAATAATAATAATAATAATAACAATAATTACAGTCTTGCAAGCACAGGGCACTGGCAGGGGGAGAGGCAGCGTCTGTGGCTCTGTGGGATGGATTTGTTTCCTGTCCTCGGCGTTCTTTCACCCACATGAAAAGTCCTCTCTCTCTCTCTGTAAATCCTTTCTTTCCGTGGGCTGTTTGGGATTCTCCTCCCCCTTCAGATGGACTCATTTCCAAGCCTTTGCTTTTTTCCCTGCTGAGACATCCCAGGCTGGGATCCAGAGCTGGGTGCTGGACCTCTGCTTGTCCCTGGAATTCTCTGTCCCAGCTGGGAGCTGGGCAGCTGCAGAGCTTCCTTCCCTCACAGGATCATGGAATGCTTTGGGTTGGGAAGGACCTTAAAGCTCATTCCAGGGGCAGGGACACCTTCCCCTGTCCCAGGCTGCTCCAGCCTGGCCTTGGGCACTGCCAGGGGTCCAGGGCAGCCACAGCTGCTCTGAGAACCTGTTCCAGGGCCTCCCCACTCTCACAGGGAACAATTCCTTCCAATATCCCACCTAAACCTATTCTTTTTCAATTTGAACCCATCCCAAGCTCGACTTGAGGTTTTACTCCAGGTTTCTGCCGCCTTTAGGAGAACCAGTGTTGGGGGAAGTGTTTATTCAGCCTAGTGAAATCATTAAAAGTGGGAATAAATCTGTAGTGACCCCAGGGGCTTTCATGACTTCAATAGGGTGTAAAACCTTGGGAATGAGTTTTCCTACAAGGATAACGTCACTGCTCAGCCAGCCTGTGTGTAGTTACTACTCACTGCCAGTCTGTGTAACTCCATCACAAAGTGCTGCAGTGCAAGGGAGAAGATTATAAGGTGTTACATTATTTATCCTGATAATTAAAACCACTCCTGACGTTCCAGCTCTGGCTGTTCAAAGCAATAACCCCGGGCCACCTCAAATACTGTAAAAGGAGTTAATCAGCCATTTCTGAGTGTGTCAAGTTTATTGATCTTGTTAACAGGAAAACATGTGTGGTTACCTGGGTGAGGAAGGAAAGCACTTATCATCTGAGCTGCTATTTGGATGCTGTTATTGGTGCCTGAGCCAGCCGAGATCAGCGCTCAGCAAAAATGAATCACAAATGTTACCCTGCCAGAGTTCTCCAGCCAAATTTCTTGTGTCGGTGGATTTACTTTAAACAAATCCATTTTCTCTCCCTCCTGATTTTGCTCCAGATGAATGGATGCATTCTTTTGCCACAGTTCTGCCCAGCAATTAGCACCAAGAACACTTTACAAGCCAATCCCTTTCAGGGTTCCCAGCTGGTTCAGGGATTTGGAGGGCTTGAAGTGAGGAGAGACCATGGCAGTCCCCAGTGCTGTAGAACTTCTCTTGGGTGTGCTCTGGCCCAAATCTGGTGGTTTTCAACAAACTGGGGCACATCCTTGAGGAGAAAAAAAGGTGTCATGTTGATTTTATCTGTTTTGAACTCCTGAGCATGCTGGTGCTGTGTCAGGTCAGATGCCCTTTAGGATCCTAAACACACAATCACTGTTTTCTCTCCAACCCAGCTCCTGACTCTGCCCAAGTGCCCCTGAGAGGTCTTTTTTCCATAAGCTCCTGGGAACTGCCCCCAGCTCTGTCACTACCTCAAATCCTGGATTGTTTGGGCTTTATTCCAGCCATTCCACTGGTTTGGCTTGGATGGTGGAAGGCCAACAGGCGTGGAGTGATTTGGGTTTTCCCAGGATGTGTGTGAGCACAAAATATCCTGCAGAGATCATGGAGAGGTTTCTTCTACAGTTCTGGGATGGAAATTGCCTCAACCTGCCTGTGTTTAGAAGATTTGGCTTCAGCAATTCCTCTCTCATGTCTTCTTTAGCTACTTTAGGAACAGAAACTATTTTGTTGCATTTAGATGAGAAATAAATGTCTTTAACTCTGTGTTATTGGTGACAGCTCCACCATTTCCATCTTGTGAGGAACAAATATGAATTACAGTAGAAACTCTTCATCTTGGACTTGAAACCATCATAAAGCCTCTTTGGCACTGTTGGCAGCTCTGATAGTTTTGGAAATCTTGTCTGACTTTTGCTCCTCATGGTAATTTTTCAGCATTTATTTCAAATTTGCTGGTGTCAATTTTTCCTCCTCAATGGGTACAAATTAACCCAGGAGTATCAGGTGAGGATTTGCCCTTTCCAGGAGTGTCCCATCATTTGGAGACTGGGAAGGAGCAAGAGATAATGAGAGAAAATCATATTCCAGCAAAGATAAATGTGAGGGAAGGCTCTGGGGAGTGTTTGCTTTACACTGGGGTCTGTTTGGGGCACCAGGAGCTGAGGCTGTTTCAGGGTCCAACCTCAGCTGTGTGGGGACAAACCAGAGGATTTCAATTCTGTATTTTTCTATGAATAACATAGATTGTTACTGCAGCCTTGGCATTGCAGACAAAACAGGCAATCGTGGTCTTGCCAAAATAAAGTTCCTTGGCTGGATCAAAGGAGCAGCAGGGCAGGAATATCAGGGTTTCCTTTGATTTTCGGCTCTAAATGGTTTTGCTGCCTGGATGGGGGGTGTGGCTGCCTTTTAAATGATGTTTGGCTTAACCCTCCTTTAATTTATGTATGCAAAAAATCCATGTTTTATATTACAAGACCACGATAAGAGTGAGTATTGATCTGAGCCAGCATTTCACCTACTCCGAGATAAAACCCAGCTTTTAAATTTGATCCAGTGCAACTGCTCGAGTGTGCCAGGACAGATGTCATTAAAACAAAGTTCTAGAAACAAGTCTGTTATCTTAAAGAATATTTTTCTAGTGGGGGAATGCATTAATATCAGCCATATCGTGCATTGGAGCTTATCAATCCCAATTAATTTCAGATTTGCAGCTGAAATGGTGGTGGCAATAGTTTTGGAAATGGCAGACTGGATGTGAACAGCACCCTGAATAGAATTTGCATCAAAGCACCTCAATAATCATGTGTAAAACGCTTTAAAAATTTGTGATCCATTCCCAGTGGCACATTAACATAATTCCTTCTAATGCAAACCTCGAGGGGATTCCTGTTCTCAATCGCTGGCACACTGGAATAATAAAATAAAACTAAATAAAGCAATTGAGATTGTTTTGTATATTGGGAAATAGCAATAAATTCCATATCTTAAAATTTAGAGCAGTCTAGAAAAAGATGTGCATTTTCAGCCACATGAATTAAAAAATGTGCTTGTTCTGGGGGGTGAAAAGTGGTTTTTTTCACCTTGAATACTAATAATTGGCTGTAAAAAGGCTGTGAAGGGACGGTGGTTTAGATGTGTTCTACAAACTGCAAACAAACTGGGCTTTTCTTGGAGTTGCTCAGACAAATAATTTAAATTTGTAGAGTTTCAAACTGGTTGGCCTTGAAAAATTAGATGTTTCCAACAACAACAAAAACCAACAACAACAGCAACAAAAAAGGAGAAGAAAAGGGGATTAGAATTTTAGAATTTACTTAATAATTCTTTTATGCTGCCAGAAAACAGGCAGGAAGGTGTGGTGGAACATATTCACTCTTAACAGGAGGAAAAGGCAGTGACTGCCTGTTTTTTTCCTAGAAACTGATGTTTTGGGAGGGGTTTGTTCCATTTTTGAGTAGAAAACTGCCATTTTCACACAATTCTTTCCTCAAAGCAGGATTCTCAGAATTTAGGGCTGGGCATCCTTCTCAAGTCTAGCCAAAATGTGCAAAATTGGGCTCTAAATTCAGAATATTCCAGCCCTACCATGTGAAAAACGAGTGGTTTGCTGCCAGGGTGGTTCCTGGAGTGTGGCTGCTTCCCTCAGGCCTGCGCAGCCTCCAGAGAGAGGGAAAATGTTTTTAGGGAAAATGTTTTTAGGGAAAACAAACAGGTTCTCTGTCCGTGCCTTATCCCATTTCCATGGGGGCACCGAGGGCCAGCTCCTCATTTCCACCAGAGCCGATTTTCACTCGTGTTTGTTGTCTTAAGCAGGAATTTCTTATCTCCCAAATGATCTTTCCCAGTTTGCGATCACCCTTTAAAGCTCTGGCCATTCCCAGCTGAGGAATTTCTGTGGCAGGGCCTGGATTTATGGTGGACCTGCCATTTCTGTGAACTGCCAGTGTTTTCACAGTTGTGAGGCTTGACCAACTAATTCAGTGAGACCAAATGCTTAAAACGGGTTTGGATTCAGGCCCAGCTCGAGTTTGTGATGCTCCTAAACCCAACTGCTGAGGCCTCTGTGTTCCCAGCTGGGCCTAACTCAGTTCTTGAGGAAAATACACTGCATTTTCTTAAAGGAGTGTAGAATTTCAGGGAGCCATAGGATTATTTAGCTTGGAAAAGCCCTCTGAGATGGAGTCCAACCATCCCCAGCACTGCCAAGGCCACCACTGCCCCGTGTCCCCAAGGCCACATGGGTGATTTTGATGCCTAAAAGAAGGCTGCCTGGAACAGAGGCTGGGCAGAGTTAAAGAATAAAATAGATATTTATTGAAAGGCCTTCACAGGACACACCCTGGGAGTACAAAAGCCTGGCCAAGACTCCACCTAAGATGGACCCTGGATCATGGGTTGNCCCTGGGAGTACAAAAGCCTGGCCAAGACTACACCTAAGATGGACCCTGGGTCACAGGTTCTCACCCTTTTTATAAGTTTTGGCCCATTTACACATTCGGGCCAACTGTCCAACCACAGCTTCAGCCCACGCAGTCCCATCCTTTCGGACTGTCCCCTCTCAATCCGTGGCTGTTTACATTCTTGGGGTCTGAAGCTGCAAATGTCCTTGGTTCTTCGGGCTGCAAACGGTGTGTTTTGTCCAGCCAGGCTGGGAGAAGAGCTGTTAGCACTGTACATGAAGCCCAGAGTTACAGACACACTAACGCAGTATAAAATCTACAAAATATGCAAGTTGAAACTAAAGGTATCAATTTTAAATCCCTCGTGGGATGGGAGCCCCACCTCTGCCCCAGTTCCAATGCCTGATCACCCTTTCCATGAGAAAATCATCCCAATTTCCAACCTAAACCTCTCCTGGCCCAGCCTGAGGCCATTCCCTCTCCTCCTGTCCCTGTTCCCTGGGAGCAGAGCCCGACCCCCCTTCTGCCCCCTCCTGTCAGGGAGATCTTTTTATCAATGAAATAAAAAGCAAATTTAACCAGCCCATTTTAATAAATTTATATATTTGGGCTTACTGTTATTTTTGCAGCAATTGTGGACTCCGTTTATTGATGGGTGCAAATTTCTGGTCGAATAATAGCTTAAACAAGCTGACATTATAGGTATTATTTTTAATTAACTTGTGCTGAGGCATGTGTTTCACTTTTAATTCAGGTGTCAGCTTTGTGAAGTCTGTTTCTCATCATGCTTGAGGTTCAAATATTAGGTCACCAGAAGAAAGAACTATTTGAGGCACAGAAGACAAATTAAATGTTAGGAGGAAGGAGAGGGGAGGGAGGAGCAGAAATAAAGCTGTGACTCCAGAAAATAAGGGAAAGCAGGAAAGAGTTAGGGAGAGATAAAATGGGCTGAAAGGCATTTTGTGGGCTTCAATATTCCAGGTTTTTCTATCAGTTTGGAAGAGTTCAAAGCTGCATTTGCAGTGTCCTGACACCCAGGAAAGAGTGGGATGTTGCTTTCTGGAAAAACTCCCTCCCATGCAAAGAAAATCTGCAATAGTTTTATCAGGGGATAAACTGGGTGTTTAATTGCTGGAGAATGGGAAGTTTGGATGTTCTTCCATTGGAGAGAAAGAAAAAAAATGCTTAGGATGGAAAAACAGCTTGAAATTAAAGATAATTTCCCATGTGATGTATCAATGCCATGAAAAATCACCTTTTGCTTTGGACTAAATGTTTTAATTTCTTATATTCTCATTTATAAATGTGTGGTTTTCCCTCAGTATTCCAGAGGAGGTGGCAATCCTGTGGCCAAGGTAGGAGTGTGTCACAAGGAGCAAGCAATTCCAAAATTCTCTTTTGCTTGAGCATTCCCAGTCTCAGCCAGGAATCAGCGCTTGGGAGAGACAGGAATCAGTGCAAAATTTAAAATGTTCATTTTCCCTTAAAAATAAAATAAAAAAAGGGACACCTGACAAAAGAGATTTAATATGAGGGAAACAGCAAAGTGTTCCTTAAAACCTTGTTATTATTCTCACCCTCTTCCCACTGGGTTACAAATTGCCCTTGTGGTGCTGCTTCTCAAGCCAGTGCTGCTGAGAGGACAGGAAAATATTTGGGAATAAAGCTCTTAAAATGCAGATTGAGCCATTTGAAAGGTGGCTCAACCTCGACTATATTTCTTTCATATATAAAAATAATTTTATTTATTTAATGAATCCCAGAAGTTCACTTTTCTGTATATTATCAGGGAGGAGAAATCTGTGGGGAAGAGGCACAGTGTCATCCACAATTTAATTCAACAATGAAATCTGAGCAACCTCTGTACATTTATGTGACTAAAAAATGAAAACTTCCATATTTTTTGGGATTTGTCCCATTTCTGAGTAGAAAACTGCTATTTTGACACAGTTCTTTCCTCAAAGCAGGATTTTCAGAATTTAAGTCTGGGCATCCTTCTCAAGGCTAACCAAAATGTGAATAATTGGGCTCTAAATTCTGAATATTCCAGCTCTACCATCTGAAATATGAGTGGCTGCCTGTTTTTTTCCTAGAAACTGAAATTCTGGGAGGGATTTGTCCCATTTCTGAGGAGAAAACTGCTATTTTGACACAGTTCTTTCCTCAAAGCAGGACTTTCAGAATTTAGGGCTGGGCATCCTTCTCAAGCTTAACCAAAACATGACTAATTGGGCCCTAAATTCTGAATATTCCCTCCCAGCTAGGAGGGATTTGGACCAAAAAAATCCAGGGATGTGGCCAAGCTCTAGGGATTTGGACCAAAAAATCGAGGGATGTGGCCAAGCTCTTACAGGAAGTCTGTTCCCTTCTCTTGCTGAGTGTCCAGTGCTCGGTGTGCAGGACGTGGATGAGGATGGGATGTGCTCCAGCCCCATCCNAATGAAAACTTCCATATTTTTTGGGATTTGTCCCATTTCTGAGTAGAAAACTGCTATTTTGACACAGTTCTTTCCTCAAAGCAGGATTTTCAGAATTTAAGTCTGGGCATCCTTCTCAAGGCTAACCAAAATGTGAATAATTGGGCTCTAAATTCTGAATATTCCAGCTCTACCATCTGAAATATGAGTGGCTGCCTGTTTTTTTCCTAGAAACTGAAATTCTGGGAGGGATTTGTCCCATTTCTGAGGAGAAAACTGCTATTTTGACACAGTTCTTTCCTCAAAGCAGGACTTTCAGAATTTAGGGCTGGGCATCCTTCTCAAGCTTAACCAAAACATGACTAATTGGGCCCTAAATTCTGAATATTCCCTCCCAGCTAGGAGGGATTTGGACCAAAAAAATCCAGGGATGTGGCCAAGCTCTAGGGATTTGGACCAAAAAATCGAGGGATGTGGCCAAGCTCTTACAGGAAGTCTGTTCCCTTCTCTTGTTGAGTGTCCAGTGCTCGGTGTGCAGGACGTGGATGAGGATGGGATGTGCTCCAGCCCCATCCATCCCCTCCCAGACCCCTCAGCCAGGGGGTCTGGGATCCCTCAGCTGCACATTTCTGGATTTTCCCCTTCCATCCCAACCTCCTCGCCTGGAGCTCCATCCCAATGAGAGGTGGGTGAGACCCCCGCGGCTCCGGGAGGGAATCCAGCAGGAGGGAGGGGATTTTTTTGGGCAGCACAAAGCTCTGAGAGAGGAGGCGACGCTCAGCATGTGTAATCTTATCCCTCTTGACTGCTCTTCAAAAATATTCCATGTTTTTTTCCCCCACTCTCTGCGTTTCAAAACTTGGATGAGCCCCACCTTCCTTAAAATAGCTCTGTCAAACAAAACCCCAGTGCCAGGAGTTTCCTGCCGTTCCCATAACTTTGATTTGCAGTTCATCCTGAATTATGATGTCAGGAATCTGCCAGGAAAGATCCCAGCCCTGCTCCCAAGGTTGTTCCCTAACCAGCTGCAGCTGCTGAGCCACCCCAGCCTGCAGGGAATTCCCCTGGGCTTTGCAGGAGTTGTGCTGGGAAAGGGACATTTCAGGTGTTTAGGAGGAGAAAACCATCTCTGAAGCTGCATCTCAGAGCTGATTTATTGATTTTTGATCAATATTTGGCTCCAGTTTGCGGCCCTGATGTGGCCTCAGTGCTGACCTGGGCTCCCTGGTACCATCCCACTGCTAATCCCTTCAAACCAGCAGGAATTTTGGATTATTTATCCATATCTGGATTGGAGGCATCATTCAAAGCAGCCAGCAGTCTGAACGGTGAGGTAACAACTAAGAAAAGCAGTTCCTTAGGCAGATCTTATTTAATTATTGGTATTTTTTAATCACAGAGTCCTAGAATGGTTTGGGTTGGGGAGGACATTAAAGATTATATTCCAACCCCTGCCATAAGCAGGGACACCTTCCACTATCCCAGGCTGTACTATTATTATTATTATTATCATTATCATTATCATTATTATTATGTTATTATGATGTTGTTGTTGTTATTATCTTATCGTTATGTTGTTATTATTATTATTTTAATGTTATTACTATTATTATTATTATCATCCAGAGGTGCCATGGGACTCTGTAAATGTAATGATGTCCAAGCAAAGCATAATGAATTTTTTACTTTCTGCCTCTGCTTTCCCAGCGACCCATTTCAACCCTGGCTGCCCTGTGCTTTTAAAGGGGTGTCAAACAGCAGCAGCTTTTATTCCCCAGAACTTATCCCTAAATTCCACAGTGACATGGAAGTCTGGGCAGTTCTCTCCTTTTTGCAGAGTGAAATGCAGAAATTTGCTGAAATATTATCATGAAACAGAGCCAACGTGTTCCCATTTTTCAAGCGAGGCACAAACGCCTGGGTTTTGCTCTTTGGAAAGTATGAGAGAATTTTATTCATGTTTGCTCAAAGGGAGATCTGCCAAGTCAAAACCCTTTCATTTCATCCTGTATGAAGCTGGACCACAAGGAGGGAACGAAATATAATTTATTTAACAATGTACAAATAATTTATACAGAAAGGGGGCACTGGGTGTAAGTAACCATAAAAATAATTTATTGATGCACCTTGTAATTAATGGCAAGACAAAACATCTTTCACTTTGTCAGTGAAAAAAATGTCTGCACAGTCCTCACCCAGAGCCAAAACTTTTCCATCTCCACTTGGTAGATCTGGGAGATAATCCAACATTTATTTGTTTTTGCTCTTCAGATTGGTTAATTCTCATAAATCAACCTCCACTGCATTCACACCTTAATCCATGCTGGCTTTTGGGACACTCAAAGCATTTGGGACTTTGTCTTGCCTTGTTCTGTTCTCTCCTTTGGCCATTTTTGCTCAAGATATCCAAAGTAGTCCCGTATTTATGATTCTTTCTTGCAAGGTACTAGTTTGAATCATTCTGAAAGCAAAAAGGGGAAGAAAGAGAGAAAGAGAGAAAGAAAGAGAGAGAGAGAGAAAGAAAGGAAAGAAAGGAAAGAAAGGAAAGGAAAGAAAGAAAGGGAAATAAAGGAAGGAAGGAAGGAAGGAAGGAAGGAAGGAAGAAAGAAAGAAAGAAAGAAAAGAAAAAGAAAGGAAGGAAGGAAGGAAGGAAAGGAAGGAAGGAAGGAAAGAAAGAAAGAAAGAAAGAAAGAAAGAAAGAAAGAAAGAAAGAAAGAAAGAAAGAAAGAAAAGAAAGAAAGAGAAAGAAGGAAAGAAAGAAAGAGAAAGAAAGAGAAAGAAAGAAAGGAAGAAGGGAAGGAAGGAAGGAAGGAAGGAAGGAAGGAAGGAAAAGAAAGAAAGAAAGAAAGAAATCCATGGGGCGTGGTAGAAATGACCACACAATTACAGCATCTCTGGAATATGCATTTTTAATATATTGGGCTGTAAAAATAAATACAACATGATCTCACAGGTTCAGTTTTTCTATCACTATATGAAATATTTCTAAATGAGCTCACGTTAAAGCCTGGCGACAAAGCTTTTGCTGAACTGAGTTCCTGGACTTGTTGTTGGCATTTGCTGGAAACGTTGTTTAAATTTGGGCGATTTCTTGTAATTTAGAAAAAGGCTGGCAAAGAAAATTCAGGATGTTGGGAAGTGGAGTTTGACAGAGAACCTTGCAGAAGTGGTTTGTGTTTAGGAACCAGTCACAGAGGAGGTGATACCACGAAGCCCCTCCAGGTTTATGTGAACCAATAAAATAAATATTGCAAACTGGTTGTTAATGTTTCTGTGCTCTGCCTGCTTTGCATGGGGATGCCCAAAAAGCTGCAGAGGCAGAAATTCTGCCCAGTTTCAGAAAGGAGCTGCACTGGGAGGGGGATCAGCCTCTGGATTCTCTGGAGCCTCATGCCAGGAGCAACTGAGACAAAGAGATGGGATCAGAGAATGGTCTGGGTTGGAAGGGATCTTAAAGAGATTTTGGCTGTGGACACACTTCAAAGCTCTTTCTTCCTTGGTTTTCTGTGAACTTTGAGCAGTCAGAGACACCTGAGGATGGTGTAAATTTAATCCTTGGTGCTATTATTACACCAAGGCAGAGGTGTTGTCACAGGGGGATCCAAAAGCAATGGGCAAGCTCCAAGATAAACATGCAGGCTGGGAATATTGACAGAGTGAAACAGAAAATAGAGTGGAAACCAAATCTGAAAAGAAAGAATCTTAAAGCCTTACGGTGCTGTATCATCTGTTGGTCATTAAAATCCAGCACTTTGTCTTGTGCAGCCTTCACCCAAAGCTCAGCAGGGCTTTGTGGGGTGCAGGCAGTGCAAGGAGCAGGAATCAGTTGTGGGGCAGCTCCCAGACCCCAAATACTGAGCTGTGGTTGGGCTGGAATTGTTCCTGCAGGCTGCCATCCCTCTTTTCCACCTGCTGCCTGCTGTCCTCCCCACTGGAGCCAGAATTTGCACAAGTGATTTAAGTCCGTCCACAATCAGAAACGCCTCCAGGCTTGGACTGACTTCCAGTTCGTTAGGACTTAATCAGTAGGATTTAAGCTGGTCTGTAAATGTTAACACATCCAGTGCTGGATCAGGCCTAATCTCCATCCTTCCGGAGCCAAAGGGACCCTTCCTTGTGCAGGATCAGGATCGGGAAGCAGAAACACATCCGAGCAGGGATGCGGTGATTCCTTCCACGGAGCAGGTGAGGGATGTGAAACACGGACTGTGGGAAAGGAATGCGGACTCAGCCTGCATCCCAAGAAACTGAGAGCTGTGTTTAAAGCCAAAACCTGATAATAGCTGTGTTTAAAGCCAAAAACTGATAATAGCTGTATTTAAAGCCAAAAACGATAGGTGCGTTTAAAGCCAAAAACCGACCTCTGTGTTTAAAGCCAAAAACGATAGGTGCGTTTAAAGCCAAAAACCGATCTCTGTGTTTAAAACCAAAAACTGATAGGTGCGTTTGAAACCAAAAACTGATAGGTGCGTTTAAAGCCAAAAACTGATAGGTGCGGTTAAAGCCAAAAACCGATCTCTGTGTTTAAAACCAAAAACTGATAGGTGTGTTTGAAACCAAGAACTGAGAGCTGTGTCTAAAACCAAAACCTGATCGCTGTGTTTAAAACCGAGAACTGAGAGCTGTGTTTAAAGCCAAAACCTGATAGGTGTGTTTAAAGCCAAACCTGAAAATAGCTGTATTTAAAGCCAAGGCGCTGCCGGGGGGCAGCAGGAGGTGGGGAATGTGTTTAAGCTGCAGGACCCTTCAGGCTTTGCTGGGTTCCGTGTCAGGCCAGGGCTCTGGATTTGGATGGGTTTGGATGGAATGTCTGGAAAGCAGAGGGCGTTCACCTCGGCAGCATCTGTTCGGTGGGAAAGGGTCTGGAGAGCTGTGGCTGCTCCCCAAAAGCGCTCTGTTTTGGGGAGCAGTGGCTCAGGGAGCGGCTGTTCAGTGCAGGAACATCCCAGCCCCGCTTTTGTCTCCGGAGCAGCTCTGAGAGCACGGAGTCTCAGGGCTCCTGTCGTCCCCTGACGCTCCTGTTCCTTTCATTTGTTTTACCCTTTGTGGAGCTGATTTCCAACACAATCCTAAGTAGTTCCTGCTCCTCACCAGCTGCTAATCTGCAGTTTTCCCTGTGGGAATTCCGCTGGATGCCAGCTCCAGGGCAGAGCTGGTGGCATCCTGGCTCTTCCTCTTTAATCTTGCCCTCCCGAGATTATCTGCAAAATCCTGCTGCCCAGGGCATTTCCAGCCAGGTGAGCCGGTGTCCCTGCTCCCAGCCGCTCCTTGCTGCGTGTCCTTCCCTTCAAAGGGAGCCTTTGTGTAGTCCCTGAGTGAAATTCCATAATAAATTTAGCCTGGAGAAAAGGAGGCTCAGGGGGACCTTGTGGCTCTGCACAGCTCCCTGACAGGAGGGGACAGCCAGGGGATCGGGCTCTGCTCCCAGAATAGGGACAGGAGGAGAGGGAACGGGGCCAGGCGAGGTTTACATTGGATATTTGGGAAATCTGCTTTACAGAAAGGGTGGTCAGGCATTGGCACAGTGGTGAGTCCCCATCCCTGCAGGGATTGAAAATCCCCGTGGATGTGGCACTTGGGGACACTGGCCTTGGCAGTGCTGGGGAATGGTGGGACTCGATCTCAGAGGGTTTTTCCAACCGTAAGGATTCTATATTTCTATAATTCCATAAGAAATAATAAGCGAGTAATTAATATTATCCTATTTGGGCATTTAATGCTGAGGAGATGAGCTGAACTCCACAAGCCTGCGTTTGCTGCCGAGGTTTTTCAGCTCAGGTTTCTGCTCTTCTCCTCAAGAACCAGCAGAATAAAAATATTTCCACCAGAGCTGACTCCGTGCAGGAACCCGAGGATGTGGCTGAGTGTCCCCGCTTTCATCTCAGGTGTCTCTGTTGCCTGAACACCCGAGGCACCTCAACCTTCACTCGAGCTGTTAATGAAGAGTTTAATTGGCAGTCCAAGGTCGTGCTTTTGCCACCCAGCTTCCAATGCGCTTGGGAGCATCTTGGGACCATCATCCAGTGCAAGCTGGACCCTTTCCCACTGATTTCCCGATGCTGAGATGGCCGTGGAGGAGGATTCCATCTCTCCCACCGCCTGCTCTTCACACTCATAAATTACTGCGCTTAATCGCTGGGGTTTGGCTTCTCCCTGGGAGCGCTGCGGGAATCCCGGGACGCTGCTCTGGCCGTGCCGGGAGATGTCTGGGATGTCCTGGAAGGCGATCCCAGCGCTTCTTCCCACTAATCCCATTAGCAGGGCACTGGGAGCGGCCGCCGGCTCTGCGAGGCAGCGCACAAAGAATGGGCGACTTCAAAGAGCCCCCATGGAATTTGCATTTCCAAGCTCTCACAGCCAAGGTCTTCGGGAGGGGATGAAAGTGGCTTTTGTTAAGCTTAATGGCAGAGTTGATTAAAAAAAAGCTCTGATTTTTTCCCTTATTAAGGCGTGGGGTGATTCCACTGTTGGGCTTTGGGCATCTGGGGGAGGGAGAATTCCGAACACAAAGGAAATAACCTGTTCCCTGCCCGGCTGTCATCATCCCTAGGGATATTCCAGTATCGTTTATCCGAATTTGAGAGCCATAGAGGAGCTGTCTGGGCTGGGCAGGAATAACAAAGGAAATATCAGCAAATTTTAATTAAGCATCTCCTTTTGCTGGGACCTCGAGCAGAGCCGAGGTGTCTGTCCAGAAGATTCATCCCCAAAATCTCACTGCAAAATATCTCCAAGTGGATCCTCAAAGGAAGGAATTTAAAGGGCTGATTCATGCAGTTGGGATTTCAGGGATCATGTACTAAAACCCCTCCTCAAAACCCCCTAAAACTCCCTGTTCAGTGCTGATTATTCAAAATACTCGGTGTCTGCCCTGCTCTTCAGAGCTTCAGTAATTTCCTTTCTTTGCTTTGTTTGAAGAGCATTGACAAATAATTTCCCATCTGGATTTCTGGATTAAATGTCTCCTACATTGCCTAAAAGAGAGCATCTAATGAAAGAAATGTGTCTGTTGAACTCCTGTCTCAGCTTTGGTTCTGTTTGAGCACTAAATGTTACCACACACAGAAGACTGAGCAAACATTTCCTATTTCCAGGGTATCGGTGCTGGCAGAGGTTGGATTTTCTATATACACTTTAAATTCTGCTTGCATGACTCTTCCTGCTGTGTTTATCAATATTAAGCACGAGTTTGGTTCAAAAATAGAAAACTATGTGTTAGCTGCTTTAAATAAACATCAATCCTATTTTCGCAGGCAGTTTATATTTCTCTTCTAATCAAGGCTGGGTGTATTTCTGAGCAGAGCCTTAAAAGCACTCATTTCATACAACAATAATGTGTATTTTGGCTAAGCTGAAATGCCACTTTTTACCAGGCAGATGAAGGGGGTTTATTTAAACAAACAAATATTCGAGATCTTGTTGAAGAGAAGGAAATAACCCTAACGGTTTTCAACAGTTTACAGTGACAATTTGATGTTTCTGGCTGATTTCAGGGATGAGTATGAGGAGGATGGGTTTTGCCAGCCTTACCGGGGCATCGCCTGCGCCCGCTTCATTGGGAACAGGACCATCTACATGGAGTCCTTGCACATGCAGGGGGAAATAGAAAATCAGATTACAGGTGGGTAAAAACACCTTGGCTGCTTCCCCAGCAAGCTGTCTTCTCTCAAAAAGCTGCTGGAGTTTGATAAACAGCAATGCTATTTTGCTTCGGTCTTTGAGCTCCTCTGGGTGTCTCTGCTCCTCCAGTTCCTCCCAAAACACCTAAAAAAAGGATTTTTTTCAGGGAGAAGGGGCTGTGTGTTTACAGCTTCTGGGAGACTCAGTGCTGTTACCCCAGCAGGTTTTGAAAGCAAAGGGGATCCAGCCTTAGTTGATTTTAGGTGGCTGGAATAATTTAGGTGCTGAGAAAGGCTGCATAAACAATCCAGCCGAAAGTAGTTTTCCTTTGGATTTAGGGAAGAACCAGTTGCCATTATTTTTGTGGGATGTGCTGATGGGGTTGCTGAATTCATAGATGTCATAGTTATCATTATATTCCCTATTTTTTATATAAATTAACTTGGCCTGATCCTAGCCCTGCTGATTATCTCTACATTCAGATTTTTTTTCTTGCTGTCAGAATATCCCAAATTTCTCTTCTCCCTTTGTCTCCAAACACTGGCAGCATTGCAAAAAAAAAGGCTTCTTCATTGTCCCAATGCAGCCACCAGTTCATAATCTTCCAACATTTAGTTTAAAAAGTTACTTGGGGTTGTATGAAAGTTGTCACCTTCCACGAAGGAACTGGTGCAGGAATTGTGCAGGAATTTGGGGTTTATCTGTTGGGCAAAAGGCTTCCAAATATTACATGAATTCATAAATTATTCTAAGTTATTTGAGAGGAAAAAAATGAATAATTAAAGGAATAATTAAAGGAATGATTAAAGGAATGATTAAGTTTGAGGGTTGGATAATGAGCTTAACATTAATCCCGTGTTGAAAACCTGATGTATTTTCCTCGTCAGCGAAATCAGCATCGTTAATAACTTCCAGTGTAATTAGTGCTGTGCATTCCTGCTCATCACCTGCACAGCTGCAGCGGGAAGTGAGGGTTTTACTGGGAAGGCAACAGCACAGGGAGAACATTCCCAAGCCAACCCCTCGTGTGTGTTTTCCAGCTGCCTTCACCATGATCGGCACCTCCAGCCATTTGTCGGATAAGTGCTCCCAGTTCGCCATCCCCTCCCTGTGCCACTACGCCTTCCCCTACTGTGACGAGACCTCCTCCGCTCCCAAACCTCGGGATCTGTGCCGGGACGAGTGTGAGATCCTGGAAAACGTCCTGTGCCAGACCGAGTACATCTTTGCCAGGTCGAACCCCATGATCCTGATGAGGTTGAAGCTGCCCAACTGCGAAGATCTGCCCCAGCCCGACAGCCCCGAGGCTGTCAACTGCATCCGCATCGGGATTCCCATGGCCGATCCCATCAATAAAAGTAAGTGGAAAATGTCTGTTTGTCCATGGAAGAGGTGGTGCCGTGCCAAGATTGGATGGAAGGGCTCGTGCATCCAGCTTGGAGCCAGTGCTGGGCTCTGCTCACAGGTGGATTTCCCAGTTCTAGCACTTGCCCCCAGCTCGTCCAGCAGGAATTCGGAAGGATTTTTTTCAGGAATTCTGAAGGATTTTTTTCAGGAATTCTGAAGGAGTTTTTCAGGAATTCTGAAGGAGTTTTTTCAGGAATTCGGAAGGAGTTTTTTCAGGAATTCTGAAGGAGTTTTTCAGGAATTCTGAAGGATTTTTTCAGGAATTTGGAAGGAGTTTTTCAGGAATTTGGAAGGAGTTTTTTCAGGAATTCTGAAGGATTTTTTCAGGAATTCTGAAGGATTTTTCCAGGAATTCTGAAGGAGTTTTTCAGGAATTCTGATGGGTTTTTTTCAGGAATTCGGAAGAATTTTTTTCAGAAATTCTGAAGGATTATTTTCAGGAATTCTGAAGGAGTTTTTTCAGGAATTCGGAAGGAGTTTTTTCAGGAATTCGGAAGGAGTTTTTTCAGGAATTCGGAAGGAGTTTTTTCAGGAATTCGGAAGGAGTTTTTTCAGGAATTCGGAAGGAGTTTTTTCAGGAATTCGGAAGGAGTTTTTTCAGGAATTCGGAAGGAGTTTTTTCAGGAATTCGGAAGGAGTTTTTTCAGGAATTCGGAAGGAGTTTTTTCAGGAATTCGGAAGGAGTTTTTTCAGGAATTCGGAAGGAGTTTTTTCAGGAATTCGGAAGGAGTTTTTTCAGGAATTCGGAAGGAGTTTTTTCAGGAATTCGGAAGGAGTTTTTTCAGGAATTCGGAAGGAGTTTTTTCAGGAATTCGGAAGGAGTTTTTTCAGGAATTCGGAAGGAGTTTTTTCAGGAATTCGGAAGGAGTTTTTTCAGGAATTCGGAAGGAGTTTTTTCAGGAATTCGGAAGGAGTTTTTTCAGGAATTCGGAAGGAGTTTTTTCAGGAATTCGGAAGGAGTTTTTTCAGGAATTCGGAAGGAGTTTTTTCAGGAATTCGGAAGGAGTTTTTTCAGGAATTCGGAAGGAGTTTTTTCAGGAATTCGGAAGGAGTTTTTTCAGGAATTCGGAAGGAGTTTTTTCAGGAATTCGGAAGGAGTTTTTTCAGGAATTCGGAAGGAGTTTTTTCAGGAATTCGGAAGGAGTTTTTTCAGGAATTCGGAAGGAGTTTTTTCAGGAATTCGGAAGGAGTTTTTTCAGGAATTCGGAAGGAGTTTTTTCAGGAATTCGGAAGGAGTTTTTTCAGGAATTCGGAAGGAGTTTTTTCAGGAATTCGGAAGGAGTTTTTTCAGGAATTCGGAAGGAGTTTTTTCAGGAATTCGGAAGGAGTTTTTTCAGGAATTCGGAAGGAGTTTTTTCAGGAATTCGGAAGGAGTTTTTTCAGGAATTCGGAAGGAGTTTTTTCAGGAATTCGGAAGGAGTTTTTTCAGGAATTCGGAAGGAGTTTTTTCAGGAATTCGGAAGGAGTTTTTTCAGGAATTCGGAAGGAGTTTTTTCAGGAATTCGGAAGGAGTTTTTTCAGGAATTCGGAAGGAGTTTTTTCAGGAATTCGGAAGGAGTTTTTTCAGGAATTCGGAAGGAGTTTTTTCAGGAATTCGGAAGGAGTTTTTTCAGGAATTCGGAAGGAGTTTTTTCAGGAATTCGGAAGGAGTTTTTTCAGGAATTCGGAAGGAGTTTTTTCAGGAATTCGGAAGAATTTTTTTCAGGAATTTTGAAGGATTTTTTTCAGGTCTTTTCTGATTAAGATGGGGTAGGCAGCTGTGGAGTGTAAGTGTTTGGATGCTGAGGAATGTGGGTGGCTTCATCCTCCCTGCTCCTTCATCCTGCTCCCACCTCAGCCTGACGTGCTCTGGCAGGACCGTGGGTTCAGTGTAGGGATGCTCGTCAGGAGGAACATTTGTAGGGCTGTCCTGCCTAAGCCAGCCTAACTTTAGGCTCTGCCTGAGCCCACTCTTTGATCAGGCTGGGCTGCAGCCTGTTCACAACCCTTCCACATCAGAGCAGTCAAATATAAAACACGGCTCCCACAAATTGTCCCCCTTCCTATGAAAAGAATGGCTGCAACTGAAGCTCCCACTGTAGTTTTGCCTTCTTTTGTGTATCTTCTATCAAAAACGCTTGGCAGAAGCTGCTTCCACGAGAGGAGCAGAAGCTTTAAATCCTCCCAGGAACGTGAATCAAAGCAGGCGCTGCCTTGCAGCTGCACCAAACTGGGAGCCCGAGCTCCCAAACTGGGCCGTGCTGGTGATGCCCAAAAGAAGGCTACCTGGAACAGAGGCTGGGCAGAGTTAAAGAATAAAATAGATATTTATTGAAAGGCCTTCACAGGACACACCCTGGGAGTACAAAAGCCTGGCCAAGACTACACCTAAGATGGACCCTGGGTCACGGGTTCTCACCCTTTTTATAAGTTTTGGCCCATTTACACATTCGGGCCAACTGTCCAACCACAGCTTCAGTCCACGCAGTCCCATCCTTTCAGACTGTCCCCTCTCAATCCATGGCTGTTTACATTCTTGGGGTCTGAAGCTGCAGATGTCCTTGGTTCTTCGGGCTGCAAACGGTGTGTTTTGTCCAGCCAGGGTGGGAGAAGAGCTGTTAGCACTGTACATGAAGCCCAGAGTTACAGACACACTAACGCAGTATAAAATCTAAAAAAT
>VZTG01002803.1:313427-372461 GCA_013397845.1 Melanocharis versteri | reverse complement strand
ATCTCAAAGCATGCCTTCATTTCTATTTCACCTATAGCTTCCATGTCCTCAGCATCCTTTTGCCAGGCAGTAAAACTTCCCTGTTTCACCTTCCCCAACAGACCACAAGTGCTACAACAGCTCGGGCGTGGATTACCGGGGCACGGCGAGCGTGACGCGCTCGGGGCGGCAGTGCCAGCCCTGGAACTCGCAGTACCCCCACACCCACAGCTTCACTGCTGCCAGGTACCCCGAGCTCAACGGGGGCCACTCCTACTGCAGGAACCCCGGCAACCAGAAGGATGCCCCGTGGTGCTTCACCCTGGATGAGAACTTCAAGTCGGAGCTCTGCGATGTCCCGGCCTGCGGTAAGGCCTGGACTGGTTTGGGGTGGAGCTGGGGGCAAAAAGGGGAAAGGTTTGGTGGACAGAGTGTTTTTTGGGAGTCTCTGGGAGCAGAGCTGGAGGAAAAGCTGGCTGGCTCTGCTCCGAGGAGGTTTTTGAGCACTTGCTGCCCCTGCAGTGGCAGAGTGGTGGAGTGAGAATAATTTAGTGGGAAATAGCTGTGCAGTGCCAGCTCCAGTGTTCCTGACCTTCCAGGCTGTTGTTCCAATCAATACAGCTCCTTCAGCCAAATTAAATCATAGAGATGTGGAATTGTTTAGGTTGGAAAAGCCCTCCGAGGTCATGGAGTCCAACCATCCCCAGCACTGCCAAGGCCACCACTGACCCATGTCCCCAAGTGCCACATCCACACTGCTTTTCAACCCCTTTTCAAGTCCCTTTTAAGACCCCACCACTGCCCTGGGCAGCTGTGCCAGGGCTGGAAAACCCTTCCAGGGAAGAAATTTTCCCTGATGTCCAATCTAAACATCCTCTGGTGTAACTTGAGGCCGTTCCCTCTCCTCCTGTCCCTGTTCCCTGGGAGCAGAGCCCGACCCCCCTGCTGTCCCCTCCTGTCAGGGAGCTGTGCAGAGCCACAAGGTCCCCCTGAGCCTCCTTTTCTCCAGGCTGAGCCCCTTCCCAGCTCCCTCAGCTGCTCCAGCCCCTTTCCCAGCTCTGTTCCCTTCCCTGGACACGCTCCAGCCCCTCCATGGCTTTCTTCTTGTGAGGGGCCCATAAATAGGGAGAGGGTTTGAGATGCACATGACAGAGCCCAGACTGTCTGCCTTCCCCCTGATCTACCCTTTCAGTAAGAACATGATTTAGATCCCATTTTGGCACCGATTCCCATCTTTCCATTAATTGAAAAAGACTTTGGAGCAGACTCAGAACATGTCTCACTGCAGGAATGTTCATAACCATAACCAGAAAAAATTTAATTTGGTTCTGGCTATGGAGCAGGAACATCAAAGGTATCTCCTTTCCGAGGGGAAAGGTAAATGTTACTGTGACAACTTGTAGGCAACATCAAATTTCGTGCGAAACTTTGAATTTCCATGACATTTCTGGGTGCATTTCTGGCGTGTCCATGCAAATAGCTGCATTTTTTTCTTGGCCTGTTATCAATATTGTTATTTCTACATGAAGATAAAACAATTAGAACCCATTTGTTCAGGTCTTCCATTCACTTGCCCTGGGTCTCTGAAAAGCAGAATCGAGTGAGAGCTGAATCTCCCTTTTTGTTCATTTTGCAAACCCCCAAATGCAGCCAGGGCAGTTCTGTAAACACAAAATTCAGATGCAGCTAAGAGGACCTGGCAGTGTCACCTCTGTCCTTTAAACAAGGCCTGGGCTGTGTTGGCAGTGCTGGTTTAAGGGTTGGACTTGCTGATCTCTGAGGGCTTTTCCAACCTCAACAATTCTGTGATTTTCCCCACATTTTTTGAGTCCTGTATCTCTTCTGCTGTTATTTCAACAGAAATAACAAAAAACTGTCCTGAAGATTCTTGTGCCAGTCCCCTCTCGATGGGCTCTGAGATGCCAGGCCTGGCTCAGGCTTTTGATCTGGGATACCAGGACACTTTTGGAGCCAAATTCTCTGATTTTCAAGCTTTGCTTGATAATAACTGAGATAGGCTGGCTGGCCTGGAGAATTCCTGACAGAGGTTTTAATTGCCAAAACCTCTCCCTGCTGCCTTAAATGGTACTCGTTGTTCTGTGGCTTTATTATTCTAACTACAAACAGAGCTGGATCAGGTGAGCAGTAATTGAATTGTTAAGTGCTAATCTGCATATTAAAACCAGAATACCGTGTGGGACTTGCATTCTGCTGGTTTTGCACGGGCTGAAAGGGCCGTTTCAGGCCCATTTTAATCAGTATTGTGCATTCTGCCTCACCAGGACACGCCGAGATGGGAAATGGATTTAATTAGGGTGGCTCCCAAGAAGCCCATTAACCTAATGAGGCTTCACGGCAGGGGCTGCTACTTAATAAGAATAATAATTGCCTTTGACTGGAATTGCCCAGGTGATGAACTGGTGCCCAGGTCTCCCTCTGCCTCGTGCTGCTGCTTTCTTTTCGTTTCTTCAACTGTATCTCACAAGCCGTGAGAGATTTGTTGCCTCAAAGTTTGTCAACCTGAATGTGGGGAGATGTGAAACACGGGGTAATTCGAGCACGAGGCTCAGCAAAGCCAAGCCTAAGAGGGTTGAGAAGGGCAGCGTGTGAATCCCTGCCTCTCTGGGAACAGGGAAAATGTCCTGAGGATGGTGCTTTACTCCTCTCCTGTTTCCCAAAGGCTGGAGGGATATTTGGGCTACCTCTCCTCTCAATTAAAAACCAGATGGCACAACTTAATCTGCAAGGAGTGATCAGAGAGGAGCGTGGGGGGAGCAGAGGACAGCAGCAGCCTGGAAGAGGAGAGGGGTTATGCAAAGTGACATCCAGAGCCATTTGAACTTTGCCTCTGTCACAATTTGAGTCGAGCCCAAGCTTCAGATCAAGTTCATGTTTAATGAAGTGCATAAAAGAGATCTCTGTGGGCTGCTAAGCACTTGTACAAATCCAGCCTGGAAAACACAGACAAACAAACTGGAGTGACCCTGCAGGGATAATAAAACATTCCCGTTCTCCCAGACTCCCTGAGGCTGCCTCAGGCATTCCCACTTCCCTCGGAAACAGCCGGGGCAGCCTGGGCTCCAGGGATGCTCCGAGTTCCCCCGGAGTGAGTGCGATAATCCGGGTGTGATTCCAGCCTGAGCCTCGGGAATGCTCCTGGGAAATGCAGAGCAGGGCAGGCTCGGTGTCCCTGTGCCTGGAGCAGTGGGGTGGAGGATCTGTCCCTGTCCGTGTCCCTGTCCCTGTCCCTGTCCCTGTGCCTGGAGCAGTGGGGTGGAGGATCTGTCCCTGTCCCTGTGCCTGTCCCTGTCCCTGTGCCCGGAGCAGTGAGATGGAGGATCTGTCCCTGTCCCTGTCCCTGTCCCTGTCCCTGTGCCCAGGGCACTGGGATGGAGGATCTGTCCCTGTCCCCGTCCCTGTGCCCCGAGCACTGGGATGGAGGATCTGTCCCTGTTCCTGTCTCTGTGCCTGTCCCTGTCCCTGTCCCTGTGCCCAGGGCACTCAGGATGGAGGATCTGTCCCTGTCCCTGTCCCTGTCCCTGTCCCTGTCCCTGTGCCTCAGGATGGAGGATCTGTCCCTGTCCCTGTCCCTGTGCCTGGAGCACTGGGATGGAGGATTGTCACCCTTGTCACCCCAGCGGGAGCTGCCTGAGCTCCTCCCAAACCTCTCCGCTCTCCTGCTGCTTTTCCCTCTGAGCAGCATTTCCCGGGAAGCCAGACCAGCCAGGGGGGTGCAGGGCTGGATGTCCTGGGCAGTGGCAAAGAGGGGATCGAGTTTCTAAAATGAATCACTGGGAAGAGCCCTGAGAGGGAGCAAGGACTGCAGGAATGTGTTACACCATCCTCCTTCCCAGCTCTTCCGGATCCTTCCTTTTATCCCTGCTCCAGCTTTCCTGGCACCTCATGCTGCTTGTGCTGAACTGTTCTTTTTTCACTTCCACCTGCTTGTATCCATTCCTTTCTGGTGGAAAGGGATTGATTGAACCTTTAAAGGGAGGCAGCTCATTCCAGAGTGTTCTCCCTTTAAATTGTCTTAAACCAAGACGCAAAATAAGGAGTTTGTATTCCCAGCAGAGCTTTTATTGGGATCACAGAATGGCCTGGCTTGGAAGGGATCTTAAAAATCCTTTAGTTCCAACTCCCTGCCATGGGAAGGGGCATCTCCCACAAGCTTTTTCCGTAAGGTGTTTTAGAAATTCTCTTTTCTGTGGATCTGTGTTAGGCCATGGCTTCATTTCACCCCAAGCAAAGGCCACCCCACAGCATTCCACTGTTTGATCTTACAGGGAAAGCTCCTGTGTGTCCTCACAGAACGGTTACTCCACAAAATAATTCTTTCTTCTGATATTAATTAAATAAAACAGCATTCAAGGTGGATTTCAGCAAGATAAACAGGACGTTTTCTTCATTATAAGACTTCTAGTTGACCCAGGGACGTGTTTGACTCTGTGGGATGCTTCATTCATTGTTGGTTTTGGTTGGTTTTTTTTCTTCTGACCCAGATTACAAGGATTCCAAGGAAAAGAATAAAATGGAAATCCTGTACATCCTGGTGCCAAGTGTCACCATTCCCCTGGCCATTGCCTTGCTCTTCTTCTTCATCTGCATCTGTCGCAACAACCAGAAATCCTCATCCCCTCCGGTCCAGAGGCAGCCGAAACACGTGCGGGGGCAGAACGTGGAGATGTCCATGCTCAACGCCTACAAACCCAAGGTAATCCCACTTTTCTGCCTCCACACTCGCTGTCCCCACAGGCAGGGAGGGAAATGCTTCAAGCAGCCCAGCGCTGAAATATTCAGGTGGTTTCCAGCCTGTGATTTGTGTGATTTTTGTGAGGGTTTTCTCAGCAGCAGCAGCACGTGCTGGACCAAGGGGGTAATTCCTGTGTGTCGGTGTCCCTGGAGAAATAATGGAGTTTTTGTGGGATAAAGCAAGAAACCCCTTCCTGCAGCATCTCTAAAACACCTCATTTGAGTGAGAGAGCATTGCAGGTAAAGATGTGGTTCAGCATTTCCCCAGGAGAGCTTTCCATGGCTCTGCTCTGCTCATCTGTCACCTTTCACTCAGCTGAAATCACTTTTGGAAAGATTTCTTCCTTGGCTTTCCAGGAAAGAAACTTTCCTTTCAGTTAAAAGCAAAAATGACCAGAACAGCCTCAAAGCTCTGCCTGCAGCACAGCTCCTGCTGCTGGTGTTTGGCTTCACCACAGCCCCAAGTTCAGGAAGAATTTTTTAAAAATAATTTCAATTTAAGTGTGGCCAGCCTCATGCTCCTGATTTCCTGGCTGGAAGTGCCTCCTGCCATCCACAGGCACGGGAATGCCCTGGAAGAGCATTTCCCTTGCTTTTCACACCATGCCAAGGCTCCTGATCCTCGTGGGTCCCTTCCAACTCAGGATATTTTATGGCTCTTCAACAGCTCGATGGGCTTTGTTCTCTGAGATTTTGATGGGCTTTGCTCATTTGGAATTTGATGGGCTTTGTACTTTTGAAGCATTTTAGAGAGAAAAATCTGTATTTCAATCCCACGCACACTGGCCTGGTGGATTTATCTTCATTTTCCTTTAAAGTTCCCAATTCCACCTTTCCTGTGCAGCCTGGAGTAACTTTATCTCAAAATGTTGGTAGCAGTACAAAAACATTTAATAAAGTCAGTGTCCAAACTGCATCTTTCATCCAACCTCATGGAATATTTTGTTAAATTTGAGGTTGCTTCTTGCTCCCTGTTCTGCTGGGAATTTGGGATGCAATCCTGGCTAAACTGAAGATAATGGGAATGCCAGCATCCTTTTATTGAGGTTGCAATTCCCACCTTTCCTGCTGGCACACACAGCACAGGAAAGCAGAAATGCCTGGAACTGTTTGCAAATATTGACCATTCTCTTTCCTTCCAATTTGCAAGTCATGTGCTGCAAGAATATTTTCATTTCATTTATGCTAATTTGGGATTTTCCCACTGGGAAAGCCAGCTCTCCCTGCCTCCAATGTTTTGATTGCCTTTCAAACAATATTTTCAAGGAAAGGAAGTGGAATCTTATTTTTTAAATCGATGTCAGCTTTGGGTGAAAACGCATTTAAGCTCCAAGCTCCCACCGAGGCAGTTGTTTGCTTGGATAAATAGGAATGTTAGCATTTCCTCCAATTTTAAGGGATTTTAATTGCCTTCAAAAATATAATAAATTAAGGACATCTTGTCCTGAAGTTGAAGAAGAGGTGGAAGGGGTGGGTTTCCCTCTCCCTTTCCCCTGACCTGCTGCCTCTTGTGTATTTTACACTTCCCTACATTTTGGACACTCGTGTGTGACAAATACTTGTCAAACAAAAGCTGAGCAGATTTACAACTGCCTCGCTCCAAATGAGCCCTTCCTGCCAAAACTTTATGACTTCATTTTCTTCCCCCAGTTTTCCACTCTGTTGGTTCAAACAGACGGACCCGGGCTCAGGTCAGAGCGAGGTCATTCCACTTTCATTACTAAAATATAATTTACAATATGCCAGACCTAAACAAGTTTTAGCCTAAAGGATTTGGGTAATATAAACCATCTGGTCCTCAACAATATAGCTAATTTCCTGCCATCACTGTGCAGTCTACTGGGCTGCCTGCTTAAATGGCTTTATTATTATTATGATCATTATCATGCTTATGATTATTAATGCAGTGTTTGTCTAAAAGTCGTAAGTGATCAATACAATTAGAATTAATTCGTGCTAAAACGGCTTTTTTCCATGATTATTTGAAATGTCAGTTATTTTCCCACATTGCCACTGGAAAGCTGCCCTTGCATGATTTCAGGAATGCAAATGCCAATGTTTACACTAATTTACAGAACCGAGATCCCAAACTCATTAACCTTAAATTACTACCTGTGGCTTTACTGAGGGCCCTAAACGAGCGGGTTTGGGTGTTACAAGCACAAGTGGAAGTTGGGAATAATACGGGTTCTTTATGGCCCAGGAGTGAATATCTGCCCACCAAAGGGCAATAAACGTTTAAAAGGTTTGCCCTTCTCCTTTGAGAAACTCACTCTCTGAGTTTCGGGATGGAACAGAAATAGTGGGAGCAGAAACAGGCTCTGGAAGGGTTAACAGCGAAGTCAAGGGAGAACTGGCTACAAGGACATGGTTTTTTAAAACAAAATACTATTTTTCCTGCTAAAACTCCAGGCCCTGGCCCAGAAAACACTTCAGCACGGACCTCTTAGAGCATGGGAATTGCCTCAATTCCTGAAATTAGTCACATTCAATTGGAAGTTCAGAAATGCTCGAGGCCAAATGCCGAGATGCTGATGGTTCCTGCATGTATTTGGATCCAATGCTTGTTGTACCTGACCTCGTGGAGAGGATGGAAAGGAATTCTTTTTGTTACTTTTTGGAGCGTGGTGATCCCGTTTGGATCCTGGTGTCCCTCGGGCTGTGCCTGACACCGGTGGGATCCTGCATCCATCCCCTCGGCTCCCACACACCCTGCACCACGAGATTTCACTTGAAAAAGGCTGTTTTCCCTCCTGATGTGCTCTCGGTGTTTTTCCTCACAGAGTAAAGCCAAGGAGCTGCCCCTCTCCGCCGTGCGCTTCATGGAGGAGCTGGGGGAATGCGCTTTCGGCAAGATCTACAAGGGCCACCTCTACCTGCCGGGCATGGACCACGCCCAGCTGGTGGCCATCAAGACCCTGAAGGACTTCAACAACCCGCAGCAGTGGGCGGAATTCCAGCAGGAAGCGTCCCTGATGGCCGAGCTGCACCACCCCAACATCGTGTGCCTGCTGGGCGTGGTGACGCAGGAGCAGCCCGTGTGCCTGCTGTTCGAGTACACGAACCAGGGCGACCTGCACGAGTTCCTGGTCATGCGCTCGCCCCACTCCGACGTCGGCTGCAGCAGCGACGAGGACGGCACGGTGAAATCCAGCCTGGACCACGGCGACTTCCTGCACATCGCCGTGCAGATCGCCGCCGGCATGGAGTACCTGGCCGGCCACTTCTTCGTCCACAAGGACCTGGCCGCCCGCAACATCCTGATCGGGGAGCAGCTGCACGTGAAGATCTCCGACCTGGGGCTGTCGCGGGAGATCTACTCGGCCGATTACTACAGGGTGCAGAACAAGTCGCTGCTGCCCATCCGCTGGATGCCCCCCGAGGCCATCATGTACGGCAAGTTCTCCTCCGACTCCGACATTTGGTCCTTCGGGGTGGTTTTGTGGGAGATCTTCAGCTTCGGCCTGCAGCCCTACTACGGCTTCAGCAACCAGGAGGTGATCGAGATGATCCGCAAGCGGCAGCTGCTGCCCTGCTCCGAGGACTGTCCCCCCAGGATGTACAGCCTGATGACGGAGTGCTGGCACGACCTGCCCTCCCGCAGGCCGCGCTTCAAGGAGATCCACGCGCGCCTGCGCTCCTGGGAGGGCCTGTCCAGCCACACCAGCTCCACCACCCCCTCGGGCGGCAACGCCACCACGCAGACCACCTCGCTGAGCGCCAGCCCCGTCAGCAACCTCAGCAACCCCAGGTACCCCAACTACATGTTCCCGGCGCAGGCCATCCCCCAGGGCCAGCTGGCGGGGTTCATGGGGCCGCCCCTGGCGCAGAACCAGCGCTACATCCCCATCAACGGGTACCCCATCCCGCCGGGCTACGCCGCCTTCCCGGCGCCCCACTTCCCCCCGCAGGGTCCCCCCAGGGTGATCCAGCACTGTCCCCCCCCCAAGAGCCGCTCCCCCAGCAGCGCCAGCGGCTCCACCAGCACGGGCCACGTCACCAGCCTGCCGTCGTCGGGCTCCAACCAGGAGGCCAACATCCCCTTGCTATCCCACATGGCCATTCCCAGCCACCCGGCGGGCATGGGGATGGCCGTGTTTGGCAGCAAAACTCAAAAACCCTACAAAATGGACTCCAAGCAGCCTTCCCTGCTGGGGGACTCCAGCATCCACGGACCCAACGACTCGGTGATTTCGGCGGAATTGTAAATACGCGAGGCCTCTGTACATAGGACCCTCCGCCGCGCTCGGGCTCGGAAGTTTTGGGGTTTTTTTTTCTATTTTCAGATGTTTTATTAAAGATCCTTTTCTGGTCGTTGGACAGACATTGCAGCAAAGTGTCTTCTGTGAAGCTTCACTGCTCGCCAGGATGGGCAGGCACCACCAGCCAGATCCTCGTGGTGGGAATCCTCAGCCTTGGCCACGTTTCTCCAAGTGCCACCAGCAATTCAAAGAGGGGAAGAGGGAGTTTGAAGGGGTTTTTGTTAAATAAAACCATCTTATCCGATGCTTTTTCACAGCTTTTTAAGCCTCCAGCGTGGTTTAAATCACAGGACCTTTTTTTTAATACTGAAAACCATATTTTAATATTTGTCTCTTTTTTTAGGAGATGCAAAGATTCGGAGATCTGGGTGTGCAATTTCAGTGCCAATAGGGAAAATATTTGTAAATGTTGCAGTCGAGGGCTGTGTGTCAAATCTGTGATCTGACAGCTGAATCAACTACTTCAGGTGGGATTTTGATCTTTGGTTTAGTCGAGAGTCTGAGCTCTGATTCAGACCAAAAAATGTCATTTATGTGACAGCACAAATGCTGGAGTTATCAGCTTGCAGTCTACAAACCTCATCTGCTGCTGGCTGCTAAGGACAGCCGGAGTTCTTAAGGAATTGCCTTAAAGGAAATGAAATTAAAGGGCTTTAATTTCAGAACCTGAATCAACTTCTTCAAAGGTAACGTTTCACGATCTGGTCGCTCAAGCAGGAATTTTGTATCCTTTTGTTGCTATGCAACTGTGTAATGGAAAAGCGCCAAACCACGATTTTATGTATGACAATCAGCTTTCCCAGGAATATTTATTGTGTCATTTCAGTGACTCTGACTCCAGTAACCCTGGAAAAAGGGAGACTCACATTCCATCAGGCAGCAAATCCATCGATAGCAATTGTGTCCAATAATGTGAATTAGTGCTGATTTTCCACTTAGAAATGCACCATTTGTGTCATTAAAAAACCCATTCAGGTAGAACCAATCGAGATCCTTCATTTGAAACCACTTTAATGAGTTACACACGTGCTGTGTACGGTACGTTTTCCACAGACTCTTTTTTTTGTACTGAATAATATTTTTATTGTCCACAAAAACAATCTTTTTGCTCAGTTGACAATGTTGTATAATAGGACTTTATTTTTATCTTTTTGCACAAAAGTGTGATGATGTTTTTGTACAGCAGAAGTGAAAATACATCTCTGCATTTTATATCTTGGGCTGTTTCTTTTGATTTTTACCCTGATGTAGATGTTCCTGAAATATATTATGGTGATACCCAGCCACTACCTTATACAAATATCTTTCTTTGTTTTCACTGCATGCGTTTAATCACTGTATTACTTGATGATTGAGTTATTAATTAATTATGGGCATTTCAATTAGGCGAGCATGAAAAAAAAATGTAATAACAAAGGCTATTTTATAATTGAGATACGTGCATTTTTGTATTTCACGTGCCAGAGATGATATTAAACACTGATTATTTTATGCTGCTGGTTATTAAAACATTGTTTTACCACGAACACCTCGGCATTTCCTCCATCCTGAAGGACGTGGAAGGATCTCCCTCCCCTGGCTCCCAGTTACCAGGGAAGCTGGGCTGGTATCAGCCAAAATTGGCTTTAATCAGGAATTAGGAATAACCTAATCCTTAAGGAGCAGCAGTGGGATCATAAAATAATGATCATTAAAGAATCCCTCACACACTTTGTGGTTTTATGTCCAAACCCGCTCACGGCTCAGGCTGAGGTTTTTCCTTTGTTTCAAAGCTGGGTCCTTGAGGTTGAAGTATTTTTAGATCTGAACCAGCTCTGAACAACACACCTGGAAAGTTTTGGAAAAACCTCTCCCTGCCCTCCCTCCCTCCCTCTCAGCAGGGAAAACCTGGGAATTCTGAGGCTGCAGTCACAGTCTGGCTCACACCTGAGGCACAGGGAGGTAACACAGAGAGGCAGGAACTCCTCAGGGAGAGATGAGAGGGGAAAATCTAAAGAAAATGATGAGGTAATGCAGAAAAGAAATAAAATGTTGCCAGGAGTTACGGAGTCGCTCCTCAGGTGGGAGTGCAGACACGGGATGAAAGCTGGTTTTGTGGCAAACAAAGGGAGAGGGAATGTTCCAGATGCTCAGTCATCATCCCTTCCTCCTTCCAAGGCTGTTGGAAATGCAGCAGTCTTGGCTGGGCTGAGGATTGGGAATAAAACTCTGGACAAACACTGTTTACTGAGCCTTCAGTCTGGGCAGCCTCATCCCCTCCAGGCTGCTTGTGTTGCTGTGAGAGAGAAGAAATATTTGCTGGTTTAAAGACCACTGAGGCAGAGCCTGAAGTGGGGATTTGGATCCTTGGCTCCCACGGAGGAGTGGCTGGGCTGGAATTCTGCATCTCTGCGTTGGGAGGAGCTGCCTGTGCAGGAACGGGGGCTGGAAAGCTCCGAGCTCACCAGGATCTGTTTATTCAGGAATGTTCAGGAGGGAACCTCTGCCTTGCTTTGCAGGAACAAGGATTTCCTGGGAGGCTTGGGAATTCCTGATTCCATTTCCTTGTCCCGTGAGCTGCGTTCAGCAGGAGAGCCCTGGAACATCCCCAGCTCAAACCACCCCTGCCAGGAGGAGAACATTCCAAACACAAACACGGGCTGGGTGCAGAGCTCTGGGATGGCTGTTCACCTCCCACAGCCACTGGCTCTTGTTCCTGCACATCCAGCAGGAGGAATTTGGCTTTTGGGCAGGATTCAGCCTCCTCGGGGTGTCTGAGCCTCGGCTTTGCCTCCTCCAAAGGGGGTTGAGCATCCAAAGGAGATGGTTTGGGTTGGGAGGGATTTAAATCCCATCCCATTCCATGGGCAGGGACACCTCCCACTGTCCCAGGCTGCTCCTGGCCTTGGGCACTGCCAGGGATCCAGGGGCAGCCAGAGCAAATCTGGGAATTCCATTCCAGGGCCTCCCCGCCCTCACAGGGAACAACTCCTTCCCAATATCCCATTTAATTTGAGGGATTTGATGGTGCAGCCCAAGCTCCCAAGCGGTCCTGAGGCACAAAAAGAGACATTTGAACACAGTTGCTCTCAAGAACATTTTTGCACAAAAAAACACAGTATTTTTTCAAAACCACTTCGCTAGACAAAAAAAAACCAAAAGTCAATTTTTCATTTGCAGAAAAATACGACAGCATCTTCCTTGTGTGTTCCAATATTTTAACCAGCGTTTCTTTATGAATTCGTGGTTCTGTGGTCAGGGGGTGGAATGAGCAGCTGGTTCTGCTGCAGAACATCCGTGGAAAAACCAGGAAAATTCCCTTTCCGTGGGCCTGGAGCCCCTCAAGGATGTGATGCCTGTGGAATCCGAGCAGCAATTTTTATCTTGCTGTGGGCTATCTTTTATAGGAGGAGAGGGAATTTTGCCCCCAAGTCGGTCACTGTCCAGCCCAGTGGATTTCTGCCTGTTTGATCTCCCCAGATTCGAGTTCAGCCCATTGCAGGACAGTTTCTTCTGCTGAGGTAATAGAAAATTATTAAAACCAGAGAGAGACACAATATTGGGACTGCACATCAAACGCTCTTTAAGACAAAGGAGGGAAAATGGACTCGAAACTGGAATTACTGGAAGCATCTGTGGTGTCTTTTATTTCCCATTTAACAGTGGAACACACTGGGGAATGGTGTCGGGCTGATTCTGGGCCTTAATTTGCTGAGTTTTACCCTAAACCCTGTGGTTTATCTGCTCCTGCAGAGGCAACAGCAGCTCTTGGTGAATGAATTTTGACCTCGAGACGCGGAGGAACGTTCTCCAGTGCTGCAGCCTTGGGCTGTGTGGAGAATTTGGGATATTTGTATGGAATGGAAAAGCAGAAATCTCTGTTAGATTTATAAGGAACACGTGGGTTTCTAAACCACGAGTGGTGCTGGGAGCAGGATCCGCATCTGTTGGAGCCGTGGGGAATTCCTGTGTAAATCCAACAGGTTTGTTAGGTATTCCCAGGGTTTATCAAAAACCCAAGAACATTTGGGAGCAGTCACTAGCAGGAACAAGGACAACAACGATTCCCAATCCCCTCAAGGAGTGGTGGGTCCTTCCTGGGCTGTGGAAGGCAGAGCCATGGGATGGGTTCCCATGGAAGGAGCAGGGCTGGGATTTTTGGGGTCAGGATGAAATTCCCAGCACAGCTGAGGGAGGGTCAGCCCCTGGCTCCAGGTGGTTGGAGCTGCTGGGGAGTGAGGAAAACATCCCATCCATGGAAAAAATACCCTTTAATGGGAGCTCAGCTGCCTCTGCTCACAAATCCCTGCACCTGGGATGGGACAATCCCAGCATAAAGGGTGGAGAGGAGCCCTGGGGAGGATGTGGGGTGGAGGTGGGTGAGTTCCACCTTCCCCATCCCTCTGTGCTGGGATCCTGAGCCTCTCTCCCAGTCTGGGCAGAGGAGAGGGGGAATTCTACCCTGCTCAGGTGAGACCCCACCTGCAGAGCTGCCCCAAACCTGGGGCCAACAGCAGGAGGATGAGAGGTGAGGAGGAGACCCTGGAGCTGCTGCAGGGCTGGAGCCCCTCTGGAGCCAGGCTGGGAGAGCTGGGGGTGCTCACCTGGAGAGGAGAAGGATCCAGGGAGAGCTCAGAGCCTAAAGTGGCTCCAGGAGAGCTGGAGAGGGACTGGGGACAAGGGATGGAGGGACAGGACACAGGGAATGGCTTTAATGCTGAATTCCGGGTTCCTGCTGGAATGACCATCCCACAAATCTGTATCTAAACCTTTGCTGCTCCACCTCTGCTCCCAGTCTGCTTTTCCATGTGTTTGGGCAGCTGTTCTGCCTTGGAAAATGCCTGTGCCAAGGCATTGCTGGGTGAGGAGGAGAAGGAAATGGAGTAACTGGATTTTTAAGGTGACTCCAGGCAGCGATGCTGCCCTGTCCCTGTGGAATGGGTCCTTCCCTCTTCTCCCAGCTGCTTCATTCCAGGAATTCCCAGTAGGAATTCAGGCTGCTCAGAGGGCAGCAGGGCCCAGTGGGAGCAGGAAAAGCCCCGTGGGATGTGGGATGCTGAGTGTGTGGATCCACCCTCATCCCAGCTGGAAAATTGTGTGTGTGTCCTGTGTGCTGGAGTTTGAGGGGTCAGATCCAGGGAAACCAACTTGGGAGTGCAGGATAAATAAAAATAAAAATGGCCTGGACACTAAATTATGGCATGGCAGGAATCAGTGGCAGAAATGGAATAATTATTCTAAAATAGGTTCACGTAAATCATAACCTGAAAGAGGGATATTTTCCCCAAATGTGGTTGGCATTAAATGGATGAGATATTGGATAAAAGTGAATTTTTACTCGTGTTGGGCAGAGTTATCTCCTGCTGACAGAATCTCTGCTCCTAAGGAAACGCCTTCCTCAGCAGTGGGATTGCACAAGCAGCCATAAATCCGGCCTCTCCCCATTTCCCAATTCCTGAGAGCTCAGAAGTGCAGCTCTGTGTGGGCAAGTCCTTCGGGGCAGAATTTATGTCTTTGTTTCCTTATCTCGAGGTTCCTCTCAGCCCTGAGAAGTCGCAGGTGGCTCAGCAGAGCACGCTCAGCCCTGGGGCTGCTCTGATCCTACAAAAGCTGCTTTGGGGCAGTGCTGGCTCAGCCCAGGCTGCTGCTCGAGGATGGATCACATCCTGCTTCTCCCAGCTTCTGCTGCTGCAGCTGGAGGGATTTGGGGAGAACCAGCTCTGCTCCTGCTGTTTTCCCTGCTGCTGCTGAAGGCTCTGGGGTTTTTTCCCTGCTGGCATTTCCTGGGGGTTTGTGCAGATCCTAAAACGTTTCCCAGCAGCCTGTGGAGGGTGACAGGATTGCAGGTGACATCGGGAGCATCCAGGGCTTGGTCTGATCCTGCGGGGATTCCAAACACCGTGGTTGATGTTGACACGAGGTGGAAGCTCCTCACCAGGGAGGAGAGGCCAGAGGGAATCAGGGAATCCCCGAGGCTGGAAAAACCCTCCAGGATCATCGGGTCCAGCTGTTCCAGCTGCCACAGCCACCACTGCCCATGTCCCCAAGTGCCACATCCATGGGGATTTTCCATCCCTGCAGGGATGGGGGCTCCACCACTGCCCTGGGCAGCAGCTCTTTCCAGGAAGGAATTTTCCCCAAATATCCAATCCAAACCTCCCCTGGCCCAGCCTGAGGCCGTTCCCTCTCCTCCTGTTCCTGGGAGCAGAGCCCGACCCCCTGGCTGTCCCCTCCTGTCAGGAGCTGTGCAGAGCCACAAGGTCCCCCTGAGCCTCCTTTGCTCCAGGCTGAGCTGGAACTCCAGGAGGAATTAGTGAATTCCTGAGGAATCAGAGCAGAGGAGAACAGGGAAGGAAAGATCCACAGGAATAACAAACCCTGGGTCACCTGGGTGGTGCTGCCATGTCTCTCTCCAGGATAAGAGCCCAGGGACACTTCCAGGTAGGATTTGCTCCATGTTTCTGTTCATTTTGTCAGGGAATTTGCCATCAGCGTTTGCTGAAATGCAACAGGGAAATGCAGAGCTGTTGTTCCAAGCTGGCTGTTAAATATCCAAAAGTCTCGGATAAAGTGAGACATTTTAACAGTTCCTGCCAGGAGGGATTTATTCTGGGTAGAAAAATTGGGATTTGTCTGGGAAACCAGGCCGACACCCCGGAGATAGAAAGTTGGAGCTGTTTAAAAATACAAGATACGCAGGGCAGACAAGCTCTGGTGCCTTTAGTGCCTGGTGACAAAGCTGCTCCATCTCAGTTCCACAGGGGCTGGATGTTTCCCCCTCACGCCCTGGATCAGTTTGGGAAGCCATGGATTGGCTTCCTCAGCAGCCCTGAGGAGCAGGAAGAAAATGAACATTTCCTTTGGATCAGGTGAGGAACCGGATGGAGATTTTGCCAGAAAATATTAATATTTCTTCTCTCTGATGGCTGTGACTGTAAAAACCCGAATGCCCGAGCTGGGGTGAGCGGGGTGTGTGGCTGTTCCCTCTGCAGACAGGGATTATTCCCGTTCCTCCTCCACTCCAGGAGAGCAGATGATGACAGGAGTGGCTGGGCTGGAGCTGAGGCTGGGGCTCATTCCCAGATCCACAGGGAAGGGCTTCCTTTGATCCCTGGATTTCCACTCCGTTATCTCCTGGGGCTCAGCTGCTCCCAGCAGCTCTCTGCCCTTCACCAAGGGCTTTAGGGCAGCTGATAATTTCACTTTTAAGTTTCCTGGGCTCTCCTGTATTCAGTCTGGATCAAGAGCGTTGGGATGGGTTTTAAAATCGGTGATAAATTGTTTTATTTTGCCACGTGGGTCTGTGTTATTTACTGCCCTCTTGTTTTGATGGGTTTGGGGGGTTTTAGGACAAATTAATCCAGATTTTTTTCTCGGAGCGCTCTTGGCCTTTCCTTCTGTCCCCATTCCCACCACATGGAAAGATCCTCTCCCCTCCTGGGGATATCCCTCCATGGCTGCAGGATTTTTCCAAACAACTTCATTTTAATGATGAGTGGAACAAATTGAGGAGTCATGTGTCATTCCTGGGAATTAGAACAGAATGAGGGGGAAATTAAAGGAGTGAGAAGATCGTGTCCAGACCCAAATGAAGAGCCTACTGTGATTACTGTGGGTCAGTGCAGCCCATTAGAGTTGTGTAATTGTACTAATTAAGAATTAAATCAGGGCTTTGAGGGTTTATAGAGCCTTGGGTGTTCTGGTTTCTTTAGGGGATGATTTCAAATCCATTGGCAGAAAATACAGCAAAGAGACAGAGCAGAAATGAGGAAAAAAACCAGCAAAACTTAATTTAGGGAAATAGTTTTACAGTGTGTTTGAAAGAGTCTGCACTCGGACGGTAAAAGTGTCTCTTTTAAAATTATTATTTATTAGTAAATTTTAATATTTTTAAATTATTTAAAATATTTTAAAGAAACAATATCAACACATTCATTATTCATAAATCAATATTAGGAATTATTCTGACTTCCCAAACCATTCTAAAACCTGCTGAACCTCGAAATTTGAATTTTGAGTTATTGTAATGAACACGAAGTCGAGTTTTGGAAGCGAAAGTTGTAGTGGGGAATGAGACCCAGCCCTGAAGGCCACAGCTGAGGTGAAACAGGGATTTGGGAAGTGCTGTGTTTTCTCCCTGACCCCCAGCTGCTTTCTCCAGTCCCAGCCCAGCACAAATCCAGAATTACCAGCTGGATTTCAAGGGAATAAACAGAAAACAAAACTCAGTCCATTCAAAACCATCATCCAAGAGTCTCCTCCTGCCCAGGTGTTTCTGGAATGGAGGAGAAAACCCCTTTTTTTCCCAAAGGGAGGTCCCTAAAAATCCCCCTCCTCCAGAGAAGCCCATTTCTGCCATTCCTTCCTGGCCAGCCCTGAGGTCCTTCAGCCAAGAATTCTCCTCCAGCAGTGAATCCTTCTCTTCCCCAAGCTTTTTAAAGGATGGATGTGAGCTGGGGGATCCCGGAGCTTCTGTTTTCCCAGGATCAGCTGCCAGAAGGGACGTCCTGGAGGGAAACCTGGACAGAATTTCTGTGTTTGGAGGAGGCAGCAGGGATGGATCCACACTTTTTGTTACAGTGGCACGAAATACCCAGAGTCTGGTGATGTTGTGAGGGTGGGGAGGCCCTGGCAGGGTTTTCCCAAAAAATCTGTGGCTGCCTCATCCCTGGAAGTGCCCAAGGCCAGGCTGGACTGGGTTTGGAGCAGCCTGGGATGGTGGAAGGTGCCCATGGCAGGGGTGGCACTGGATGGAATTTAAGGTCCCTCCCAGCCCAGGATTTTCTGATTCTCTGAGGCAGCCCAAAACTGCCACTCTCGGCTTGAAGAGAATGTTTTTAATGTTCATGTTTCCTGCAACTTTTATTTTTGTAGTGTTGGGAACACAGACCCTGAATTTTGTAGCACCCTCTGATAGGAAAGGAGGAATTTCCTCCTGGGACGAAGTCAGCACAGCTCCACTGAGCAGAATTAGTTCATGCCATTGGGATCTGGATGAGAAATCCTCTTTAAAACCCTGTTTTCCATTGTAGGACTTCCTGGGGTTGGGGAGGGCTGTGTTTCTCCACTGAAGCATCACCAGCCACTTAAAAGCTCCTCTTGCCTGTGCCAGGGGACAAATCCCAACGGAATTTCTGCTCCCACTGCCACCATTTCAGAAAAAGCCAGCCTAACTCCAGGAGGTTTGGGTCTGCGGACCGAAGAGAGCAATTATTTTCTTTCCCCTGTTAGCAAATATTCCCAATTATTTCATTTCCCACGGAGACATTTGGCAAGCAGCTCCCTCCCCAGCCCCTGCCAGCAGCTCTGGCTCCTAAATGAAACAAGTTCTTGGCCTGGCAGGAGCAGCAAATTTGTCATCGTTGGGCCAAGTGATATTTTCACTTGCCCCAATCAATGGCATTTATTTCAGGCAATACCTATTCCAAGGGCGTTTGTTATATTAATAAACAGCACAAGGAATTCTCTCTGAGGAAAACCAAACCCTGGGTCATTTTTCTGGTGTATTTTTTTTGGTGTGTGCGGCACGGCTGTTGAAATATTCCTGAAATGAACTCTCAAATGAGCAAATGGAGTCAGATTCCTCGTCCTGGTTCAGCTGCCTCTGCTCCCCTCCGGAATTTGGCAGTCCTTGGCCTGCTGACAGTTTTCTTAAGGACAAGAAGTTCCCAGCCCTGGTAATCCAAGAGCAGCAGATTCCTGACCCAGTCTATTTCCAGACTCGGAAAAGGGGATGTGGCTGGGACACTGAGGATAAAACCCTGGCCCTGCTGGAGTTAAATTCTAATTCCCACCAGTGGAAATGGGATTTCGGTGCAGGATTTTTGCACAGGTAGAGATCCAGATTCGTTGCAAAGCCCAAATATCTCCAGTTTGTCTTCAAAGCCTGGTGGGCCTCGTGTGTTTTTGGTACTTCCAGCGGTTTCACCACAAATTCCAAGCGCGGAACGGAAGGAAATTGAAGGTCTGTGATGGAATTGTTTCCTTCCACGGACACAGCTTTAACTTTTGCTGAAAGCAAAAGGCCTCTGGCAAAGAGCTTTTGACATTTTACAGGGCAGGGGTGACAAGGCAGGTTGGAAGGAGATCAAAGAGACCAAAATGTTGATCAGGGAGCTCAGGAGATCACATTTATCCGTGACTGGAGTCTTCCTTTCATTGTGCCTTCCTGAGGGATGAGGCAGCAGCGGGATCACAGGGATTTCACAACCCAGCCAGGGGGTGATTGAGGGCTTTGTTATGTATAAAACTGAGTTGGCCCAGAATGTTTTGTTTTCACCTCAATCTGCCCCCCAATCCAGGATTTTTACGGAGGCAGGAGTGCTGAGGACACAGCTCCAGGCTGGACAATCCCTGTTGTCCCTGTGGAGATGAATCCCACAGGAGTTTGCCAGGTTTGTGGTGGGGGCCAGCGAAGGGAAAATCTTTAATTTTCCTCCTTCCCATAAAAACATCCTGCTAAAGAAATGTTCTGGATTCTGAGCTGGTCCAGAAGAGGAAGGTTCCCTCCCAGCCCCGTGGGCTGATCCGGGTGGGATGAGGTGATCCAGCGTGGCTCCTGTCAGGAAGGAGAATCCCAGAACCCCAGGCTGGTTTGGGTTGGGAGGGATTTAAATCTGTCCTAGGTTAAAAACAGGTTTATTCTATCACCACCTCCACAGCCGTTCAAACAGCTGGTGCACTGTTTGTTATCTCCTGCTATCCGGGGGCCCATTGTCTCTGCTAATGGGCCATTAAGAACCCATCACATGACTCATGAGTCATCTCATCCCATTGTAAGAGGCTCCACCCAGGGGGGAGGAGCCAAGCATTCCCACCTGGATATAAGCTGGACTCTGGGACTGTACAGCAGCTCCTGCCTAGTGGATTTCCAGAGGACAAGAGCTTTCACTGGACCATCAGGACCTTTTTCTACCCGATCAGCGCTTCAGAGAACCATTTCATCTGGACGGCTACCACCACCCTGAACAGGGTGTCAGGTTGTATTCTGACTCTGTCAGTGGGTACCGTTGTTGTTTATATTAATAAAGAACTGTTATTCTTTTTTCTCAAAAAGCTCCTCAATTTCAGAATTATATTAATTGGGAGGGAAGGGGGGTGCATTTCCTCTTCCAAGGGAGGCTCCTGCCCTCCTTAGCAGACTCCTGTCTTTTCAAACCAAGACAAAATCCCATCCAGGGACACCTTCCACTGTCCCAGGCTGCTCCAAGCCCCGTCCAGCCTGGCCTGGGACACTTCCAGGGATCCAGGGCAGCCACATTTCCCTGGGAAATCCATCCCAAGCCCCGTCCAGCCTGGCTTTGGACACTTCCAGGGATCCAGGGCAGCCACAATTTCCCTGGGAAATCCATCCCAGGGCCTCACCCCCCTCCCAGGGAGCAATTCCTTCCCAATATCCCATCTCAATCCCACCTCTTTCCATTTAAATACATTCTCCCTTCTCCTGGCACTCTCTGCCTGTGTAAAAAGTTCTCCCCCTTTTTTAATTCCCCTTCAAAGACTGGAAGGGGCCCTAAGGTCTCCCTGGAACTTTCTCTTCCCCAGGGTTTTCCAGCCTGGAGAAGAGCCCGGCACCAGCCCAAGGAAGGTTCCTTTTTTAATTTCATTTTTTTGGTTTTTCTGATGGCTTCCCTCGGTTCCCAGCAGGAACAGGTGGAGCCTGGGGAGGGATGGGAATGTGTGGATAAAATCAGGAGGGATGTGGGGTCACAGCAGCTCCAGTTGGGCTCTTTTAGGCTGTCATGGAGCTGGGAATTGCTTTAATTCAGGCTCTGCTTTCTCTCTCTCGGTTTAATAAAAGATAATGCAGGAGTGGAGCAAATCCAGGTGGGATATCCGGGATCCAGGTGGGATGGGATGAACCACAAACGAATCAAGGTGGAACAGAAACTTTTCTTCACTTATTTCCAACGTTTGTGCAGTCACCTCGAAACCCAGGCAAAAAGCTCCTGCGAAAACACCAAACGGATCTCACAAAACTCGACCTCATGGCAAAAATATGTCTTCCCTTGGCTCTGCTTGGCTCCATGAATGATTTCAAACAGGATTTTATTTTCCTTGGAGGAGGAGGGAAGGGCAGAATATTAAAATAATCTTTGCTCGTTCTTTTCACAGCAGTAATGAACAGACAGAGCGAGTCCTTGTGGAAGTGCTTCTCCTTGGCCGTGGAGAGCTTTGTGCCCCCTTTTCTTTCTGCCACTTTCCAGCTCTTAATAATGTTAATATTTAAATTATTCAGGGGTTTAGATCACCTTCATCGATTGCTACCTTCAGTGAAAGTTACACAAGAGCCCGTGTTAAGTAAGAAATTCTGTAGTGGCCAGAAACTCCTCCGTGCAGCTGAGGATGTGACAAAGGTTCTGAAATTTTACTCCTGGATTCTCCTGTGGCTTAGCAAGTGGAAAAAAAAAACAAACCAGGGAATTCCCAAAGCCAGGATGCTGCCTGGTGTCTCAGAGGGGACTGGAGATTCCCTCCTCCTTATTTCTGGCGTGGTAACTCTGGAACAGCTCAAAAAGTCCCTTTTCCCTTCCGATCCCGTTTGTTTCCACCGTCAGCCAGGAAGGAAGGGACCGTTTCCTTGGAGCTGAAGGACAGCAAGCCCCGAGTCGAAATTCAGAGTGGTTTTTTTCCCTCTCCCAAGAAGCTCTCAGAACACAGAGTCAATTTTCCTGTGCCGTGGATTCCTTTAACAAAACCCCTTTGTGCAATGCCTGCGGTAATCGTTTCGTGATGCATCCTCTGGGATGTGCCTTTTTTTGTGCCCAGCAAAGCCTGGACCTGCGTCCTGGGCACGGGGATTATTTCCTTCCCCTCCCCTGGCAGGGATTATTTCCTCTCCCCCCGCTCAATCCATAAGAACCAGAGAGGAAATCGCAACTTTCCGAATTCGCAACTTTCTGAATTTTGGGGAGGCAAGGCCAGGCCGTTCCCGGTGCTGGGGAATGGGAACGTCTCAGTGCCACCTGGAGGTTTGGGGAGGGTTTTGGGGAGGGTTTTGGGAGGATTCTGGGGAGGGTTTTTGGGGAGGTTTTGGGGAGGTTTTTGGGAGGTTTTTGGGGAGGTTTTTGGGTGGGTTTGGGGAGGGTTTTGGGGATTTTTTGGGAGGGATTTTGGGGAGGTTTTGGGAGGGTTTTTGGGGAGGTTTTGGGGAGGTTTTTGGGGAGGTTTTGGGGAGGTTTTTGGGGAGGTTTTGGGGAGGTTTTTGGGGAGGTTTTGGGGAGGTTTTTGGGGAGGTTTTGGGGAGGTTTTTGGGGAGGTTTTGGGGAGGTTTTTGGGGAGGTTTTGGGGAGGTTTTTGGGGAGGTTTTGGGGAGGTTTTTGGGGAGGTTTTGGGGAGGTTTTTGGGGAGGTTTTGGGGAGGTTTTTGGGGAGGTTTTGGGGAGGTTTTTGGGGAGGTTTTGGGGAGGTTTTTGGGGAGGTTTTGGGGAGGTTTTTGGGGAGGTTTTGGGGAGGTTTTTGGGGAGGTTTTGGGTGGGTTTGGGAAGGTTTTTGGGTGGTTTTTGGGCAATTCCTCCTCGCCTTTGAACTGCCGAGGGACCGAAGGCAGGTCTGGGCACTGGCTGCAGGTTCAGACACGGGGTTGCCTCGTGTTTCTCGTGTTGTTTTTATTTCCTCCATCGCAAACAGCTCCCAGAACACGCCGGGCTGTTGGGAGTCTGCTCTGGCAGGGGATGAGAGAGCAGAGAGGCCAAAATTCTGCTGACAGCAGCAGCAATCCTCGTTTCAGGGCGGCGACGAGGCGAATGTTTGTACTCAAACGCCTTCTCCTCAGGAAATGAGGTCTCCAAATTCAATTACTGCCGGGACAGAGGTTTGAAATCCAGCTCGGTTTGGTGCAAAACATTGCTCGGGTTTTCGGGAGCACCGTGCCCCTGCGGAGTTTTCTTATCTTCGCTGATTACAGCGGCACCAAGTCGGGTTTTAATTAGTGCCAACCTCCAGGGACGAGGGATTTGTCCCGGTGTGAGGAGCAGTTTGCAGCGCATTTTCCTCAGGAATTTTGAGAGAAACGGTGGTGAGGCACAGGGAAACGGGGATGTGCCAGGAATAGGAACAGGATTTTCACCTGGTGAGCTTTCGGGATCGCGGGGTGGGAGCAGAGGAGTTTGGGATCAGCCCTGAGGCTGCTCCAGCACGGACTGGGAGTGTAGGGGTTGATGTGAAGGACAGAAATAGGGCTGAAAACTGCATTTCCAGAGAGCTCCTTGGACACATGGAAGGGCCTGGAGTGCCGGGATAAGGGGAAAATTCCTGGTGCCAGAGGGCAGGGCTGGACGGGATATTTTCTTTTGGGAAATATAAAAATATCCATCTGTCAGTGGATACATTTTCCAATGCAGTTTTTGCTTCTGTACACGCAGGAGAAACAGCAAGCCACGTATGTCAGCATCTTTTGCAAGCTTTTACATCACTAGGGGCGCCTCAAGAAATAAAACCAGATAATGGTCCCGCTTATACAGCTGAAAAGAGAGCCACATTTTTCAGTGACTGGGGTGTTCGTCACACCTTTGGTATTCCTTATTCCCCCACGAGTCATATTAGGATATTGGGAATAAATTCCCGGCCCTGGAATGGATTTCCCCCAGGAGCTGCGGCTGCCCCTGGATCCCTGAGGTGCCCAGGGCCAGGTTGGATTTTCCCTTTCCCCTCTCGGATGTCTCAGCACCCGGATCACCCCCCTGTGCTCCCTGACCGCACGGAAATTCGGGAAACACAGCCAGGTGGGATTTGCCGCGGATTTTGCCGAAAAACCCCATTAACTTTAGGTTTTTCTCGCATGCTCGAAGCTCTTTTGCCATCTCGTGGCTGCCGAGGGAAGGGAGGGAGCGGCTCCGTCCCGAGGATTCCCTGCGCTCCTCTGGGAGATGGAAATTAAACACCCGATTAACAGCGGGACCTTTGGGAACTGTTAACCTCGGCTGGAAAAAATCATATTCCAGGAAGCAGGAACATCAAAAACACCCTCTAAAAGCCCAGGCTNAGTGGATACATTTTCCAATGCAGTTTTTGCTTCAGTACACGCAGGAGAAACAGCAAGCCACGTATGTCAGCATCTTTTGCAAGCTTTTACATCACTAGGGGCGCCTCAAGAAATAAAACCAGATAATGGTCCCGCTTATACAGCTGAAAAGAGAGCCACATTTTTCAGTGACTGGGGTGTTCGTCACACCTTTGGTATTCCTTATTCCCCCACGAGTCATATTAGGATATTGGGAATAAATTCCCGGCCCTGGAATGGATTTCCCCCAGGAGCTGCGGCTGCCCCTGGATCCCTGAGGTGCCCAGGGCCAGGTTGGATTTTCCCTTTCCCCTCTCGGATGTCTCAGCACCCGGATCACCCCCCTGTGCTCCCTGACCGCACGGAAATTCGGGAAACACAGCCAGGTGGGATTTGCCGCGGATTTCGCCGAAAAACCCCATTAACTTTAGGTTTTTCTCGCATGCTCGAAGCTCTTTTGCCATCTCGTGGCTGCCGAGGGAAGGGAGGGAGCGGCTCCGTCCCGAGGATTCCCTGCGCTCCTCTGGGAGATGGAAATTAAACACCCGATTAACAGCGGGACCTTTGGGAACTGTTAACCTCGGCTGGAAAAAAATCATATTCCAGGAAGCAGGAACATCAAAAACACCCTCTAAAAGCCCAGGCTCTTGAATCCCTGGATGGTTTGGGTTGGGAGGGACCTTAAACCCATCCAGGAACCCCTCCCGCTGTCCCAGGTTGTTCCAAGCCCCGTCCGACCTGACTTTGGAATTTCCAGCAGCACCTGGAGCGGGCATTGTATAAAACGGCCTGAAAGAAGCGTCTGCTAAATGGATTTTACCCCTCAAGCCGTGGGGTTTTTCACAGCTGCTCCCATTTTCCAGGAAAACAGCGCTGCCAGGGTTGGGAACGGAGGGAAAAAGCTGGAAAAGCCCCATCCCGGGCAGAGCCACAGCAGTGAATCTCCCCTAGGAACACGGATGCCACGATTTCCCCCTCTTTCTTTCACCGCTGTAAATCTCCCTCAACCCCATTCTTTTCATGCTGTTGGGAGGCTCGAGCCGAGTATTTTAATGCTGTTATTTGTGGATTTTAATGTGCTGCACCCAGGGGAAAAAAAAATCCTCTTGGAAATCACGGGCAGGATCAGATGCTGCAGAAGAAAAATCAGTGTTGTTATAAATCCACGGGCAGCTCCCCGGGATGCTCCTGGTGCTCACAGGGTATTTTTTGACCCATTCAGATGGGTAAATGTGAACGATTTGTTGCTTTTTCTGCAGTGAGAATTGGCTGCTCCAACCCAGGCACTACATCTTGGTTTGGCTGGAGTTTGTAGGTTGGGTTTTTCCCTCAGAACCGAAAGAACTTGGGATCAACTCAAAAATGTAAAAGCTTTACCCAAATAGAAGTGATTTAAATGGGAGGAGAACTGGGTTCTATGTAAGTCAGGAGGTGATTTACACACTTTCATCATTTGCTTTTAAATTTTATTTCATTTTTTTTTCCAAAAGAGAAGAAATAACAGATGCAAAGTTGTGTAGTTGGAATACAGCTGTCACACATTGATTTGAAATATTCATTTCTTCATGGGAGCTCTGTTAACGGCTCCCCAAAGCTCATCCTTGTCTCCTGGGAAGGGAATTCTCCTGGTATTCCTGATGGAATTTACTTTGACCCAAACCAACCCTCTGACGGATAAAATACGAACCCGAATAGCATCGACTTGGTTTGTTTCAAATGATTCAGTGTCTAAATCAAGGAGAAAATTATTTTAAAAAGAGAATATTGGGAGCAGACTTTCCCCTCAAGAGTCAGACCTGGAGGAGAACTCGAACCTCAGCACGGTGAGGGGAAAATCTTCCCCTTTTTTTTTTGCTGAAGGCAAGCAATCATCAGGAATGAGGGAAGTCCTTGGCCCCGAGGGAGATCCCAACCCAGCAGAGCCGAGGTGGCACTGGGACAACTGGGGGAGCCCAGGAGCCACCACACAGCTGCAGCCTCAGGGCCCTGCAGCCACGTGTTGAGTGATCTCCTGGGGGAAAAAAAGGGCCAAAAAGACTGAAAAGTGAAAAATCCTGCCCAGGAAATGCCTCCATGCTCTGGGGCAGGAGCAGGATTTGGGGCTGGCAGGCCAGGAGAGCACCCCACGCTTGGTTCCACTGCCCCACCACTGCTTTTTACCCTTAAAATCCTGATTTTGTCAGAGAATCGGTGACAATGAAAATGATTTTGTCAGCACCTGAAGGAGGGGGTTGGAATGAAATGATCTTTGAGGTCCCTTCCAACCCAAACCTACAGAGCTCTCCCCAAGCCCTTGGGCTGTTGTTTCATAACCTGGAGCATTCCAGCCACACGTGAAAAATATAAATTTTCTAAGCCCTTTCTTTTCCCTCACTTTAATGCACAAAGCAAGAGTTTTAGTGGTTTGGAGCATTGTGATTTTGTGACATTCAAGGCCCATGACATCACTGACTGGCTGCAAATGAGTCAGAAACCCCGTTTTAAAATAGCCCCGTTTTCTCAATAGATCTGGGCCTTGTTTGGGTTGCAGCATCTGGGCTCGATTACCCGACAAAAACAAATTATAGCCCTGTTCACACAGCAGAGCCCTGCAGCTGGGAAAGAGCAAACGGGGATGCTGCTGACAGAATTGTGAATGTTGATGATGCTGGCAGGGAGATTTCATCCTCGTGGAGCACACAAGTGTCAGAGCTCTGGAAAGGAGCTGATTTGGGACAGGTTAAAAAGCACCTGGCCAGAGGAGTTTGGGAAAAGGGTTCAGATTAATGGGCAGATTTGAGGCAGAGCTGTCAGACAGATGAAAAATGTATTTTACTGCATTATTCTGCAACTTGTTACACAAATACTTCCCCATTTCTAGCCCAGTTTCGTGGATCAGGACAAATTTGGGGCTGCAATTAAGATGAAAAAGGTGGTTTGGCTTGGTTTAGGATCATCCTTTCTCCTTTTTCCCGGTTTCCTTCAGTCACTGCTGATCCTCCTGGTTTCAAACCACCACTGGGATGTGCCTGAGATCCTCTTGGCGAGGCAGAGATCCCACGAGGATCACGCTGTGGAAACGTCGCAGTTTCTGAAGCAAGGCAGGAGAGCTTCAGAATTCACCAATAAATTCACTTTTCTAAGAAAATTCCCACTTCAGGCTTAGGAATGCTTGAGGAGCTGTTGTATTTTGTGCGTTTTCTCGTCTCTGCTGGGCTGTGACACCTCGGATCCGGTGGGAAGCAGGGGCTGAGCTGCAATCCTGAGCCTGCACATCTGGAAAAAGGAACAAACACGGAGCAGGAGCCGGCGCTGAGCCGGTCGGGGCTCTGCAGGAACGACAGAATTGTTTCTACCGACGCCCTGCACCTTTCCCAGGGCGAATCCAGCTCCGGGATTTTCGCCTGCACACGGAGATGGGACACGGAGCTGAACTTTAAATTCCACACCTCTTTACGAGCTCTTACCTGCGCCCTTTGCTCTGGGAAACCTGTCCCGGGCACAGCTGCTCCCACCCCGTGTCCCACGGGGGAGAATTCAAGGAAATTCAGGGACATCACCCAATTCCCGTGGAAAAACCTCCCAGCCGCAGCTTCCCTCTGGTCCTGGCTCTGGTTTGATCGCTGGGATTCCAGGAGAGGGCTGGAACCTCTCCAGGTGCTGTGGGAGCCGCCGGGGCTGCCCGGGGATGGGAGAACGGCAACTCCTCCTCCTTCTTTCCCCTTCTTTCCCTTTCTTTCCCTTTCTTCCCCCTTCTTCCCCTTTCTTCCCCTTCTTCCCCTTTCTTCCCCTTTCTTCCCCCTTCTTTCCTTTTCTTTCCTTTTCTTTCCTTTTCTTNGGGAGGGATGGAGGGAGGGAAGGAGGGAGGGAAGGAGGGATGGAGGGAGGGATGAGGGAGGGAAGGAGGGATGGAGGGAGGGATGGAGGGAGGGAAGGAGGGAGGGAAGGAGGGATGGAGGGAGGGATGAGGGAGGGAAGGAGGGATGGAGGGAGGGATGGAAGGAGGGATGGAAGGAGGGAAGGAAGGAGGGATGGAAGGAGGGCTGGAAGGAGGGCTGGAAGGAGGGATGGAAGGAAGGAGGGATGGAAGGAGGGCTGGAAGGAGGGATGGATGCTCCCCGCTCTCAGGAGCTCCCTCTTGGAGCGTCAGCTGCCAAAACGGTTCCGTTCTGCTTTTAGCAGTCTGGGGAATGACAGAATCACGGATTTTTTTCGCTGGGAAAAGAGCTTTAGGACCATCGAGTCTGCCAGCACTGCCAAGGGCACCGCTGATCCATGTCCCCAAGTGCCACATCCACAGGGGTTTTGAATCCCTGCAGGGATGGGGACTCCACCCCTGCCCTGGGCAGCTGTGCAGGGCTGGACAGCCCTTTCCATGATGACATTTTCCCTAAAATCCAATTTAAGCCCTGCCTAAACCTCGCCCTAAGAAACATCCTTGGCTTTTCACCAGGTGATGCGTAGCGTCACCCGAGAAGAAGCCAAACCAAAAGACAGCGACATTTCCTGTTAAAGACAGGACTGAAACGGTTTAGAGGAGTTAATGGAGTGGGGAAGAGCTTGCTCATGGTGAAACAAGGCAATAAAAGGTTTGTTACTCCCGGGAGCAGCTTCCACCACGGAGTATGTGTAACACAGGTGTTGCACCGCCTGCCTAACTCATCCATGAGATATTTACTCCTTCCCAAAATCCTGCTTTTCCCAGCCTCGAGGATGACCTTTCCCAGAGCCTGGCCGCGAGTTTAGGTGACTCCAAAGCGCTGCCTGGAGATCCAGGGATGGCTGCAAGGCTCCTTCCTCCTGCTCCTTTCCCTGTCCTGGGGCTCCACACCCCACTGATACCTTTAGTTTTAATTTGCATATTTTTTAGATTTTATACTGCATTAGTGTGTCTGTAACTCTGGGCTTCATGTTCAGTGCTAACAGCTCTTCTCCCAGCCTGGCTGGACAAAACACACCGTTTCCAGCCCGAAGAACCAGGGACATTTGCAGCTTCAGACCCCAAGAATGTAAACAGCCACGGATTGAGAGGGGAAAGTCCGAAAGGATGGGGCTGCGTGGACTGAAGCTGTGGTTGGGCAGTTGGCCCGAATGTGTAAATGGGCCAAAACTTATAAAAAGGGCGAGAACCCGTGACCCAGGGTCCATCTTGGGGGTCCATCTTAGGTGTAGTCTTGGCCAGGCTTTTGTACTCCCAGGGTGTGTCCTGTGAAGGCCTTTCAATAAATATCTATTTTATTCTTTAACTCTGGCCAGCCTCTGATCCAGGCAGCCTTCTTTTAGGCATCACCACAAGGAGGGGGATCAAAGGTGCCCAGCGAGCAACACCCTCCGCCAGGGCCGGGATGACGCAGCCTGGGAGATCTCTTTTATCTCGGGCACGCTGTAAAATATGTTAATAATTTAGAGCATCCAAGGACAAAGAGATAGCACTTGAAAGGGAGGTGAGAGAACGGCACGAGATTTACGAGGGCTGTTTGCAGAGCGAGGAAATCAAACAAATCTTTCGTTTGACTCCGAGCATAAGAAAGAGGTGTGAAGCAATTCTTAATGAGATTGACGCCCAAGGCAAAGTGCTTTCTCTGGCTCTTTGTGTGTTTGGCGTTCTTTTTTCTTTCTTCCTTTTTTTTTTCCTTTTTAAAATTTAAATAAAAAAATAAAATAAGGAACGGTCTTGAAATCCTGAGGCCAGCTGGTGTGAGCAGCCCTAAAGGTGGGAAGGTTTGCCTTGAACGGGCTGGGTTGGCTCTGCCAGCACCACTGTCAGAAGGTGGAGCAGTGTCAGGGAATTTGGAATCTCCTGTGGCTCTGAGATCACCAGGAATTATCCCTGGATGCTCCACAGGGCATCTTAGAAAGCCCCAGATTTTGGGGCGCGGCAGGGAAGCAGTTTGGTGTTTTATTCTGTTTTCCTGAGGATAATTCCCTGTTCCCCTGACAGCAACAATTCACTGATCCCCCACGTGGCACCCTGAATTAGGGTTTCAGGCCCCCACCCACCCCAAACACCTTCCCCAGGTGTGTCCCTTCTGCAGGAGATGCTCTGAGCCTTTAAACCCGGCCAGCTGAGCAGCTCTGAGCACAGGATGCAGAAGCACTTTCCTCTGTGGAGCTTGCTGTTCGTGAAAATTCCCTTCTTTGGTGCGATGGGTGAGTTCAGAGCGATTTTACACCTCCTTTTGCTTTTTATCTGTATTTAACCAGCCCCTGGGTGGAGATAATGCTGCTTTTTCAGTGGTTTTGGGTGCTGTAGTTTGAACAGCCACACGCTTCTCATGGACAATGAAAAAGGAGAATCAGTGAATCTCGTACAGATATTTTGTCCCAAAGTCAGGATAGTCCTGGGTAACCTGAGGAGAGGGTGAGGGACCAACCCAAGGTGGGCAGAGGAGTCTCCCAGCTCCCTTTGAAACCTCTCCAGCTCTTCTCCCAGCCCTGCTGGACGCTGAGCTCCGATGGTTCCCGTGTGTCTGCTGAGAGGTGAAACCATGGCATAGTCACGGTTAAATGACAATTTACGTGCCAGGAAATGGGTGTTGGTGCCACCTGAAAGCCCTGCTGATTCCTCACGATTCCTTGCAGCAGGAATATCAAATGGATTGTTGGTTGGGCTCCCATTACCACGGCAGCTGTCTGTCATGACCCCGTGGTGGTTGGTGAGAACTACTAATCACTCACTACTAATCACACACACAATCACTACTGATTGATCATCCTCTATAGAATTGAATTGAACACAAAATTGTGCCTTCACAGAACCAAAGAGTTCTAATTCTTGAGGTTCACCAGAGGCTTTAGGAAGATGAGGTGTCCACCATCCCCATGTGTTTACTGGAGTTATTTAGTTCCTGGGCTAAAACTCCGTGGTGGATCAGGAGCTGCACTCCCACAAGGAGCAGATCCCAATTTTCCTGCTTGCAGGGGTCATGTGAGGAGGTATTAAAGTTTAGAGGAGATGCAGACTGAACAACTGAGTAGTATTTAATGTGTTGTTGAGGATTGGAGAATTAAACTGCCCTGCAAGTACAACTAAGGGTGTCCAGAATCCTGGAATGGTTTGGGTTGGAAGGGAATCTAAGGATCATTCAGATATGGGCAGGGACTCCTTCCACTGCTGCTCCAAGCCCTGTCCAAGCTGGCCTGGGCACTTCCAGGGATCCAGGAGCATCTCCAGGCAGCTTTTGGAGAGGGAAAGCTCTGTGTGCTGGGCTCACCTTTCAGTCTGTCCTTCCCTCGAGCTCTGTGCTGTGGATCCAGCACTGTGGGCCCAGCGAGGCCCAGCTGAGGCTGTTTTAAACTGGAATTTGTGCTCACCCCATTCCTTCCCTCTGGAAGGAGGCAGGAGAGCCTCTCCTCCCTCTCATGGCCAAGCCAGACCTCGAGCCCAGCTCAGGGCAGGCAGAGAGAGGTTTATCCCCACCTCAGAGGCACAAAAGGCACCACCACAATTTTCATTTGGATCTGGGGGTTAATGTCAGCCTGAATTCCCCATTGCTGGTGCTCCCTGCCTGGCAGTCACTTCCTCTGGACACTTCTGAGGCTGCTGGGGTGTGAGCTTTGTTCCCAGCACGGCAGGAATGTGATCTGTGAGGATTATCCAGCTCTGAGGGGCTGTGACCAACGGCAGTGACAGGGCAGAGCTGGTGGATGCACTGCAGAGAAATGGAAGAGCACATTCCGCTCCCTGGGATCAGCTGGGAGCCAGGGAGGGAGGAAAACACAATGGGAAAGAAAGAAAAACACCCAGATCCCTCCACGGCCGTTCCCATCCATCCCAGGAATTTCCCCAGTGCCAGGAGAAGCCAGGCTGGCAGAGTGGCCACTCGGATTAATTAGTGACATGAAAGGCAAAATGCAGGAGTTTCGTCCTGAATCCAGCACGATTTGGCCTTGCCCGCTGCTCTAAATTGGTTTTAAGTGAAGCTTTAGTAATTCCTGCAAGCCTCAAATGAAAGGGAAAGCTGGAATTTCCAATGGCAACACGCAGGAAAACACTGGGTGCTTTGCTGAGGAGAACATCGTCTCCAAAGGAGGTGAGTTAATTTATGGCGACTGGAAAAATAGGAACCATTCCATAAATCCTGCAGGAATGGGCCGTGCCAGTGATGGTGCCAAAATTATCCATGTAAAACCCAAAGGAACCTCTCAGAGCAACAGAATTGCTTTTTGGGGAACAGAAAGTGGAGGGCAGGAGCTGCCAGGCTGTGACCCTAAAAATCTAACAAATGAGATGTGGAGTAAATCAAGAGTAGAGACCAATTTGGCAGCATCTTCCCCTTTCTCCAAGGAGTTCGTGTCTGGCAGGCCAAAAAGAGCTCTGGGGCTGCTGCTGAGTGCTCACAGGAGGGGATCAGGGCTTGTCACAGAGCCTCACACATTTAAAACATCTCAAAAGGTTTAAAAACATCTCAAAATTCAATGTTATTATAGCAGGTGATATCCTTACCTGCAGTGAAAATAAAGGTGAAGGGAAATTCCAATACAACCGATTTATTTGCTGAAAAATGCCATTTCAGCTTCACCCAAGGGGTTGGGAAATCTGCATTAAATGGGGTGAGAACAGCCAGTTTTGGGGCTGAGGGGCTGTATGCCAGCTGGAGATAAATGGAATAAAACCATCCTGCCCAGACCCTTCAGGTCCACGAGGGCTCTTGGTGGCAAATCCTCTCCATCCCCACTGGTTCCTTGTGTTTTCTCCCCGTGCTCCAGCTTTGGAGACAGCCTGGTTTGGATGAACTGTAAGGAAAATAATTCCAAAACTCAGGACTGAGTGTAAGGAAAATGATCCCAAAACTCTGGATTGAGTGTAAGGAAAATGATCCCAAAACTCCTGATATAAAACCTCCTGACACCAGGCAATGCTTGGAAGTGCCTTGGGTGGAGACCTGATAAGACTCCTGGAATTTCTCACAAGCTCCCTCTCCTTTTCCATGAATTTTAATGTGGAAGTGAAGCTGAGCAGGGTCAAAGGATGCTGGAAGGGAAGCGCTGGAGTTGGAGGAGGCACTGGGAACAGAACAGAGCTCAGGGTGATGTCTTGGGTGGAAAGGTCTGCTATAAACTCTGTTATTCAGCTGCTGCTCTCAGCACAAGTTGATTTTATTAAACGTTTAATTCCAAGATTTTGATTCACTTTTAACATTTAACTGTTTAATTCAATTATTTCAATGTACGTCGTTTCGATTTACCGCGACATCTTAATTTATTAAAGAAGAAAACCTGAGTTTCCCAGTAACTTCTCCCTCCCTGTGTAAGGCTGGGGAAAAAAAGGAGGAAATTAAATATTTAAATCTTTCCATCTTTTTTGCTGCGCAGCGCTACTGACACAGGCAAACCCAGATTCTACCCCGGGGTAGATATTTTAAAACTAATTTATGTTGCAGTCACTGGACCCGAATTTGTGTTAGGGCACCAGCTGATGGAGCAGTGCCAGCTCTGGGGCTCGGTTTTGGGAGATCCCCCTCCGGTTCCTAAGGACAAGAGAATCAAAGGGAATCCCGGGATGGTCTGGGTTGGAAGGGACCTTAAAGATCACTTGGCTCCGCTTCTCCTGCCGCATCTCCCCGTGCTCAAAAGCAAATCACGAAGGAAAACTCTTTTCTTTTGCAACCAGCAGCTGAAGGAAGGCTGAAGAGGGAGGCAGATTGTGCAGCTGGAAGAGCAGAGGGTCCCCTCCTCCCCTCCTGGGGCAGGGGCAGAGCCCTGGGAGCCGAACCCCAGGATTTTGGGGCAGCCCCCCTCGGCTCCTCTGCAGCCCTTGGCTTTTGTCCCCCAGCACGGGGTGATGCTTCCCGTCGGGAAGGAGAGGCTCTGGCTTTATTCCATCTCGCTCCGAGCCCTTCGTGCTGCCCGGGCTCGGGATCCAGAGCAGCTGCAGCTGCCAAGGTGGCTTTAATTGTCATTATCAGGGACAGGAATTGATACCTCTAGTTTCAACTTTCATATTTTTTAGATTTTATACTGCGTTAGTGTGTCTGTAACTCTGGGCTTCATGTACAGTGCTAGCAGCTCTTCTCCTGGCCTGGCTGGACAAAACACACCGTTTGCAGCCCGAAGAACCAAGGACATTTGCAGCTTCAGACCCCAAGAATGTAAACAGCCATGGATTGAGAGGGGACAGTCCGAAAGGATGGGACTGCGTGGACTGAAGCTGTGGTTGGACAGTTGGCCCGAATGTGTAAATGGGCCAAAACTTATAAAAAGGGTGAGAACCCGTGACCCAGGGTCCATCTTAGGTGTAGTCTTGGCCAGGCTTTTGTACTCCCAGGGTGTGTCCTGTGAAGGCCTTTCAATAAATATCTATTTTATTCTTTAACCCTGTCCAGCCTCTGTTCCAGGCAGCCTTCTTTTAGGCATCAGAATCCCAAACTGGGTTTGGGGGGACTTTAAATCCCATCCCATCCCATCCCAGGGACACCTTCCACCATCCCATCTTGCTCCAAGCTGGCCTTGGACACTTCCAGGGATCCAGGGGAATTCTCTGGGAATTCTATCCCAGCGCCTCCCCACCCTCCCAGGCAGGAATTCCATCCCAATCCCTAACCCAAGCCTGCCCTCTGGCAGTTTAACCATCCATCGGTTTTGATGGAGCTCTGATTAAAGCCAGAGCTGAAGCAGGAATTTGGGAGCGATAGGAGAATTCCCATCTGTGTGGGACCAAAGGACCTTCCCCTCGCAGGTCCGGGAGCATTTTGTCTTTGCTCAGGGGATTTATCTCCTTCTGTGAGAGCTNATAATATTATTATTGTTATTATTATCTGTAAAACAGACCGATTTCTGTGAGCTTTCTCATTTGTAAATCAAAGTTCGTTGTGATTAAATAGTCAAACATGACAAAAGTAATTTGCTAGCAACTAATGTTGCTAGCATATAAAGGTAGATTAGGTCGTGGCATAACAGTTGGATCAAGTCAGGGTTGTTATAGGTTTTATCTCAGTACTTTTAGCCTTTACCCAAGAGCAGCTATTCGAAATTTCACTGTCAGNGAGAGGAATCCATGGGAATTTGGGATTGGCAGGAGAGGAATCCATGGGAATTTTGGATTGGCAGGAGAGGAATCCGTGGGAATTCCCAGGGAGCTGGGAAACTCCTGTTCATCTCGTCCCAGCTAGGACTAGGTTTAACCAGCTCCTCAGACTAATTATAAAGCCAGGTTTAGACAAATTTATATCGAATTTTATATATTTTACTGTGTTTTGTTTTTAATTACACATCAAAATTTTTTAAATGTAGGGATCTAATTTACTTTATTAAATAACAAAGTAATTAAATGATATATAAAATTTAGAGAAATGTATGTCGAATTTTATACATTTTACTGTATTTTGTTTTTAATTCTGCATCNCTCATTTGTAAATCAAAGTTCGTTGTGATTAAATAGTCAAATATGACAAAAATAATTTGCTAGCAACTAATGTTGCTAGCATGTAAAGGTAGATTAGGTCGTGGCATAACAGTTGGATCAAGTCAGGGTTGTTATAGGTTTTATCTCAGTACTTTTAGCCTTTACCCAAGAGCAGCTATTCGAAATTTCACTGTCAGTTTTCAAAGTTTCCCTCTCTGACCCACTGCTACTCCTGAATGGATCTGGATGCCTGGGAAACGAAGGATATTCTGGCTTTTTTTGCAAAAGAAATCCAGAAATCACCCTCTAGTGAAGCCCCTGCTGCACTTGGGGGTGAGTTACTCACTGCTTCAGACCCAGAGATATCGAAACATCGTCGGGAATATCTGAGGGGGGTTTGGTGCTCCAGGAGCTTTGTCCATGGATTCCTGCAGGCACTGTCTGCCCCGGGCAGCCCTGTCTGTGTGAGGGATATTGGGGAAAAAAATGCCTGAAATGAAAAACTCTGCTTACGCCGCTCGGCCGGGAAGGAGTTTAAACAGTATCATTCCAGGCTGAATATGTAATTTGGCATTAAAATCTCATAACAGGATTAGCCCATCACTCACAGACCCTGCAAGAATCGTTTTCGAGGGAGTTATTTATGTGGAGGAGCCGAGACACTTGTGCTTTTCACAGGCAGATAATGGGGGCTGCAGAATGATTTATGCCAAATGGAAACAATTCCTCATAATTGCATGAAGTGCTTAATATTCCATCTCCGCCCCGCGAACAGGAAACTGTCTGGCTTTCAATTTATGGTTAATTTGTAATAATCATACACTAAATCTATCATGTGCTCCCTTGCACTCCGGGATGAAATGAAGCCTTTTCCCCTGGGAGTCTCCTTCCAAAACCTCGCTCACCCCTCGCTGTCAGCAGTGTGATTTCCTTTCCTCACTCCGTGTGCCTCTAATCAGCCAGGAATTACGTGTTTAATTCAGGTAATTTAGGAAATAAAATCCGTGCGTTCCCATCTCCAGCAGCACAAGAATTCCTGGATATTCTGCTGGCATCCCAGGAGGTGAAAACACTTTGTGCTGCAGGTTGGGAATGGCAGCAGGTACAGAGCAGGGCAGAGTCACAGAATCCTCTGCCAGTGGGATTTTGTGGTTTTTGGGAGCTGGAGAGGCTGGATTAGGAGCAGAAAATGCCTGGGATGTCTCCCACGCCACAGCTGGGAGTTCCAGCTCTGGAAAGGTACAACTTCCCCAAAAATCATTGGGATTTCAGTATCCAGCGCTGCTGTCAGAGGAATTTCCCTGGGAATTGGTTTGGGTTACAGTGGCATGTTCATTTTCTGAAGCTTAAGGACCTTGGCTTGGGCTCTGACTAAAATCCCACAAACTTTAATTTAGTGGGATGGCCTGAAATGGGGACTGTGCCCTGGAGCAGCCCCTGACATTAACCAGTTTCCCCAACATTATAATTTCAACCTGAAATGCTGCCAGACAGGGCAAGGAGCTGATTTTGGAGGCTGTAGGAATGTAAATAGTTGGAAATATCAGAGCTGGAAATGCACAGGTTGGGTTCATCCTAAGGGGAAAAAAAACTCCAGAGGTTGCCAGCGAGGTCTGTGAATTTATCTTGATTTTCACGAGTGGAGGAAGAAAGCAAAAAGCAGAGATTGGTTCCATGAGATGTGAAAATTCCAAGCCCTGGGAGCTCTGCAGAAGGAAAGGAGCCTCCCCTGACCCAGGGCTGCACAGGGACACGTGTGGGATATTCCTGCAGGCTCAAACCAGACCCTGGGTGTTTATTCCACGCAGAATGGAAAAACCCACCACGGATGTTTTGCGAGAAACCAAATCCCTCCCCTGCTTCCAGAGTGGGGCTGACTCCCTGCACAAGGAGCATGAAAGGGTTAAAGAGGGAGGGAGAGGAGCAGGGCTGCTTTGGGGTGGCAGAGTTCAGTGGAAGGTCTGACCAAACAAGAAACCCTTTGTTCCCGGGCAGGAGAAACCCAAACTCCAGCAGGGCACGACAGGCTGCTCCCCTCTCCCCGCACCTGCGGATTATCCCGATGGGGTGATGATGATGATCCATGGACAGGAGCTGGATTTTCCCCTCTCCACAGCTGCTGATAACACCCTGATCGTTGGTACAACGCGTGGAAGTCCAATAAATCAGGAGACTGAAGGCTTTTTTATTTTTGGGAAGAAAAAGGGCCGTTCTGAATAAATATCTGTTTGTGAATGACTGGGAGAACGCAGCACGGAGCAACCAGAGTGTTCTGCTGCAAAGAGCAAATACGCCAAGTCTCTGCTATACCTTGATTTTTCTAGGTCACAGAAATACAGCCTGGAATCTTGAAGGTCATCCCTAAATATCCATAGGAAAAGCCAGACAGAGAGAATATACTTGGCCACAGTCAGAGAAGGGATTTGGCTTTATCAGTGAGTTCTCTGAGCCCAAAGATACCAAAAATGTCTGTATTATTTATAATCCTTGTGGAATCTAACTAGGTTGAGGAATATTTTCCTGTCATCTTTTGATTCCTCCCCAGAAAGACACTTCCCAGACCTTTAAGCAGATTTTGAGGCTGACAGCCAGCTGCAATCCAGGAGTCACTGCTAATTTCGAAGCGCTGCTTGATTTTAGGAAATATCTGAAGGAGCTGTTTTAAAATCCAGTAAATCTCCTCGGATTAATGAAATACCTGGAAAAAATAGCGCTGCAGCCATCTGCCCTGTGGCTTCCTGAAGCTTTCTCCAGGCTATTCCATCAGCCCAGCAGCAGAGGAGGATACATTTTATGTTGGATTGCACTGGAATTAGCAAAGGCAGGTGTGTTGGGAGAAGAGCTGGAGCTGCAGCTGAATTAAGTTCCATTACTGGGTTGCAATTCCGTGTGCCAGGAATCTGGGAGAATGTTTCTCTCCAAGCACAGAAATGCTGGAAGGGGATGGTTTGAGGGATAAAACCCCCCGGGGCTGCCGCAGCTCTCTTTTATTCCTGAAGCAGCTCCTCTCCCACCTCCCCAGGGCCAGGCAGGTGATGGATCTGCAATATTGATTACCTGGGACACGGGGCCTCGTTTGGAAAGCCTGGATCCAGTGGGAACCCATCAGGATTAATCACAACCCGCTCCTTTTCTCTTTGCTGCTGCCCTGGTGACTTTTCCAGCCCTGGCTGATCCCAGCTCCATCCATCTGCTAACACCATTTCCAAAGGCGGCCTTGGAAGGCTGTTCCTGCCAGGGAAGAGCTGAACACCAGGCAGGATTCCAGCTGTTGTCAGCAGGCCACGGCCGCGAGGAATGAAAATTTAACTTCTCCCAGATGTTCTGCCATCCTCCCCCATCTCCTGTCCTTCCCATCCCTCAGCCCTTTCATCCTGCTGCTGGTGGAGGTGGTGCCCGCGGCCAGGAGAGCGCTGGGCTCTCCGTAATGGATGTTGACAGGGAAGGGAACAGCAGAGGGAGAGATGCAGCCCTCAGCCACGGCCAGAGCTGGAATTTCCATGGATCAAAGGCATCCAGACAGCCCCAGCACGAGGGGAGCATCTGGAAGAAATAATCATCAGAGGTTTAGGGGGCTGCTTGGCATCTTCCGAGCAGGTTGGAGCAGTGGTGGGGTGGGGAAATCGTCCTTTAATTTTAGGCTGTTCTTGGGGGTTTTATGGTAGAACCTCGCTCGGGGAAGCTGCTGTGGGGTTTAGCTCCTCGTTGGGGGGTAATAGGAAAGCTTGGAATGGGAGTCAATCCTATTATTTTGTTGATTTATGTTTCTCTATAACATGTGCGGGAGCGGTTGCTACAACAAAGGGCTGTAGTTATAAATGATGAAAATTGAATTATACAGGCATGCACATGTAGCTGCTCATGTAATACATAGGGTTTGGATTAATGGATTATGGGATATTACAGGCCAGCATGTCTATATGAATTTCTAGGAAGAAATTCCTCCCTGGGAGGGTGGGCAGGCCCTGGCACAGGGTGCCCAGAGCAGCTGTGGCTGCCCCTGGATCCCTGGCAGTGCCCAAGGCCAGGCTGGACACTGGGGCTTGGAGCAGCCTGGTTTGTGTGACCAGTTACCAGACTGGGGAGGGAACGGCTGGAGCAGGGTCAGGGCAGGGTTAGGTTGGATTTTGGGAAGGATTCTTTCCCCAGAGGGTGCTGGGCACTGAATAGATCCCCAGGGAATGGGCACAGCCTCGAGGCTCTGCCACAGCCCCCACTCCTCTCCTGAGCCCCACTCCCTGAGCGCAGCCCAACATCCGAGGGAGCTGCGCTGTGTTTCTTCTCTGCAGCTTTTTGGCAGATGCACCCCAGCCCAAATGTGAGCTCGATTATTTTTGTCATCATCCCTGACAGTTGTGATTCATCACCCAGGGTTTGTTTTCTTGCACATCGTAGCTCCTCTGGAGCAGAAAAGCACTTCAGCTGCACATCTGTCAGCAAACCGGGGCTCCTCAGCCCGGCAAACAAAAGAGTTTCATTTCTTCCTTCTAACGAAGCCGTTTGCTAAAGGGGGCTGTAAATGTTCAGAGTGAGTTGTGTCGCTGTGTGAGCTCCCAAATATTCCTGTTGTTACGATCTGTGTTAGAGACTGAAATACAAGCTCAAAGTGTCATTAAAGCATCACACAAGTGTCATTAGAGGGGCAAGTAAGAGCTCCCAAACCCTTCGTGGACGTAGAGGGTGATTTCTCTCAACACAGTTTAAAATTCCAGCAATTGTAGCTCGGCTATGACTGCTGTGCATCTATTTGGATAAATAATTGCCATTTTAACGGATGAAAAAATAACCTAAAACATCCCAGTGCGTTGCCCGGGCTGTTTTGGAGGAGCTGGAGTTTGTGAAGGTCTGGCTGGCCAAGCTCAGGTTGTTTCCAGCCAACTCCACGTCCCTTTCCTGCACATTCTGAGCTCCTGGACAGGCTCAGCCACATCCCAGCTTGTCCCTCCTCTAGGACATCTTTAGGACAGGACGTGGCACCCTTTTGTGGCCCTCACCCACGTGGTCTGGAAGATTTCATACGTGAGGACTGGAGGAAAAAAACCCCAAAAGGTAATTGGATTTAAATATGGTGAAAAAAAGCGCATGAATATTCAAAACATGGGAAAGAAACAGGTCGAGAGTTTCTTTCTAAGATGTTGTGGCTGGAATAATGTGGAGCAAAGTCGAGGACAAGGCTGGGTCTGGGTTGGAGTGGGGACAGCAGGGTCCTGTGTGGGTCACACTGGGTGATGCCACTGACACCCCAGGGACACCAGTTTGACACTGGGCAAATGAATGTGGAGAGCAGAGTGGGACTTACTGCATGAGGTTCACAGGATTTTGGGGGTTTGGATTTTTTTTTACTTCACTTGGCAAAGTCAGTCGATAAATATATTTTCCAGAGGAAATTAGATTTTATACTATTTTATACTTCTACTAGGTTGCTAGTACAGGCAATTCAGCAAAACCTGGTTTTACCTGCTTTTAATTCTTAATCTTAAAAGCAAAATCAAAAATTTGGCTCTGATTTTTAATTAAAACGGGAAGGTTTTGTTAGGGAAACACTGCCCTGGAACTTTCTTTTCCATGTCCATCCTTCTGTTTTGTTCTCCATCCCACACTGGTGTCTTTTAGGGATGAGGCTGGGTTATCTGACAGCCTGAGTATAATTACCTTGTTTTTTCTAAGTATCTGACAGAAATCCCTCGTGCTGTGAATTGAACTGATTTCTTCTGCTTTTATTCTTCATGGACATGAAAAACAGTGGATAACAGTCTTATGCAGAATAACCTGTGGGGATTGTTGCTGTCTTTAATCTTTCATTTTTTGTACACAGCAAAGCCAGCACTTCCCAGCTTTCTTTGTCCACCTTATTTCAGGAATTTGTTGTTATTTCTCTGAACCTTTTCCCAGTTGTCCGTGGTGTGGGTGCACAATAACTCCTGACACAGATGGGACATTGCTCCAGCTGCTCCAAATTTCCAAGCTCTCCCGGAAATTTGCCTTTGGGTAGACGTTTGCACATCAGGAGCAGCCCAGCAGAGGGGGTGCACATCTTTTCCAAGGGATGATTTGCATCGAAATGTAAATTGCATTTGCATTAATGGCTTTTTTTTTTTTCATCCACCACCGAATTTTCACTTTATAAACCAATGCTGGAGCTTTGCACGTTCCCAGTGGTTGCTGTCACCCTTGTGAGTGTTGATTGAAGTTTTTGCCTTGCTTATGCTGGGAAAAAGAGGAGCAGAGGGCCCTCATCAATGTTTAATCAGTGCTTGACTGGGCAAAATTCCCTGTGACCTCTGGCAGTGCTGCTTGAGCCAGAGCTGCCAAGCCCAGCCTTTGGAGAAGAGTCTGGTTTTGTGTCACAGACAGTTTGTAAAGCAGGGGGAGCCTGAAGGACAGAGGGATTCTGAACTTCTTCCAGAGGCCAGGAAGTGATGTTTAGATCCATCCCTGCCAGCAGGAGAGCTCAGGATCTCCTCTTGTCCCTGGGAGCAGAGCCTGACCCTCACCTGGCTGTCCCCTCCTGTCAGGGAGCTGTGCAGAGCCACAAGGGCCCCCTGAGCTCCTTTTCTCCAGGCTGAGCCCCTTCCCAGCTCCCTCAGCTGCTCCAGCTCCTTTCCCAACTCCATTCCCTTCCCTGGACACGCTCCAGCCCCTCCATGCAGGGATGATTTGCATCCTCCACAAGGAAATCCAGGAGAGATTTCCATTTTCCATTACCTCGTTATTGGTAACGATTCCTCGCCGAATGGGCTTTTCGAGCTTTCTGCCAATTAGCAACAACATTTTGCACTTTTATGGCATCTCTTATCAGATGATCTTTTTTAATATTTTTAAAACACTAAGTAATTCCATGTGACAACACAGCTGGCAGGTGGATGATGGGATAAAGCAGCAGCAAACTTCCCTGGCACTGGAATAGAGCCATGGTTTGGTTACCAGACAGGGAAGGGAAGGGAACAGAGCATCCAACATGATGAGGAACAAAAATTCCTAATGCTGGAGTTTGCAGCTGCTTGGGATTGATTGCCCCTCTCAAAATTCAAATTTTGACCCTCGGTGTGGATTCCCAGCTGGGAAACCCCCACCAGACCTTTCCTCGTGGCATTAGGAGCAAAACCCTGATTATTATGGAGCAATCCTGGCTTTGTGGCACCAGCTCATATCCAGGATGCAGAAATGGTCTGGCTTTGCTTTCCAAAGGCATTTCTTAAAGAAGGTGTTGCCCCAGCTGACAAAACCCCAAATAAGCAGTTTGGAGCTCCTGGGAATAGGGCAGTCCAAAACACACAACCCCAAACACAGCCAGGACAAGACAGAAATAAACCCCATCCTCCTCCCCCGTAATCATGAACTGCACCCAAACCCACCCCAACCAGCCCGTGGTTTCCATCCACACCAGGCTTGGATTGGACTTCCCAAAGTTCCCCACACCCCAGATCTGCACTGGGATTGCCTTGGGATGGTGTGTGTGTGTGTGGTTTTATTTTATTTTATTTTTGTGCGTAATTTTTTTATCTGTGTGATTTTTTGGTGTGTGCATTATTTTATTTTATTTGTATGATTTTTTAAAATTTATGTGTATGTTTTTTTTAATTTGTGTGTATGACTTTTTTTATTTGCATGTATGATTTTTGTGTGTGTGTGTGTGTGTACTATTTTTTTTTTAAATTTCTCCTGCTTTTTGTTGCCAGGACTGTGGAAACACAAGAATTAGGGACTGGACCGTGAGGGTTGAGGTTCCCTCATGGCTCAGGAAGCCCCTGGTTTTGTAAGGACCACCTCATCCAGCTTTTATCCAAAAGGATAAATATTCCAAACCCCCACGTATTTGAGGCTTGTCCTCCTGTCCCAGACGTCTTTGGCCAATTTTTCCTGTGATCTTTGTGCCAGCCTTGTTCCCAAACACAAGCAGCTCTTCTCTCCTGCTCCTTCTCCCTTCCTGGGGTGTCTCCTTCCAGATGCTCTCCCTATTTTTATCTGTTGACCTCATGCAAGCCAGAGCTGAGTGTTTTCAATGCATGTGCAGCTCCTGCCCCTGATATTTTGGGAATTTCCAGGCTCTTTTGGAGAAGGCCTGACCTGATCCTGATGGGAAGCACATCTGCAGCTTTGCTGCCTTCCCGTGATCGTGTCAGATTCTTTCCATCATTTAAAGCTTGTGGGTTTTTTTTCTTCCATTTGAAAACGGAACCAATTTGCCTGAAAATTGGACAAATTCATTTCTAAGCGCCAGTTCTCACTGTCACCTCATGCAGCATTGCCATCTCGGTCAGGAGATGTCCCTTGGGTGATACGGGCACCTTTTTTTGATCCTACTAATTTTCAATGCCTCTGCAGGACGCGTTTTCCTACAACCACGAAGGTGATGATGAGGAACTGTTAGGGGGGAGCTGGAAAGGGGCTCAGCCTGGAGAAAAGGAGGTTCAGGGGGATCTTTTGGCTCTGCACAACTCCCTGACAGGAGGGGACAGCCAGAGGGATCGGGCTCTGCTCCCAGGAACAGGGACAGGAGGAGAGGGAACGGCCTCTCCTCAGGTTGAAAAAGATCTTAAAGATGATCCAGTGCCACCCCTGCCATGGGCAGGGACACTTTCCACTGTCCCAGGCTGCTCCAAGCCCTGTCCAAGCTGGCCTTGGGCACTGCCAGGGGCAGCCACAGCTGCTCCATGGTTCCATTCCTGCTCTGCTCGTGGCCTTTCCCTTCCCCTTGCTCGGCCCCACAGCTCCGTCTGCTCCAGGACTCACAGCTCTTCCCGTTCTGCTCCACTCCAACCAGAGTGATGCCTTGGAGTGGCTGCCTAGAACAGAGGCTAGACAAATTTAAGAGAATAAAAGCAGGTATTTATTAAAGGCCTTCAACAGGTGCACCTTGGGCAGCCAGAAGCCTCCCAGAGGCTGCACCCAAGATGGACGATGGTCACGAGTTTTTCAGACAGATGTAAGTTCAGTCTATTTCCATATCAGGGGTTAACTTTCTAATTAAACCTTCGGGTAATGAAGCCATTTACCCCCAGTTTGCTCCCCCCCTAATTCACTTTTGTTTATACTTTCCGGGGCCTGAGGCTGTAGGGTGTCCTTGAGTTTCAGGCCTAGAGAAACTGTTTTGTCTGACCAAAACAATCGTTTTGTCTGACCAAAAAGTGAAGACGGTAACACTTTAGAAGGAGTTTAGACTTATACACTAATGCAGCACAGGATTTGATAAATATAAAGCCTAAAATCTGAAGGCATCGGAGGAACACCTGGAGGCCTGGCCAACCTGGCCACAGCACTGAGGTGACCCCAGGGGGGCTTTTTTCTCCCCAAAACAGAGCAGGGCCAGGGCTTTGAAGCTCCAAATGCAGAGCTCATTTCCATTTTCATTTGAATGGAATTATATCATCTTCTGTGCCACATCCCTCTAAATGTTGGGACTTTGGTCATGTATTTTGAAATGAATTTTTTCCCCCCTGTGTGGGGCCGCTGACCTCTGCACCATATTGCCTGCAGATGTGCAGGAGGGAGCAGGGAGGGGAATCCTCCTGGATTGGATCCTGTTCCTCTGGAAAAGCGCTGCTCCCTCTTGCTGTGCTGTATTTTCAGCAGGATTAACTGAGCACCATCCACAGCCCCACAGAAATGTGGTGCCACCACCTCCATCCTCGGCTGCTCCTTCCCTTTTCCACCTCCATCCTCGGCTGCTCCTTCCCTTTTCCACCTCCTTTGAACCACCTTGTGGCATTGACCAGGATTTAAATGGCTTTTTTTAAAAAAAGTTGAACCCAGAGGGGTTGTTTTAAGCTGGATCTGGATCGCTGAGGTGACCTCAGGGCAGGGACAAGGAGGAGGAGGAGGGCCCGATGTCCTCTGGGCTCAGAGAGCAGGAGAAACGTTGACTACAAGTCAGAAGCCCTCCAAAAAAACTTAAAAATTGAAGAAATAACTGGAATGCAGCAGGTGGGAGAGCCCTGTGCCTCGTGCACCATCCCAGCTCTCCTCACCACACCCCGGGCAGCAGAGCTTTGCCCACACGAGGCTTTTCCATCAGCACCAATATTCCTGGCTGCTTTCTGATTTCCTCCAGATGGGCTACAATAGTTTCCTATCTCCTTTCTTTCGGTCTTTTTTATCTTTTATTTCAATCCAAACGATTTCTCCCTCTCTTGCCAAGCTCTGTACTGTATCGCATTCCTGGCTCCTTCAGACACAATATCCTCCTTGACCCAGCCTGGCTCGTTTCCACCTGTCCTGTTGTGGCTGTTCCTCCCACAAATTCTTATTCCAGCTCTGCAAGCAGCCCCAGAGGGATGTGATATCCCATTGTCCATCATCCCAGTTACATAAAGTGTCCCTCGGGCATCACAGGAACAAATTCCCATTCCTTAAACCTCTCCAGCTGCCTGGGAGGGCTGGATTTGGGAACATCCCTCCACTTTGGGTGCGTATTTTTGGGAAATATCCCTTTCAAATGATTCATCTGTTTGCGTGTACACCCCAGCTCTCTCCCAGGTTGACTCCTGTCCAGCTGCATGTGCCAAAAAGCACATTTTCAATTTCTAAATTGCTGCTGCTGAGCAAGTCAGGGCAGCGTTTAATTGCGTGGCTACACCTCTGTCTCCCCTGACTAGAGCAAAAATTATTTCAATATTTGTGCCAGTTTGTATTTTCTCATCTTTGATGACTTAAAAATAACCCCCATTTTTGAAGGCCCTTCTGAGCATTTCTATGCATTTCTTCTTTTTTTTTTTCCAGTGTCTTCTCTGCATAATTTAATCTTCTGGAGTAAAACTAAGGATAACTTGCTCATTTAAAGGTGAAAGAGGTTTTTCTACGGAAGAAAAATTTTAGCTTGTGCAAAGTAAATATATTTTAAAAAACTGTATGAAAAAGAATAGTTCAAGAGCTTATCTCTATTTTAAGGATTTGCCACAGAGATATCATATTTATTTTACATTGGCCGAATTATACCACTGGTATTCTAATAAATCCACCAAAAATTTAAAAAAGAAACTGTTCTACTGCTAAGCTCAAACTAATTTGACTCATAAGTCAAAGCTGATGGAAGCAAATCACAGCTCTGGGGTAATTTAATCTAATTTAGAATCATTTCAAAGTGAGTGCAAAGGTGCCTTGGAGTAGTTAATCTGATTCAGGGGTTTTTTGAGATCAGTGATGTGCAAGGAGGAAGACCCTGGTTTGATCCTTGATATTTATGAATATTAATGAGTTTGTACTGATATAATTTTGCCAATGTCAAATAAATTGGATATCTCTGTGGCAAATCCTTAAGACAGAGATAAGCACTCCAACTATTCTTTTTCATACAGTTGTTTAAAGTATATTTACTTTGCACAAGCTAAAATTCTTCTCCCATAGAAAATGTCTCCTTTTTCACCTGGGATCATTTGGGTCTGTCCAGAATTGAGGAAAACATTTTCACTTTGCTGTCTGAGCACCTTTGGCTCGAGGTTCTATTTTACCAGCCACCCTTCCCACAAGAGAAATGCAATGGCAATTTGCTTAATTGCTGAATAACAGATAAGAAAAATGAAAGAATGAATGCCTCCATCGACCCAGGCCCGAAGAAGAGCCGGCTGAAACACGGGCTGTGATCTGTGGCTTTGCTCTGATGGATCTGAGGCTGTGCTATCCGTGCCCCATCTTAATTTGTCATTCCCACTGGAAAGCAACCAAAGGCTCTGCTGGGACATCTTTTCATTGCTGCTGCTCAAAAAGGGCATTTTCCTTGTCTCTGCCTTGTTTCTGCCAGCAGGAGGGAGGGCTGCACATGGCTGGAAGATTGGAGAGGGCCACTGGTGATAAGAAGATCAAAGAAGAGCAGAATCCTTGCAGCCCTCGAGTCCAACGAGCTGCATCCACCCAGGACAACAAACACAGCGTTCTGCTTTTCCCTCGTTTTAAATCCGATGTAATTTCTAATCAGGCTGATGGGTAAGGACAGGTTGTGCAGTGTGGTGGGTGTTTCACTGATAAGGGCTCCATCCATGGCACGTATTCCTCGTTTCTTTGATGAATCATTAGCAGCCAATTTGCAAGAGGCTTTGGGGCAAGTCCTCACCAGTTTTCACACTGCAGGAACATCTATTTGCTGTTTTCTGTTGGTAGGCAGAGGCAGGCCCTGGACATTGCCCACTCCTCGTGACTCACACTGGAGCAATCCCTTTTTTTTCTGTTTAGATTGGGATAAAAATCATCTCCAGGAATGGACGGAGAATGCTGCGTTATTCAGCTCATCGTTCACGGCATGAAATCAGGTGATTTTCAAATGGGGATTGAGACAAACCCACAGCCATTCTGGATTTCATGGTTGCCACAAGGCCATTCCACACCTGTGGTGGCCACCCTCTGCAAATCGACCCTCTGGGCTGCAAAATGTGGGATATTTTCACTGGGATTAACGGGCTCCTCTGATGATTGCTGGACACGCTGAGCCTACAAAGAATTGTGGGGTGTTTGGGGTTGGAAAGGACCTTTAAAAGTCCACAGGCAGGGACACTTTTTGCTATCCCAGGTTGCTCCAAGCCCATCCAGCCTGGCCTTGGGCACTGCCAGGGATCCAGGGGCAGCCACTGCAAATCTGGGCACCCTGTGCCAGGGCCTCCCACCCTCCCAGCCAGGAATTCCTTCCCAATATCCCATCCATCCCTGCCCTCTGGCAGTGGGAAGCCATTCCCTGTGTCCTGTCCCTCCATCCCTTGTCCCCAGTCCCTCTCCAGCTCTCCTGGAGCCCCTTTAGGCCCTGCAAGGGGCTCTGAGCTCTCCCTGGATCCTTCTCCTCTCCAGGTGATACCCCCCAGCTCTCCCAGCCTGGCTCCAGCCCTGCAGCAGCTCCGGGGCTCCTCTGTGCTGGCTCCAACAGCTCCACGTCCCCCCTGTGCTGAGGATCCCAGAACATGTGAATATTCACAGAGGATCCTTTCCAGGAATGCTAAAGGTGCCCCTACACTGAAGTACTCCCCGTGGATTTTGACCTCATTATTCCGTCCCTACCCTCGTACAACTTTCCTTTAAACTTCCTCTTGCTGCAACAGAGACATGGAAAACCTCCAGATGAGTTCAGTCACTTATTAACCAAGGATTCCTCATAAAGGCTCCATTTTCTCCTCAATGCCATGGACAACCTTTGCATTTTCATCAGGATTTTTTTTTCCAACCTCCATGATGAATAACTGGGAAGAAAAAGTTCACTTTCTTTACCACATCCAGCTGTTTGTTAGGTGGTGGAGCAGAAATCTGTGATAAGAATCAGAGGGCAGAGCCAAACTGATAAATGCTGTAATCTTGATGATGGAAAAAGAAAAGCAGCTGGGATTTTTTCTCCCTTTGTTTCTTTAATTAAGTCTAGACTATACGTGTTGTGCTGCTCGGAAAGAATCTGGAAATATTTACCACTCTGGTTATGATGTCAATTATCAAGTGAAAAGAATGAGCAGAGTCTTAATTTAGGGAAGAAAAGAAATCTCTGATTTGCAGCTCTATGTTGCTTCAAAGACAGAAATGTTCTTTTCTCCCAGTTTGTAAAATTTATTCCCACCTTGTGGTTGCCATGAAACAAGAATTTTACATCCCAAACTCCAGAGAGGTGATGAGGGTGAGGAGATTTCACTTCTTGCCCTCTTGGCTTCCTGTTTAAAACCCAGAGCACCCATTTCAGCCTTCCAAAGGATTTCTTCAGCAAATCTCAAAGAGTGCAAGAAAAAAGTAAGTTTTCTTTTAATTCTCTCTGGTCTGAGATTTTAGTCCTCTTGGATCCACAATTTCAGTTTATTCCTGTTTTAAACCCAGAGCACCCATTTCAGCCTTCCAAAGGATTTCTTCAGCAAATCTCAAAGAGTGCAAGAAAAAAGTAAGTTTTCTTTTAATGGTCTCTGGTCTGAGATTTTAGTCCTCTTGGATCCACAATTTCAGTTTATTCCTATGGATTTTCCTTTAAACTCTACCTTTAATGAAATAACTGAGGTTTCTCTTTACTCTTCTCTCTACTCCCTCAGTAGCTGCAGTGCTTAAAACAACACCCAAATAATCAGGAATCGTTTTGGAGGTGTGAGTCCGTAGGTGCCATCTGTCATCAACGCTGACAGGGACATTTGCTGTTTTTTCAGAGAAATCTTTAGGAGCAGGGAGGTGACTGGATCCCCTGGATTCATCCCAGACGGGCATGTTTGGACTGTTATTTAACCAGCCTGTAAATGAGCTGCTTAATTAGCAGCTAGGCCAAGCAATTTAGAATTTACAATTATAGTTTGAATACAGATGTAAAAACCACTTTCTCCTGTGGCTGGTTGGTGTTTTTCCAGCCCAGGAATACTTATTTATTCGATCAGTCAAAAAGCGTTAAGTTTAAAGTGAACATATTCTTATCTCATATTTGCCATCCAACTGGAAAATCTCTCTCATTTACCTGGTAATATTACAAAACTCACTGATTGAGGTGCATTCCAACCTTTCCATTGGCAGATCCTACTGTTATTGGTAAGAAAACGAATTCTTTTTCCTAAAAGTGGCCCTGATTCCATCGAGTTTGCAGTCCTGGCCACAGGATAGTTCAGAGGGATAACACAGGACTAAAAATTTGCAGGAAAAATTTCAACTGAGAAATGTGGGTGTCCCATGTAGTCACAGTAGATGATATTATAGGGGATAGTTTTTAGAGGGTTTGGAGGAAAGGGATACAGAAAATGCAGTAAAAGCTGCGACAAAACAAAAGAGCAATGTGGTCTTAAAAATAATGACAAAAAAGAAGACAAATACATTGATTTTTTTTCTATTTGGGTACTTGTTTAGAGCCTGTCATTGATCCACTCTGATAGCATCCCCCAGAATAAAGCAAATCCTACATTTACAGTCAGATCTTGCCAGGCAGAGATATTCAAAACAGTCTTTTTTCTTTTTTTTGGCTTATATGCATTTTCTTTTCTTCTGCAGGCCCTAATGAGCGGTGAAATTCCAAACCATCGAGCTGGATACACTGAAAAGGTAACTACCTGCAGATTGTGTCAGCCAGGCATTTATTTAGGTGCACATTAGGTATTCCTAAAAAGGCCATAAAAGAAAATTCCCCTTATTGGCTGCCTAATTTCAGAGGCTGTAACCAGCTCAAGGTGTTCCCGAGGCTCTGGTGTGGATCCTGTGGCTAAAGGCTGAGGAATTCCAGATGTGCTGGGCCAGAGGAGGAGGAGCAGCATGGGGAAGGTGTTCATGAGGCAGGAAAAACTCCTGGATTTCGGCTCTTGTTTTTTTGGGATTATATTTGAAGCGATGTTGAATGGGAAATGCAGAGGAGGGAAGCAGAGCTCGGTGTCCAGGTCAGGAAATTCGGCTGCTGAGGGGTGCACCCAGTGGACAAAGGTGTCTCCTGGGGAGATGGAGATGCCCCAGCAGGGTGAGGGGATCTCCACCTGCCAGAATTCCAGAAAGGACTTCCCAGGACAGCAGGAGATGGGGACAGAGAGAGCCAGGGGGTGCTGAACACCCAACCGCAGCTCCCGGAACGCTCCTCACCAGCCTCCCCACGCCTGGCTCATCCCTCAGCCAGCCAGGCTGGTGGAACCTGTCGGACCACACGCTCTCCCTGCTTGCTGACAGCTCTTCCCAAGCTTTGTTTGCCTGCTGGAGCTGGGAGATTTGAATTCCAAGCGCGTGGGGATGGCTCTCGGGGCGCTGCGCTCCCAGGGAAGAACCTCTTCCTGTGCCTCATCAGAGAGCGTGCTCTGGGAGACAAAGATCTGCCAGCCTCTGTAAGATGCTGTAAGGTTGATGTTTCGGTGCTGGACGGATGGGACAGATGGTGATGAGAGATCTCTATAAGCAAGTTTTAGAGCGTGAGGTTTATTGTTAAGGACGTGGATGTAGGGGCCTTGCTTGGAGCTGCCAGCCACAGCTCGGAGCAGGCCAGAAAGGCAAGAGGGAGCAAAGCAAGAGAGAGCTAAAAGAGTGAGAAAAGAGAGTAAGAAGAGAGTAAGAAGTGAGAAAAGAGGGAGAAGTAAGTGAGATTCTCGTGTACAATACAATAAATCGTCTTCTGTGTTGAATATCCTGATTTTCATCAACCAATCTAGTACAAGATACAAATCCTATAGCATTTAAATACAGCCTATAAGAATCATTGCATTACCATACTGTGCTACATTTTAAACCGTAAAAACCACTCTCTGGACCTTTTCTGCCAAGCTAGCAGGGTCTGCTCTGACCCTTGGAGCTGTCTGCTAGCAGAAGGTATTGGTTCAATAAAAGGGGATTATCTTCAGTTAGCCACACTATTGTTTTCCAGCTGTTCAGTAACTGAGGCCTGGTATCTCAAAGTATGCTTTCATTTCTATTTCACCTGTAGCTTCCATGTTCTTAGCATTTTTGGCCAGGCAATAAAACTTCCCTGTTTCATCTTCCCCAACAAGCCTCCTTCCAAAGCACTCCACGAGCCATATCAGGAGGTCTAGCAGGAGTTGTTCCCCGTCCCCACGAGCCAGGCCCTGGGTGACAGGGATATTTATAGCAGCAATATCGTGATCCAAGTGTCCCTCAGCGAGCGGAGGGACATTCAGATGAGGGACCTCAAGGAATTCCTGTGCCGGGGACAGCTGGGGTAGATCCAGTTTCCCAGGAGCCAGGAGGGAGATGGGTGGCTCTCACGTCCTCCCTGTCACCACAATTCCTCCATCCGCCCCATCTCGTGGTGACAGGGACACTCCCAGTCCCCTCATGTCCTTAGAAGGTTCTCACTGCTCTGTCTGTGCTCCATCCTCTGGCAGGACGTGGTCCCCCAGGCAAGGAAAGGATAATTACACCTCATCCCAGTCCCTGAGTCCACGACAGCACGGAAGGCACACCGTGCTTCATCCAAATCATGAAAATGAAGCCATTCCCATTTCCGGCATGAAGCCAAAGGGAAAAAAGAAAAAATAGTGCCATGAATTCCGTGGCATCAACACGAAGATAAAAGCAGAGATGCAGCAGGAAGATAAAGAGATTAGAGTATCAGAATTATTACAAATCTTGCCCGTAGCAGTGCCTGTTCCCAAGGCTGCCTGCCATTTCCCAACGATAAGATCCAGGTTTGCAGGCTGGGTAGTGTTTCTTTTTCCCCTATTTGTGCTGGAAAGCTCCGAGCTATTTTTCACTTCAGGCTCCAAGATATTTGTGCTGAAAGGTTGAGCCATTTCTCCAACTGAGGTTATAGACAACAAAAAAACAAAGCCGTTTTGTTGAGAGAAGAGAGAAGCTGAGATTGGTTAAGTTTTGCCACACTGGCCAAGAATGTGTCCTTTGAAACACCTGTGAAAATCCAAATTTAGCCAAATTATGAGTCTCTGGAAAACTCTTGCTCACATATAATCAGGGTTCATGTGTGGTTCCTGAGCATCTGCTGCTGAGGGAAATGTGCTCTCAGTCCATTGCAGGGTACAAAATGACACGGAAATTGAAAACAAGTTAAAAAAAAAAAAAAAAANAAAAAAAAAAAAAAAAAAAAAAAAAAAAAAAAAAAAAAAAAAAAAAAAGAGAAGGCATTTAATGCTATTTTTAGAAACATTTTTCAAATTATCCTAAAATTAAAGAAGTGCAAGTAACCAGGGTTTTGATTTGAGCAATAATCGCACTGACAGCATCTTCCTAATCATGCTTGCTCTTCTCTGTACCTGTTTTTAGATCTGTGCTTTCTGTAAGTACCCCTAAATAGCTAAAATATAACTCTGAATGATAAGAACCGTGGAAGAATGAAGAGATGAAGAAGCAAGAATTAGAAATTTGTATCCTTTGGTTCACAGCATGGGCCTGTCCTTTCACCCATAACCACGGAAAAATGCTTAATAATCCACCTGGTCTTGATTCAGGACAGAACCAGGGGGATTCAAAGAATTCCTTCAGCTTGTTTCAAGCAGAGTTTGCTTCTCCTTCCCAATTTTTTGGGGGTCATTCCTGGTGAACCACATCCGTCTCTCACGGAGTTCCCCCTAAACTGAGGGCTGTGCTGCTAAAAGGGGTTATCCCAGATATTTTATGGACAAAGGAGGTGTGCCGAGCTAAGGAAAGCTCCCCAGCCTAGAGCTGGCATGAGGTGGAACCACAATTCGGGGAAGAGGCTCCAGCAGCTTTTCCTGCAGCCTGGGCAAGCAGAGCCAGAGCTCAGGTGTGGTACAGCAAGAAGGATGAACACTCTGACGTGTGCCAGGTGAATGTTCACAGCCAGACAGGCTCTCCCCCAGGTAATTATGGGATTATATAAAGGTCATGACTTAGAAATTGCCAGGACTGCTGGACAAGTGGTTAAAAAATGCCATCTGCTTTTATGGTTATAATAATCCCAAACTGCTGGGCTGCAGCTTTCCTGCACTGGGATAAATGGTGTCTGTTATGTGATACATGATTATATTATGTTATGTGATTATATCATTGTGCCATCCTGTGATTATCTTTCCTGTATCGTGAATTTTTTCTTTAACACCAGGCTCTCCCAGTGGTTTTTCTCAGGAGAAACAAGATGTTCTTGTGCCCAGACCCCAAATAACTGACAGGTAAGAAAACAGCTGTAAATTCCTTACTGGAATACCAGTAAGCTCTAAAGTTTCTGGCTTTGTCTCCCACTTTCTCTGTCTGGGATCTGCAGGAGCAGCAAACCAAGACCCTCAGGCTCTTCCATCAACTTCCAGCACCCACCCCAACGCCTTCTTCTGCCTCTTCCTCATGGCAGGGAAGCCTCTGCCTCTCCCCATGTGCTTAAACATTTCAGCTCTGCAACGCCCAGAGTTTGAAGCCTCCGAGTTTGTTTTCTCCCTTCCATCATCCCTGGGATATTCAGGATAGAATTCAGTGTAAAATCAGAGCCCGCAGCAGCGATCCTGTGCTGCAGCCCTGCTGCTCCCACCGGGCTCTCCCAGGGCTGAGCTGTGCAGCTGGGCACAACGCTCACTTTGAAATCCCACACCACACACGTGATGGCTTTCATTAAATATATTAAATATATTATCTGGTGATGATGGTGCTGTGGAAAGAACGCTCTCACAGGCAAACTCGCTGCCGAGGGAGGAGACCAAGGCGTTTTTTCCATTTTCCTTGCTGGTTGTAATCTGCAGGGGAATGACTGATGAAGTGGGCAGATGTTGCTCCAGGAGATAAAACTTGGAGTTTTGAGTCTTAAAGGTCCTAGCACGTGATACTGGTGAAAATGGGTGCTTGTAAGAGTGCAGACCTAAAACCAAAGTTATTCAGGTGCTCTCCCAATCAGGAATTAATTAAATATGTTCAAGGAACTGCTGTTTCTGATGTATAACGCAGTTTGTCATCTGCATAGAGGAAAACAAGGTTTAGAGGAGCAGTTTCCAGATGCATGAATCAATTGCTACTCAAAAAATTCCACCCTAAATCCAAGAATCAGAGTTGCTACCCTTGGCTTAACCCAGTGTGCAACTTGTAACTCTCAGGAGTGAGCAAAGATCAAACTTATTGGGGAAAGCAAGAACTGCAGCCAAAACTAACACAAAGCTGTAACTTCCAGAGGAAATATTTAGAGGCATAATGAGAGGGATGGGAAACTAAACATGAAAATCAACATGGGGAAATGAAGCCCTCAGACTTGGACCGTGTGCTGATGACCACAATCAAATTAAGGCAAATTGAAAAGGGGTCAGATGAGAAAATAAAATAAAACAAAGTGCATGAACTGAGAGATGATACAGGGCAAGAATTGCAGCAAAGCAAAAAGTAGCAGCCTCATGCAAACTTTCATTTTCTCTATTTTTATTCTGGATTTATACCAGAGGATTAAATTTAGCCTTTGCTTTGAGGTTAGAGATGAGAGCCACAAAGAGTTCCTCAGTTCCTTTCTTGGTGAGGGCCTGGGAGCTGCTCCATCCCTACACGTGTTTCTGGGTGTGCAGTTTGCACAGGACCAGTTAGGGAAGGGCTACGGACTGGGAGGAGGATTGGGCAGGAACTATGGGGCTTCCAAACTATTTTATTACTCCAAACTATTTTATTTTTGCAAACTATCTTATTATTCCAAACTATCTTATTATTCCTTACAGCCTTCTGGAGTGTATATTTTATTGCTTGCAGGCCTGAAGATCAGTGTGAAGAAGTGATCAGAAAGAAGTGCCACTTTCAAGGAGATTTTCCAGTGGTCAGACCATGTTTTTTCAACGTGTGGTGCTCCCAGTTTGCTGGGAGAGTACAGGGATGTGCCAGGGAGTGAAGGAAGCACAGCAGCCTGGGGAGAGAAGACACCTCTGCATCCGTGTGGATCCGTATTCACAGTTACATCCCAGTTTTCAGAATAGGAATGAAACATTGATCAGCTGAGCAACTGGAGGAGACAGATCTGTAATGCCCTGATCCCATTAATAAGCCTCGTTGAGTCATTCCCTACAGGAATAGTGCTTTTCTCCGGGGCCATTGCGTGCTCCAGCTATTCCAGAGCCATCCCACTTGTTCTGATTCCCGACTGACCCTGTTGGCATCTGCCTGTGCTGCTGTCAGGGCGAGTTTACTCCCACCACGGGGCAGGGATTTATATCTGACATATGTTCCTCCTCTCCCCATACTCCAGCACTGACGCTCCAGCTCTCTTTTCACGTTCTCTAAAAGAAAAGGGAGGTTTTTCCAGCGTGGCCTCAATTTTGTGAACGTGAGTGGCTGCAGTTTTGATGTTTTTAGCAGAGCAGAGCCTTCAGCTCTTCATCCTTTCCCTCTCCAGCCCGCAGCAGCACACACTCCAATTTTGGGATGCCACAAGCCAAGCAAGGGCGATCCTCCTCTTCTGCAGGACTTATTCCAAAGCAAAATAACAGGACGGGAGGAACTGGCTTCAAGTTGCACCAGGGGAGGTTGGATTAGATAGCAGGAGAAATTTCTTCATGGATAAGGCTTGTCCAGGGCAGTGGTGGAGTCACCATCCCTGGAATTGTCCAAAAAACGTGTGGATGTGACATTTGAGGATATGATTTAATGGTGAACATGGAGGTGGTGCTGGCTGATGGTTGGATTTAATGACCTTAGAGGTCTTTTCCCACCTTAGCAATGCCATGATTCTGTGATAGGAGGAGACAGATTTAATCCACAGCCCTGAAGGACCAACCTTGGTTTGAGAAGGTGGCAAACATCAGATTGTCTGAATTGGCAGCTTTAACTCACATCCAAAGATCCCAGAAACGGATTTTTGGGGTCTTTTCTTTACCTCTTTTCCCCATGGCATTTCAGAGGGAGGTTTTTCCTCTCTTTCCCTCAGTATTTTGTGAGGGTGACACTGAGTATGAGCACAACTGATTTAGAAACAGCCCCACTGGTGGATCCCTGGGCTGGAATTCTGCGTCGGGTCTGGTTCCCACATCCTGGAGCAGCTCCTCCGTGCAGGCTGGAGGGAAGGGCTGCTCCCTGCTGCCGTGCTGGAGGCTGGATTGCTCCTCCAGGGAGGCAGAGGGGAGGCAGGAAGCACACGGGAACTCCAGGAGGAGCCTGCGTTTGCCTCCAGGCCTGCGCAGTCAATGAGTTTTGGTTGTACACGAAAATGTGAAACCTGTTCAGTCGGTTCCCTCGCCACCAGCAGCATCCTGGGGCTTTGGAAGCAGGAGGACAATTGCCTCATTCGTTTCCTGGGGTTAGTTTATTAAAAAAAAGACAATTTGTAGTGTTAAACTTGTGATGGGGTGCAGGAACGGATGATTTGGAAATCCTTGGAGCTCCAAATGCAACTGGCTACTGACTGAGCTCCAGCTGGGACCTTGATTTGATAATTAATTACGTAACAACGTTCAGATATGAAGTTTTCTTTTCAAACATACAGCTGTCATTAGAAATAAATTTTAAAAAAATGTGTAGTTTAGCCAAGGCATTGAAAAACCACCTGGCTTCTCACAATAATTTAAAACCTTTGTGTCCTACACTGGTGAATGGAATAAAATAACATAAAATGTAATATGAAAATGGCCACTGCTGAGAGTGAATTTGGCTCAGTTTTGCCTCTCAATTGATGAAAATATTCCAGCAGAAGTCCAGAAGCTTCAGTGTGATGGAAAGAAAAATCCTTGACTTTCAAGTAGCAAATGCTGCTTCAGCAATGGAAATACAAGGTACCAATTAGGGCAGCTTTGAGAGGCATCCTTTGGGTTTGGATTGCTTTGGCTAAACCAGTATTCTCAGGAATATTGAGTAAAAAAATATATATAAAAATAAAAATTATATTAGACTCATAAATCACCTAAATGAACAAGGATAAGCGGATGCAGCTTTTGCATAGGAAGAATTATGTTTGATTTATTAAAATGAAATGGAAGAGAGTTTGGCTGATGTCCCCCTGAGATGCCAGCAGATGCTGCAGGGCCATAGCCCTGTCCTGCACGAGAAGAATTTTGGGTCTGGCCCAGCTCCCATCCTTGACAGCACCTGGGAGAAGTCAAAAAATCAACCATTAAAGCAGATAGAAACCACATTTCAAGGAAATAGGATATGATTATAGTAAATTATATGTTGTATTAATGCCTGGATGAATTGTTAACTCCTGGAATTTACTGCTACAGGACACAAGTGACTCTGGTAGGACTATTAAATTTTAACTGTGGATGTGGGTTATTGAAGCCATTGTGTCTCTACAGGCCAGATTTATTTAAACATTATCTCCACCTGCACAACTACAAAGTGTTAATTAATGAAGAGTAAATCTGGAGGGTGTGTGTTTTGTACTGGCCTGGCGTTTGGCTTCTTGGGCTTGTTGATTGCTGGGCAGCACTTCCAGGTGGAAATTCAGCTTTCCCAAATTTTACTCTTTGTATGGGTTTTCCTAATACAACCTGATGTTGTAGCTTGGTTCCTAATGGTCAGGATGGAAGGTGTAAGGAAGATCAGGACAACTATGGAATCACCATCACTGGAAGTGTTCGAAAGGTGTGTGGAGGTGGCACATGGGGACATGGCTTAGTGGGGCTGGGTTCATGGTTGGATTTGATGATCTTGGAGGTCTTTTCCAACTTGCTGATCCTGAGATTCTAGGATTTCAATATGGTGCTGCTGTCACTGGATGCAGGGCTTGTCGTGCACTTGTGCGCACGGCATCAACACAGCTTTTTACAAGGGCAGAGTGGCAGGACAAAGGGGGAAATGTCTTTAAATTGAAGTACATTAGGTTTAGATTAGAAGTTAGCAATAAATTCTTCCCTGGGAGGGCGGGGAGGCCCTGGCACAGGGCGCCCAGAGAAGCTGTGGCTGCCCCTGGATCCCTGGAAATGTCCAGGCCAGGTTGGATGGGGCTTGGAGCAGCCTGGGACAGTGGAAGGCGTCCCTGCACATGGCAGGGGGTGGAACGAGACGGATTTTAAGGTCCTTCAGTCCAACCCATTCCGTGATTCTTTGATTTCTTGCCCCGAAGGGGATGTTTCTCGGGGATGTTTCTCCAGCTATTTTGGCTTGTTGTCTCACTCGTGCTGCTCTCGCAGGGAGTGCAGCTGTGTGTGCCGTGGGGCGGGTTCGGCTTCGCCGCCGTTCCTTCCATTCACGTGTTTGTTTATTGCCCGTGTCAGTTGCACGACAAACATTTCCTCAAGGCTCGCTGCTCCACACGAGGCCGTGCTGGGCGCGGCCGTGGCCGGGGACGGATGGCTCCGTGCTGGGGGTTGCGAAACCAGACGTGGAACACCGATAAATAAAATAAAAACGGGGGGAAAAAAAAAAGTTTTAAGAGAGTTTTTAAAAAGTTAAAAAAAAACCCAAACAAAAACAAAAAAAGGAGGCAGAGCGGCGGCTCTTCAGAAGACGCTGCCGGCCCATCCG
>VZTG01002803.1:272165-312912 GCA_013397845.1 Melanocharis versteri | reverse complement strand
CAGCCCCGGCTCTCCCCGGCCCCTCTTCCCTCAGCCCCGGCTCTCCCCGGCCCCCTCAGCCCCGGCCCCCCTCCCTCAGCCCCGGCTCTCCCCGGCCCCGCTTCCCCCGCAGAGCCGCCCGCCCGAAGGGGAGCGAGGCCGTAGCGGCGGGGCACGGGCAGTTTCTCGGTTTATTTGCGATCTACACAATAGAAGCGGCCAAAAGCGCCTCCCGCAGCCGCCGAGGGGTCCGAGCCCGGGCTCGGGGCTGAGCCCGCCGTGCCCCGGGGCAGCTCCGGGCCGGGGGCTCGGCGCTGAGCCGGTGCCGCCCGAGCATCCCGCGGGCAGGAGCTGCGAGGCGATCGGGGGAAGCGCTGCTTCCCGGCCCCAGAATGCGGCCGGAGGAGTTTATGCAGATGCTGGTTCGCTGCGCGGTTCGGGCGGAGGTTATTCTCGTTGCCGGGAGTTGTGCGTTGTTTGCGGGGTGTCCTGCGAGGGGCTGGTGGGGCTTGCGGGGAGCGCTGGTACCTGCGCTACAGCCAGCGGCTGCCGACCCTCTCCGGGGGGGAAAAAGTGAAATCGGATCCCAGGCGGCTTTCAGGGGGGAAGGTATGGTCAGTGGCAAATGCAGTTTTAAAAGCCTCCCAAATTGAAAAGGAGACACTTTCATAGGATCAGCGGGGGTCTCTACCCAAATGGCCTTTTATCTTCTCTAAACTGGCTGCATTCTCTCACCTCTGGACCATCATTGTGCTGGGCGGCCTCCTAGGGCTCGTTTTGTCCGGGCAAACACTGAGCTGTCTCTTGTCCTTGATGCTAAGAAGACGCGGATTTAAATGACTTCACTTAACAAGGTACATTATTGATGTACTGAATTCAAGGAAGTCACTTTTTTCCCCTTTTGCCGTGCATACGCATGTATGTATTTCCCCTCAAAAGATATAAGCATAATCCTTTGCTTTGGTGGAGTCTCTGTTAATGCAAATGAAGTCAGTATAATTGCATTGCTAAATCCGTTTCTGGCGTTAAAAAAAATTACATTACGATCACCTCAACGCGTATTGTGTTTAAAAAACCAGCTCATAAAAATATATGTTGTTACACGAATTAACCGTAGGATGAGCTAGGTTTTCTTTCCAAGAATTGTAGTGGTGATCCGAGCTCGGGAACAATCTGGATGCCAGTGCACGGAGATGCAAATAACGTTAAAACTCTGTTTACTATTAGCTGGATATTTAAGGCCCTGAAGTAATTTAATGTGGTGAAACTGGTAGTTAAACTGAAACCCTTTTCATACTGAGCTCTATTTTTATATGCTTCATATTTTGGCTGTCTCGGCTCCCATCACGCTAATGCCCAGCCTGTCCTTTGCTCCCCCCTGCAACATTATTACAGCTGTTTAAGATTAAAAACCGGTGGGAACAAACCTCCCCTGATTTTAGAAGCTTTTTCGCTGACCTCCTACAGTAGAACAAAAAATGTTATGACATGTGTCACTGCAGCCCGTGCTTCTTGCTTGGTTTTAGGGCTGAAATTTCCTGAGCCTGGGTGTAGCTGGCACAGAATTCCCCTTTTTTTTTTTCTGTTTGTTCAGGGCTGTTGGTGAGCAGTGGTGGGCACCTGGTGCCAGGTGAGGGCTGCCAGCACAGTGGGGATGCTTGGGCTGATGCAAACAGGTTGTGCTGGCAGAAAAGACAGAAAAGAAAGGTGTGGGGTTTTGGAAAGAGAGTGAGACACTTCCATGCTTTAACTGCATACAGATCCGAGGATGTTGTCCTGGTTCAGAGGGTGACAGGCCCCAGATCAGGACTAGTGAGGGGAAGCTGTGGCAGCGGGAGGAAGGGTTGATATCCAGCCATTAGCGAGCTGCGGTTTTATTCTGCTTCATAAACCCGAGAGGAGGAAGTGGCAGGATTTAATGCTTCCCTCGTGTGCTCTCCCCATGCTCCGGTCCTTGCCAGCTGTGGCTCCCACATCTGCACATCCCGGTGACGGGCAGGAGGTGGTGTCACCAGAGGGCTTTGCAGGAAGGGAAGGTCTGAGCTGGAGGTGGGAAGGAAGCATCCAATGAGTGCGGGAGCAGGTGGAAATGCTTCAGTAGAGTGAAGGTGAGAGCTTGCTTGGGTGTGTTTGGAGTCTGGGAAAAGAGGGACGTGTAGACGAAGCCTCCGTAAGTGCAGGAAGGCTGGATGAGGTGGAGTCTCCAGAGCGGACACCAGGGGAGCGAGTGGAAGAGGTAAGAGGAGAAGCACGGGATTTGTGAGCCTTAAATGCCTGTGAGAAGGGGCAGGGAGTAATGAAGGTGGAGGCTGTGAGATAGGAAATAAATCAGATTTCTGCGGGAGCGCTGGCGGTGCTCTAAACGAGCTCGGTCTCCTCTGCACCGTGTCTCCTTCCTGTGGTACCTTCTCCTTCTACCTGTGCTTCGTGGCGCTGGTCCAGCAGCAGTGAGGACTGAGGGTTTCTCATAAAATCACATTATTTTGCATTGTTGAGGGCAGTGAGGAGCTGGAATAGAGGCTGAAGCTACAGCAGACTGAGGATGAGAGGGGTTTCTGGTGGCAGCACCAGTCTGACAATTGATTTTGGCACTCACACCACTGCTTTCTATTTACAGAGGCTTGCATGAGGCAGAGCCTGACTGTTACCTTTGGGGAGAGCTTTGTTTCCTCGCCCATGCAAGTGCTCTGGTTTCATTTATGAATTTATTCCTTGAATGGTACTGCCTAGAGCAGCTGAGGATCATGTAGTGTAGGTGAAAACTCGTGAGTTACATCATTTGCTGGACGTGTTGAACAGCAGCTTAAGAGTTTCTTATTTAAATTTCCAATTAGAATATACGTATTTGTACCATACCAGGGATTCCTGTAGAGAGCACATGTGCTGGGCTCTGCAGTGTGCGTGGGTTCCTGGGTGTCTGCCTCTGTGTTATTTCTCCAGGAGTGCTTAAATATAGAAACTTCATCAGTTGTCTGATTTTCTCTGTTGCTCTGATTAATTATTGTTCCCGCTCTGTTTGACAGTTCTGCCAAACCCCCAGTTAATGATGTTGCTGTGTCTTAATATTCTGTGTGTTCCCTTTCACATATTGGGATATGAGTGGTGTGTGCATACACATCCTTACAGGGATTTTTGCCCTGAGCAGCAGAGGTGATCTGTTCATGGTTCTGCCCAGAGTGATTTCCCAAATCAACCAGAAACAGCCTCACCACAATCTCTTCCCTTCCCTCTCCCTCCTGCGGGAAGGAGGATGCTGGAGAAGCCGCTGGATTTTGGGTGGTGCTGTCCCACAGTCACCTGTAACTGTTCCCTCATGTTTTCAGCAGCCAGAGCACATGCTGACAGCATTCCTGTCGTTCCAGGGAGCACCTTCTGGCAGCAGGCTGCACCCTGGGGAGCCTGGGTGCAATCCCAGCTCCGTGTTCCCTGTCATTCCTCACCAAACTGCATCCTAAATATCCCATGGCATCGCTTGCCAAGGCTGCAGCTCGGTCAGTGAGTGCTTGTGTGACAGTCCTGTGGTGTATTCTCCTGGGCAGAGCTGACACTCGGCGCTAATTAAAAGTTAAGAGCCCTTTTATACTAAAATTATAACTAAATTGGTGGTTGTAGCATGACCTGATGGGCGGGTGGAGTTTCACCATTGCTGTTACCTGGCTCGTCTGATCCCGGCTTCTCTGACCTGGCTGAAATTACAGGGTAGGATGTTGGTTGAAACAACTGAAATTCTTTAGTTGGGAGGTGAAGGCAGGAAAAGAATAAATCAGAACTTTTGTGAGTGGCTGGTTTGGTTTTGGCGAGGTTTAACTCTCTAAATCTGCTCTGGGTGAGGTGAGGAGTATTTTTTGATCGTGTGGGGCAAGGTAACATTTCCATCTCCAAAACAGGGATATAATACTTGAAGCCAGAGTTGAAAGGAGTAAGAAATGCTTTGAAGATGAAAAGCATTAAATGCCTCTATAACTCTCAAAATGCACGTTGATGTTTCCAGCCAGACAGTAACAAAAGTTGTAGGCCCAGAGGGCCTTGAATATTTGTGAAGGCAGCTCTGCCATCTTAATCCTTTACTCCTACTCCGTGAAGGAAGCACAGCCCTTTCTCATTGTCTGTCACTGATCTTGGGGGCTGGAATCAAAAAAATGCATTTCCAACCTGAAAAAAAAGCTGTTTGCTGGTCACTTTTTTCCTGTTTATTTTTAATATTAATACTGTGCATGCTATAATATATTAACACATCAGGTAATGCAGTGATGTGTAAAATAACAAACAGCTTAGTACAGGCTTCTCCTGGTTGATTGGCCAGCATATTATTTATTAATTTATCTTCCTAATAGCTTGTCTGGCCATATGTTTTTTCAAGAAGAACAGATTGTGCTCAGACAAGCACAACACGGAGACAGGGAGATGTCCAGGGGTTTATATAGGCTGAAAAATCCACATTCTTTGAGGATTTCTGGGTGATGGCAAAGAGTAGGAGTCACCAGAACTGTCCATTTGTTTAATCTCTTTGAAAACGAGCACTGACAGAATGCAGCATTATTTATTTTTTCCAATGGGATTGTCTTCTGGCTGATGGATTTACTACTTAGAAGAGATAAATCCCATTTTGAGCTGTCCTGCAGACCAATTGAAATGCCAGAGCTGTGGTTCTCCATCTCTGAAATCAGGGATTTCACACATTTCTCCTCTTCTTGTGGTGGATCTTGATAAATAAATCTGTGGTGACTGTGAGGTACTTGAACAGCAAGTGATGTAAAACCCCACATCCTCCAGCTCTGAAACCTGGACCTTGTGCACCCTCAGCACAAAAAAACGCTTCCTTTTTTTTTTCCCCTATTATTTTCAGCTTGTGAAGCTGAAATACAAAACAAAAGCATAAGTAGGGAAGGCTGTTAAGTGTTTGATTGTACCTTTTTGGGTTATTTTAATACTATTTGGCAGTAGTGTGTGCTGTAGTCATAATTACAGAGTAGAAAGCAGTGGAGCAAAACCTCATCTGTTTTCCATGATTATGCCTTAGTTTGAATCCAGCTACAGCAGCTTTATTCGAGGCTCTCTGACAGCCCAAGTTTTTCATCCTTTTCCACACATATTCCTCTTTTTTCCCCCAGCATGAAACATTTCCAAAAGACAGCGAGAGGTCCTGGTGGAAGGGCAGACCAAATCTGAATTTTTAATTAGGCTTTGAGTCGTCTCTTCAAAGGGTCGGGCCATCCTTAGTGACATTCCACTTCAAACACCGGGAATGCAGCTGGCCCGGCCAGATAAAAGTTGGGATGGGGAGCAGCAAGGTGGGCTGGCAGATAATGAGCTGTGCCCAAGGATCCCGCAGTCCCTGGGACAGCAGGAATTCAAATATCCTGGGAAGTGGTTGGGAATCTCGGCTGTGGCAGGGCTGATAACACGAGGAAAGGCAGCTCTGTTATCCCACTTTTTCATAGAGTGGTTGGTGCCTGAGAAGCTGCTCTGCTGCTGTAGCCTGGCCAGGCACTGGGGAGAAAAAAACCTGATTTTTGTTGTCAAAAAGCATCGAGAAATTCTCTTCTTTTGGAGAGGCGAGATGTGTTTGAATTGGAAAAAAATATAAAGTTTTTTTGGGTGTGTTTCCCAGTTATTCTTTTTTATCTGTGTATTAAAAGGGAGTATTAAGTATAAACAGATTTTTTTTTTTGTTTGTCAATTTTTGGGGAAAAATTGGCTGAGAAATGCTTGGAGCCGTGTCAGGTCAGTGGCCTCCTTTGTGGAAGTGCCCAGCTCTAAGGAATTACCCCAAATTTTGGTATTCCCATTGTTGGGGCACTCCATAGATGGAACTGGGATTTGGGGCTGCCTGAGCCTGGCTCTCTGTGAAGCCTGGAAATGGCAATGCTTCATGGATCAGGGAACTTCACTAAGGATTGGATAATGGCCCAGGAATTATTTATTTTGCTGCAGTTGAATAGGAAAATACTAAATTTTTTTCTTTTTAGTATTTTTTTCTCAGTACCTGAATAATATAACTTAATAATTGCAATTCTAGTGACTTATCTAATGTATCAGCCTTTGTTTTGGATGTCAGAAATTTTGCTGAGGTTTTGGTTAATAGCTCCTGTATTGTAGGTTTAATGCAGAATAAAGTGTAAAAATGTAGAGAGCCTGCATTCCTCAATCATCATTTTCCTGTAGCTTATTGTTGTTCAATACCCTTCAGTGTTAATGAAATCTGAAAGGATATCCTTATGTTCTCTTTTCCATGGAAAACAGAGTATAAAAAACATCAGTGCTTATGCAATGTCTGTTGTGGAAATTTGCCTTTTCTGATATAAAACATAAGCCAAGTTATTGCTTGATTCTTGTGCTCTGTGTGTTCTTCCCTGAGCAGAAATCTGGATGAAATTATGTGTCTGCTTTAGCAGTGAAAATCTGAGTTGACTTTTGAAATAATCCTGGTGCCACAAATCAGGAACACTCATTTCCAATCCCAGGAAAAGTGTTAATGGAGTCACTTTATCAACTGCCTCGAAGGACTCTGGAGAGTCTCCCAAGTGATTTTACAAAAGTATATTTGCGCAATTACAATAATTAGTGAAAGCAAACGATTACATCTCCCTTTAGCAGCCTCCCAGCCAGGAGCAGCTGATAAAAGCAGCTTTTTGTGGTGCTGTTGGCCTCTGAGCTCATGGATTTGCACAACTTGGACGGTGTGATTTGAACCCCCTTCCACCTTTTGGATAAAAAACTGCAATTTTCCTTCCAGCATGTCTGCAGAACTGTCTAGCCAGTGCTCACTGTCCAGTTTTGACCTTCTTTTGCACATATCCCTGCGATGCTGTAGGAATTTCTGGCTGTACTTAGGATTGTCACAGGTGGGAATGGGGCCAGGGAAAAAAAAAAGAAGCTTTAAAATAGACACATCTGGAAGTTGCCATAAAAGTTTCTAGGAGCTGGAATGCCTTAAGCAGAATTTCTGGTGTGTTCAGCGTGGTAGGGTTATTTTTGTGCTGGTTTTTTGGGGATTTCACACCAAATTGCACGTGGGGATAAGTTCATCTTGACAGAGATGATGGGATGGTACCACACCAAAGGGCTGAGGTGCTGCCGTGACCTCCCTGCCCTGCTCAGTCCCTGCCTCTCTCCCTTTCAGGAAAGGAGGAATTAGAAACATGACTTTTACCTCAGGACTCATATCAAACAAAACCTGGGGAGGTGTTTGTGGTGATGGGCTGGGGGAGAGGGGACAGACTCCCAAAAATAGCTGTGGTGGGAGCCTTTTTGCCTGGAGCAGCAGCAGGCTCTGAGCCAAGGTTGGGAAGGGTTTCCCAGCCCTTGGGAAGGCCACATGGAGAGCCAGGAGAGCCCTTTTATTAGTTGGAAAATAAAGGAACCCCAAACTGTGAGGAGCAGCAGCATCAGAGCAGCATTTGACACTGGGACGGATGGTGAGTTAGCACGAGGTCTGGGATTTATCCAAATCAGAGCACTTTTCCCCAAAGCTGTGTGAGCACAGGCATCAGCTGTGTGATCCACCCTGCCTGTGATTATTCCTTGTCCTTCCCCCTCCACGTGGCATGGATGAGAAGCTGGGAAGTGGTCAAGCAGAGCTGCAGGAGAGCTGTGGGGTGACAGCAGAGCTGCTCCTGCTCGGGGACCATTCCTGGAGCTGTGTCAGGTGGGATTCCTCCAGCAGGGATGGCTCAGCTCCTGATGCTTCCCAAACCTTGGCAGCAGGAGGGAGCCCCAGTCCTCAGCACACTGGTGGTGTTTGACTTGTAGTGGAAGAGAAGAACGAGGGGTGTGAGGCTTTTTGGGCTGCTGAGGTGTTGGATGTGCTGGAGCCAGGAGAGCTTTTTGGGAGTAGCCTACAATAGACTCCTTGGTGTGGCTACGGAATTGTGCATTTTGTGGGAGCAAAAGTACATTTTCCAAAAAGGAAGTTTTGCTTTCGTGGTTGCCTGTCCGTTGCAAACCAGCCCAGGGGCAGCTGCTGGTGGGAGGTTGGTACAGAAGGAGGTCACATCCAGGATATTTTTATTGCCTTGTTCGTGCTCAGTGAATTAGCACAGAGTTTTTCCTCTTTTCTCCAATACTGAAATCATACGACATTTCTGACTTTTGATAAAGACTACTGGGAGGGTAAGAAAGAAGCAGGATCTCCCATCATTGCAAGGAGTGTGAAATGAGGACGAAAAACCACTTCAACTAAAGTGCAGTTCATATTTTGTTACTGGAGGCTGAAGCTGCAAAAAAAAATGGCCATTTTTCTTTCTCTGTTCTCTATTTCCAGTTGGCAACAGTCTGGTCAAGCCCTCGTGGACAGGGGTATTCCAGAGGGGTCAAACCAACATTTTGGAGACAGGATTTTTGTGTGGTATGGAAGGCACTGAAGGATCAAAATAGAAGTGTTTTTAATTTGAGGTTAATACACTTAGCAGTTTTAACAATGAAAGGATATTTAATTTAAATAAGCTATAGCTGTAGGTAATTCAACTTCCTTGGGCACATTGTTTGCCCAAGGAATTGTCTGTACTATGAATTTCGGAGCTGTCTTTCATTCCTTTTGCCAGTGGTTCTCCAGGACTGCCAGATGTGATGTGGGATTTATTCCCTTGGTCTGGCTTGGTGGAGTTTACAGGGAAAACTGCACTTTCTGGAGCAGGCAGGAATAAGCACTGAGGATGTTTGTTTGTCACGTTATGCAGCTGTGGTCAGGCAGCTGGTTTTAAACTGGAAATTTCAGTCTTTGATCTGTTTGATTAAAATTAGAAAATGTTATTCCTGGGTACACAGTCTCCTGTGTCTTCCTTGAAGGAGGTTATGATTTAAAAAGTGGAAGAAAGTTAATATTCACATTCATTGCAGGGGGAGGATGAAAACTGTAAACTTCTGAGAGTTTTTTAGCTTTAGATGAGCTTCACCAAGGTGGAGGTTGCAAATCCAAACCGAATGGCACTGAGTAGCCAACCTTCTCTTGTGAGTTACTGCTCATTAGTGCAATTGGGGAAAACAAGAAGACTTACTTGTAATTTTTTATTTTTGACTGAAATGAAACTATAATTATAAATTATCATATTCTGGCTCTTCCTTTTGAATTCTGCCGCTGTTATATTTTACAGTCCCTAGATCATTTCAGCAGCTGCTTTGATGGATGTGCTTGGTGGTCTTGAAGTTGTTAAATTCAGTCCACGGATGATCCAGCTGTTCTTGGCAGAGAGGAACCTCTGCTGTGCTGAGCTCACCACTGGGAACACGGAATTTTATTCCAAAAGTTGTGTTTGGTTTCTGAAATTTTAAATACTGACATACTCATGATGCTGTATTTCCATTAAAAGTACTGGCTGCAAAGCCAAAATTAAAATAACCCCAACATAGCCATGGTAGGAGATAACTTGTTTAATAGAAATAGAAATGTCCAGTTGTTTGTTTTTATGTGGTGTGAAATTCAATCTCATGAATTTCAAAATATCAATTCACTGTGATGTCACATAAATAGAATTTTGCCTCCCCGTTCATATTTATGTATTTATTCAGCAAGTGGTTGGCTGAAAGTCTAGAAATACATTTTAAAAAAAAAAAAGATCTGGTAATTGCAACCTCAGACTTTGAAACGCTGCTTTTTCCTACATTTCCAAGAATAGAAACTCAGCCTCCAAAAATAGATGAAACCCAACATCCACCGCCATGGTTTTCAATGCTTGGAATGGTGGATTTCTCCTTGAGGAGCAAAGGTGCAGCAGCTATTTTGAGAAGGGAAGATGTGGAGTGGGGATGACATGAATGCAGAGCTGCCCTGGAAAGGCTGGTTTGAAACGTCAGACCTGCTTCATGTGTTGTCTGGATGGTTTCGTGGAGCCTGAAAAGTCAGGATAAACAGGAGGAAAAATCAACAGCTCGAAAGGGATAATAGTGATTAAAATATTTAGTGAAGGAAGGCGTTGATTTGGGATTCTTTGGAATTGTAAAGAAAGCTGTTCTCGATGTGCAGGTGCACACTGTGTAGGTCAGGCTCATTCCAGGCTCTTCCCTGTTCTTTATTAACCCACATCTTCCTGCAACTTTGATACAAAAATTGTCCCTTCTTGTCCAAGGCCTGGGACCCCAAACCGTGGCTCCTGGGGAAGCACTGGGGGTTCCTGTGGAGTTTGTACATCCAACTCCTGCAGAGGGGGAAGGAGCAGCAGGGCTGGATTTCTGCTCCTCGCAGGACAGGGAGGAAGAGTGGGTGCTTGCAGAGCTGAGGGACTTTTGATGTGGGCATGGAGTGATAGGAGAAGGGGGAGTGGCTTGAGGCTGGAAGAGAGCAGGTTTAGATTGGAGATTTGGAGGAAATTGTTCCTTGTGAGGCCCTGGCACAGTTGTCAGAGAAGCTGTGGCTGTCCCTGGATCCCTGGCAGTGTCCAAGGCCAGGCTGGACAGGGCTTGGAGCCACCTGGGACAGTGGAAGGTGTCCCTGCCAGGGCAGGGGGGGCACTGGATGGGCTTTAAGGTCCTTCCAACCCAAACCAGTCTGGGATTCTCTATTCCTGGCAGGAATCTGGATGGATGAAATGCACAGCTGATAGTGGTCTGCATGACAAACCTCAGCAGTTCTGCAACCACCGCTCTTCCTCCTTGCCCCACAAGGAGCTGGACTGGAGTTTTGCTGCTGCTGCTGGTTGACAACATTTCATTTTCATCCTGGAAATAAATTCAGCCTGTTTGGGATCCTATTTGGGATCCTTGCTCAGAAATGAAGTTAGAGCCAGTGTCAGCATCGGGCCCTAAGTCTAAAAATATATTTAAAATATGGAAGCCTTGCTATAGCAAAGGCTGTGGTTTGCACAGGCAGGAATGTAAGGCTGGCCCACAGCCACACCCATGCTGGGGAGGATTCTCAACTTCTGGCTTTGCTTTGATGATGTAGAAATTTTTTTAATTACTTTTTTAAAAATATTTTTTTCCTTTTGGTGGACAGAAGACAACTTGCTTTCTCACAGAGCTGGCAGGAGTCTGTACCTACCTTAGTTATTCAAAATCTCAGGAAATGCTGAGCCCCTGTGGGAAAAGGAAAGGGAGGCAAAAGATGGAGAAAGAGGATAAAGTGGCTGTTCACTGCTTTGGTGTTGATAAGAGCAGGAGTGGCAGCTCACCAGTTCACCCTGATCCATGGCATAACAGCAAGATCTGATCTATTATTTCTGTTATTTGTTTATTTATCAACTTTCTGTTTCCAACCTGCCAGAGCAGCGATTCCAGTGTCCTCAGAGCATCACGTTTGGTGCAGGAACACTGTGAGGGCTCGAATCCTCTCTTCCATGTTTTCCTGAACAGTGGGAGGTGCCTGAGTGTCACCACATAATGAAATGAAAGCATTAAAACATGGAAAATCCACATTCAGCTGTCGTAGCAGGTACCAAACCTATCTGAGCATTACTCAGAGGAGCCATGCAGCATTCCCAGCTCATTTCAAATCCCACTTTTCCAGCGACAGACTTAAAAATCTTGCTGTGCAGCTGAGTTAGTGACTGAGCCGTCACTTTATAATCGCTTTATAAAACGTATGCGCATTACCAGGATGTGTTTAATGGACACACGGCCCACATGAAAGGGCTCTTTGTGGCAGGAGCCTTTTGTGCCTTCCTGGATCCCTCAGCAATTCCTGCCGAGCTTCCCAAGTCTGGCTGCCACGGAGCGGCCGAGGAAAAGCCCTTGTGGCTTTCAGCTTGAGTGGAGAATAATGGGGAGCAGGATGGGAGTGGGGGAGGGCTCTGAACTCTCCGGTTCCTCCTGCCCCAGCTGGGGCTTTGCATTCCCAATGACCTCGGCCTTCCCGGGAAGCACAGCCAGGATTGGGGCAGCAGCAGCAGTGTCCGCAGCTGGGCATGCTGGGACAGCTCTTCTCAGTCCCTTTATTGCTCAGGTTTGTCTGTAATGGCCACTTAGCACAGCAGCATTTGATTTATTCATTATTTTTTGAAGCTGAGATTTGGTGTTGTCTTTCATCTTCTATTTAATGTCTCAGCTACGTTTTGTTTCCTGTCTGCGGCTCTTAAAAAAGCTTTTTCTAACCTTACCTTTCTTCCTCAGAAAATAAGGTTGCGAGGTCGTGGATATGTTCAGTTTGACCTGGCAGTAATCTTGACAAGAGCAAGAACTTAGTGGACATATATTTAACTTTCCATTAGCAAAAAGAGCGAGATTTCAGCAGAAAAAATCCTGGAGTTCTCTGATAAAGACGTCTCCTTTTGCATTGTTGCCAATTCATGTGGTGCTCTGTGGGGTTACAAGCAGAGAGAGCTTCAGCTCCTGCAAAAACCTTGGGAAATCTATTCCAGTTTGGAAACTGCTGAGTAAAGATGAAGTAAGAGAAGATTATTAACAAAAAAAAAATATGGTGGAGGTGGGAATTGGCGATGCAACAGTTAGGGGGAACACNCATTATTTTTTGAAGCTGAGATTTGGTGTTGTCTTTCATCTTCTATTTAATGTCTCAGCTACGTTTTGTTTCCTGTCTGCGGCTCTTAAAAAAGCTTTTTCTAACCTTACCTTTCTTCCTCAGAAAATAAGGTTGCGAGGTCGTGGATATGTTCAGTTTGACCTGGCAATAATCTTGACAAGAGCAAGAACTTAGTGGACATATATTTAACTTTCCATTAGCAAAAAGAGCGAGATTTCAGCAGGAAAAATCCTGGAGTTGTCTGATAAAGACATCTCCTTTTGCGTTGTTGCCAATTCATGTGGTGCTCTGTGGGGTTACAAGCAGAGAGAGCTTCAGCTCCTGCAAAAACCTTGGGAAATCTATTCCAGTTTGGAAACTGCTGAGTAAAGATGAAGTAAGAGAAGATAATTAACAAAAATAAAGTGGTGGGGGTGGGGGGAACATACAGAAGAAAATCCATGTATTTAATGGAATTATAATATGGATAGATATGATTGGAATAGGGTTTTTAGTTTGGTCAGATCCCAGCATCACTGAGGTTGGAAAAGCCCTCCAGGATCATTGAGACCAAGCTGTGCCCAATCCCCACCTTGTCCCCAGCCCAGAGCTCTGAGTGCCACCTCCAGGAATTCCTTGGACCCCTCCAGGGACGGGCACTCCTGGGCAGCCCCTTCCCTTCCTGACCACCTTTCCATGGGGAAATTCCTGCTGACGTCCAACCTGAGCCTCCTCTGGTGTGTCCCTGGTGGGGAAGGTCTGTGTGCAGACGCTGTTCACGTCTTCCCAAAAAAACCATCCGGGTGAGGAACATCTGGGGGCTGCCTGGGAGTGCCCAGGCAGTGGTGTGTGGATGCCAGCAGTGCCTGTGGAGAAGCTCCCCGTGCTCCTTGCCTCGGGCACCAGCTCCCTGTCTCTGTCTGATCCGTGTGCTTGCCCGTGGTTTTGCACGCTGGAGGCTCCGTCACGGTGAGAGAGAGCTGAAGTTGTTGTGTCTGCGGCTTCTCCGAGGGCAGAGCTGTTGGCTGCGTGGTGGCTGAGGGTGAAACCAAGGGCTGGGCTGCACCCAGGTGCCTTCAGAGGGGTTAGGAGGGAATTCAGCTGGAAAACGCTGCCGGCGGAACGCGGGGAATGGGAACGGGGTGAAAGGCACTGGGGTGGGCTCTGTTCTTCTCGGGCTTGAAAGCTCTTCTTGTCTCAGGATCAGCCAGGATGTTCTGCATTGCTGTCATCGAGCTGAGGGAGAATTTCACCCGAATAGTTGGAAGAAGCTTTTGGAGATGAAGCACCCAAGGCATTTTTGCCAAGTGAACTTGTGGCATTTTCTGTATAAACCTGATTAGGACCCATCTAGGTGTGCTCATAAATGGATGCTTTCCAGGTATTCCTCAGTTTCCTCTTGCCAAAGGAAAGCTCTCCCAGAAGTCAGATCCTTGATTTAATTCCTCCTCTAAGAGGAGTTATTTGTATTTCCCTGTTATCCCTCCTCTTAACTCTGTGTTTGAAAAAATCCCTTATCTGGGAATGTGTGCAAATTTATGGTGTTTTTTCTCTCCCTCTTTTTTCATCAAAATAGAAGAAAATCTGGCAAAGGACTAAGGTATTCTTACATTTTTTTTATTTTTAATTACCTCTATTTATGACTCATCTTAAGGATAAAAAGCTCCCTGGTTCATGAACTTCCCCATTTTTATTTTTGTTTTTCAGTTTTGAGTACTGTCCTTAGCTCATTAGCTAGAATCTCCTATGTAATTATCTGTAATTTTCTATCCCACTTGCTCAGTGAAATATTTAGAGAAACACACTCTGTGGTAGTACTGTGAGCTGGGCTTTTAATTTTAAATTCTTCATTAATTTCACTGCGTATTTGCTGCAAGTTTTGTGTTCTGCACACGTGATCTTCATTTTTTTAGGAGAGAGTTGAACATTGAATAGAAATCAGTTTCTACTTTGTCAGATGAAGATTTCTCATGAAAAACAATACAATTTTCCTTTTCACACACCTAGTGCGTTGCAAGCGAGGATAACAAATACTCATTTTTTTAATCAGCAAAAAAACCCTTCTATTATTGTTATTGCTATTTTATTTTTGGTGACTGAAAAACTGCAACAGGAAATGACCCCAGCCACAGTTTCCATGACACCCTCTCACTTGAATCCAGTTTTCCAGCAGATGAAAGGCCCAAGCAGCCTTTTGATAGTGAGCAGCTAATTGGGTGCCTGATAGAGGCAGGTTTTTCTCTGGGAGAAAAAAAAAAAGGGGGAAAAAAATAAAGGAGCCAAGAAGTGGAACAGCTGTGTTTTGGTACATGTGTATAATCCCAGATAAAACTCTCCAAGGACAAGGAAATACAGTAATACCTCACTGAAAGGAAAATTAAGAATCTTTGAAAGCCTAAATGTGGCTTTTTTTGGGGGGGGGAGCTGGTATTTAAAATAGAAATCTGCTGGAACAAATGTGGTAATAAATAATGGAGTTGTAAAATCAGAGCAGAACCTCTTGTTCGGTGAGAGGTGGTGCTGGGTTTTGTTTCTATCCGGGCAAGAAAATGGCAATTTGGTTCTTATTTTGTGTTCTTCCTTTGCTCAGTAGATTTCTACCCCAAAAAACGAGTGGTTGGAGGCTGTTTTCAGCTCTTCTGCTCTCAGGTGAGCTGCAGGTCCTGGACTCCTCACATCTGACCGTGGTTGTGCCTCCTCCTCTACCCCTGTGTGCTAAAAATGCCCCTGTGGAGAAGGGGAAGGTAGAAAATTGTGGTTTTGGTGGAGAAATTGAAATCTGAGCAGCCTCTTCTGGTAGGGTGTTAACCTCCGTGTAACCTCTGCGGTGAACAACAATCTTCCAAGGCATGGCAAAGGGGATAAATATTAAAAATAGAGGGAAATAAAATCCCAGATTATTCTGAGTTGGAAGGGACCCACGAGGGTCATCGAGTCCAACTCTTGAGTGGCTCATACGGGGATCGAACCGAGGACTTGTTTTGATGAATGGTTTGAATCTCAGGGCTGGTTTTGATTTGAGGAATAAATCCTGAAGGAATCCTGTGAAGCGGACTTGTGGAACGAGCTGTGACTGCTGAGGGTGAGGTTTGTGAGTCGTGGTGATGTTTGCTCCTCCTGCAGCACCTGGGGGTGTCCCAGGGCTCTGTCTGGTGGGTTTCTTGTCACTCTGTGTGGGTTACCTCGGATTTCCTGGGAAGTTTTGAATACCTGGATGGGAAAGCTGTGGGAACAGTCTGAGCTGGGGACCTTGCGTGCTCTCCGTGTCCCTGTTGGTCCTGGAAGTGTTTCCAGCTGCTCAGTGCTATTTCCATGTGTTGTTTTCTCCTCCCGAAGTTTCCAATATTTCATCTTCATACTTCAAACTAAGTGAAATAATCTGGGTTTTATCTCTTGAATAATGGCTTGGAGCAGCCTGATCTGGTGGAAGCTGTCCCTGCCCATGGCATGGGGTGGAACTGGACAAGCTTCAGGGTCTGTTCCACCCCAAACCACTCTGGGATTCCATGAATACCAAAGAAAAGTGGTTTTTTTGAGTGCAGGGGTGTAATATTAATGTAAAATGAATCTTCAGAACGGGTGGAACCCCTGATTAATAGAGGGGTTTGTGTTCAGTGCAGCTTTGGGTTTTTTTTTAAACCAGTATCTTCATTAGGGCTTTGTCAGCAGTTGAATCTTGCAGGTTGGGTTTTGTTGTTTTGTGTGGCTTTGTTTTAGTTTTGCCTTTCAGGGCAGTTTCAGTGCTTGATCAGGACATGGTGAGCTCTGGAAGCAAAGCTGATTTTGTAATTTGTAAACTTAAAATGGCATTGACAGTGTAGAAACCTCTCGTCTCATTTTGTCCCCTCTCTCTGCAAGGGACACATCAAAATTAATTCAGGAACCTTCTTTACTCCAGTTTCTTCTACACTTTCTGTATTTTATTTTTTAGCTTCATTGTGGGAGTCTCCTGCTCTTTTTTGGTTGTTTAAATCAGAGGATCCAATCACTTTTATAGAAATAGCAGCTTGTGGTTAATAATGGTGGAAATTGGATGCAAATACATGAAAAAAATCCAGTTAGTGTAAGCAATTAGCAAATGCTGTGTTTATCAATCAGAATGCACTTCCAAACTGTCCTAAAGTTCAGTAATTATCATTTATTAATCGCTGACTTGGTGTTTGGGGAGGATTTGGTTGGCATTCCATGTTTTTTAGGTTGATGCAGGGGTCACCTGCTCATAACTCTGAACATGTGGAGCAGAGTGAACCCAAACACACCATGGGACCTTTCCTGTCTGGATAATTTATATTTCAGTGAGATAATGCTCAGACTGGAAATGTTTTGTGGATGAGAGTGGGAGCACGTGGAGGAGGGAGCCAAGTCTGGCACAGGGGGATGAGGGGCTGCACAGCCAGGAAATGTGGAAAAGAGAGTGGGAATTAGTGGTAGTGGTTATTTGGGATTTAGTGAAGTTATTACAATGGCCACAGTGTCATTTTTACTAAAAATCTTGCTTAAATTCTTACCATTTTCACTTACACACAGCAAGATCCAGGCAGCTGCTTCATATTGCCACTTATTCTCCATTCATTCGCAAGTGAGAAACAGGAGCACATCCCAAAATTTATAACCCTGATTAAATTGTTACGAGACACTGGAGAAGGGATTTGCTTTGCATGGCACTGAGCATTTTCATAACTTAATTTTTCATTTTAAGAAATTCAATATTCTCTGACTTTTTCCTAACCCAGAAATTCGTGCCCTTCCTTCATTTTCATCCTCTGTGTTTGAGGGTGGGCATCACTTTTTGGAATGTTTTGAACTTTTAGATTGCCTGATGCCTTTGATTTTGGAACCTTGTGTTTGTGTCCTTGTTAAGAGTGAAAAACCAGAATAAAAGTCCAGCTGGGGGGAATGAGACTGGAGTTTTGAGCTGTTCCAGTGTCTGTCAGTTCCCAATGCAAAAACTGCCTTGTGAAAACACACGTGGAATTTGGAAATTGAAATACAGATTCCATGCTGAAACAGAGAGCTGACGTTAATTCCTGGGTATCACCAATTTATTAAAGTTAAAATTTATTCATTAATTTGTGCAGATAAATTATTGCTATCAGCGTAATGAAAATTTTTCAGCCCATTAAGTCTTTTTTTTTTTTCCTCCTCCACTTCCTGACAGTCAAATCCTGCTACCAGTGCAGGAGTAACTGTGAGAAAAGAGGAATATTCACTCCCTGAGTAGCATTAATCTACTCCCATTCTCCATTCAAAGCAGTGTTAATGCCTTTATTTCTCCTTGGAGCCTGAACTCGCTAATCCCGATCCCAAAGTGGATTATGGTGTCGTTCCTGCGTGTTCAGACAGATGTGCAACACGCAGATAATTGCACAGAAAGGCAAAAGAAAGGGAATTTATTTAGTTGCTGAGCTGGAGGTGGTCTCTATCCAGCCTTAAATCCTTAATTCAATTTCAGGTTTGCCACTCAGTCCTGTTGGCCTCGTGCTCCGAACGATTGCTGATTGGAAAACTGCTTGGACTGATTTGTATTTTATGTGCATTGAAGCATCCTCGAGAATTAACTATGAATGGGTGTTAGAAAATGTTGAAATATTATGAAACATCCAACTTCAAGTGCAAATATCAGCCCAGGGATTCTTGATTCTCTTTAATGAAGGTGACACTACGCATGATCAGCACAAGTGCTTCTCAAATAAGAGAGTTCGTAGAAGGAAATCACAGCAGAGATTTGTTTGGAGTAAACAAGCAGCCTTTTCTCCAGAGATTCCAAAATATTTTATTTAGACAAAGTTAAACATGACTCCAGATTAAAAAAGAGGTCAAGTCATTCTCTCCCGTTTTGAAAGAGAAATTGGTTTAATTGTGTTCATTTACCAGGAGCAGTGGATTTGCTTGGTAGTTTGTAAATGTTTTGTGAGAAAGCAGCTTGTGATAATATTTATAGAGGGGAATGAAAAATAGTAATTGCCTCTGTCGCTGCTTGAATTTTAACAGTGTGTGTGCACATGAGGCCTTTTTGATCTTTTTAATAGGTACAACCCAGCTGGCAATGACACCACATCAGGAAAGGAATTCATGCTGCCACTGTCAACTTCCTGGATTGGGCTTTTTTCTGAAAAGCTGCTTCCCTCCAGTTTAAATTCCTTTTTTACACTGGAAATCTGCTCCCATGTTCTCGTGTCTGCCCCGTGCTCGTGATGTTGTGCTCTGTTGGCCAGAAATGCCAAGGCTGTGTGGATGGGCAGGGTCCCAGGGCTGTGCTTGTAGGTTTGTGGCAAGATCTGGTGTGATTTAGGTTGCAAAACACAAATCTGATACCAATTTGAGATACTAATTCCGTCCTCCACAGCTGGGATTGTGCAGTTCTCATTCCAGGCTGTTCCAGGACTTGGGAGGTTGCGTTGGGGAGGTAAAAACAACTCAGAAGAGAGGAAAAAACAATCTTCCAAAAGAACCCAGGCTGTTTCTAAACATCCTGAAAGCTGGTTTCTTTTTCCTCTTTTCTCTTTGCTCTGCAGCTTTTTTGCATTGTGATTTTCTCCTATGTTTTCCTCTATCTTTGATTAGTAACACTGACCTTATAAAAAGCCCAAAATGGGCTTTTTTTTTTCCCCAAGCAGAGCTGAAGCTGCAGGTAATGCATTTCTCCCTTGAAAAATTGAGGATAACCAGTGGGAAATCTGGGATAACCCAGCAGAACTTTCCTCCTGCAGTGACTCCAAGGATGAGTGGCTTGAATTTGTGGTAATCTGGAGCCAAGAGCATCCCTGGAATTGAAATAGCTGCAAAAAGCTCCTCCCCTGGCTGAGGAGGAGATGCCTGAGTGGAGACTGAAAAAATCCCACATAACCTGAGGGGTTGTGTTTGCCCAGGTGAAATGCCTTTAGGGAGATTTTTTGGGGTGCACTTCTTACAAATTTCAGTTTCTAATTTAAGGCATCAATTTTCAGGCACAGAAATCATTCAAGGTTGTTGATCACAGCTCCTCAGAAGAGCACGCACTCTGATTTTTCAATTGGAGTTGAGTGTAACTTCTGGCTACTCAGTGTTTGAAAGTAAATATATTTATAATCATTTCAGCACAGCTTATTTTTAGAAGGCTGGGATCATGATCTTGATTCAGGATAAACCATATTTCAAAAAACCCTCTCCATCCCTGCTGGGTGGGACCATCCCAGAGCCAGGACCCCAGAACCCCCACCCTTGGCTTGTTTGGAAAACAATGAAGAGGCAGCAATAAAGTAAAATCCCTGCTTTGCCCAACCTCTGATGATGTTTTGCTCCCAAAGGCTGCATGTAGAAATTCCTGTGGGATGGCTGGGCAGGAGTGCTGCAGAAAGCACTGAGGCGAGTTCTGCTCCTCTCCAGTGCCTTCCCTCATTAAATCTGGAGCTTTCTCTCCCTTTGCTGGGTTGGAATCCACTCTGTGCTTGATTAACACTGGGGGTTTTGTTTGAGTTTTGGTTGTTGGTTGTTTTTTTGGGTTTTTTTTACTCCTCCCTCTTTCATGTAAATGATGTCTTGCTATTTTGCTTGCTTTTTCCCTTTTTTAATTAGAAGAATAAATGCTTGCATTCATGCACAAATTGCTTTGAAGTGCTGTAAGAATTCAATTCATGAGCTTCCTCCGGTCTCAATCTTTAATTTTTTTTTTGCAAACTGATAACATCTAATGGCTGTGCTCTTTCCAGGAGATTACATTTGTTTTCTGCGGGCTGCTCTGCCTCCTCCTGTGTCCTGAGATAACGAGTTCAACACGAGGGAGAAGTTCAGCAGCAGCTCCCAGTGAGCATTCCCAAGCTTTTGGTGCTTGTGCTGGGCCACAGCTCCCTGGAAAAACGAGGGAAGAGCAGTCCTAGGGACTGTGGGGATGCTGTGGGATATCTCAGTTCCTTGGAAAAGCACTTGAGCACTTTCTTCCAGGGATTACCTTCTTTGCTTTATTTACCCAGGAATTATTTGCTACTTTGCACCTGTCTGTTATTTTTTGGGCTGCAGGACACAGTTTGCTGGTGCTGTCAGTGTGTTTAGGGTGTTGGTGGTGATGCCTTAGGATTTTAGCTTTTCTATTTTTCATGTATTTATAATCCTGTAGTTCTTTAGTGCATAGCTCTGAACTCCATACACAGTGCTCGCTGCTGTCCTCACATTTTGGTCAGACACAACAATTCCTCTCCAGGCCTGGGAATCAAGGACACCTCACTGTCTCTGGCCCCAAGAGATTTAAACAAAAGTGAGTTGTGGGGGAGCAAACTTGGGATAAATGACTTCATTACCTGAAGCTGTAATTGGAAGATTAACCCCCAATATGCAAATGGACTTATAAACTTACAAAAGTGGAAAACTCGTGACCCGTTGTCCATTTTGGGTGTAGCCTGAGGGGCTTTGTCTGCTAGAAATGTACCTGAAGGCCCTTCAATAAATAGAACTGCTTTTTGTTCTCTTAATTATGTCTGGCTTCTGTTTTTAGGTAGTCCCAAAAAGTGGTTGCAGGTGGAATTCTGGCTCATGGAATTCCAAGCTGTCAGATCCACCACTGTGCTCGCTGTCTGAGTTCATTCCACCCCTGTTTTGGGAGCAGAGGGGAAATACCCATTTCCAGTGCTGGTGGATGAGTAATTCTCTTTTCGTTAGCACTGAAGTGTGGCAAAACGGTGTTTCCTGAAGCCCACAGAGCCTCCCAGGGGATTTCAGATCCCAGGGTCAGATGAGTGCAGCTTAAATGGCCTCTCCTCTGCTTCTGGAAGTGTTTGGCCCCTTTTAAATGTGGGGTCACAGCCCTGGACTGGCCTTGTGTCCCCAGGGAGCTGCAGAGCAGCTGAGGTGGGACAAGACCTCCTCAGGTCCTGCTTGGCCAGGACGCCTCTCCTGGTGTGTCTGGAGTCAGTTTGGAATGTAACAGTTATTTGAAAATAACTTTTTGCCCAGGGAGTGATTAATGTAATTACTGCAAAGTGTTTATCTTCTGGAGTTACTTTTTAAAGTTCTTTTCAATGTCAGGTGAGAGATTCAACCTAAGAATTTAAAATTGCACGGATTTGCTCCTGCTCCTTTCTGCTCAGAAAAGGAAGGGTGGGGATTGTATCAAATGTAAATAATATGCAAATCATCATATAAAAATGATGCTGATTGAAAAATGCAGTGTAAAAAACCTATTTAAACAGGTTACCTTAAAACTTCTGTGCTTATTAATACAACTAATGCTATAAATGAGAGCACTCTACTTATTAATACAACTGATACTATAAATGAGAGCAACCTTGTAGTTTTTATTCCAGACACTGACTCACAGGAAGGTAATTATGTCCTGCCAGTCTTTTTCAGGTTACTACTCATGCATTATTTATCTCCTGACAAAAGTGTGGGTGTTTTGCACCTGCACATGGACTGCAGTGTGTGTTAAAACATTAAACCTGGATGTCTCTCCAAGTGCAGGCACTGGGAGACAGCTCCCGTTCCAGAGAGGTTGTAGGGAAGGCTTTTGGGATATTTATCCTGATGGTTCCTGCTGAGAGATCCAGAAAAATGATACTCTTGGACATTTAAAGCAAACACTTCTGTAATTAGGTTGCCATCAGCCCATTCATTTCATGCACGGAAGTTCAGCACTGTGATTTATGATCTTTAAATCCCTGGATTTAAGATTGTCTTCTTGGGGATTGTTTTTTTCTGATTTTCAGTCCCTGTGCTGCAGCATTTATCCAAGCAAAACCCGTCAGCCCGTGCCTTAATTATGTAGAACTGATCAGGAAACAATCTCATCTCTTGGTGTGTGTGTTTCCCTTTGTGCTTTGGGATTTTTTCCTGACTTTCCTGTAAAATTACACAATCCTGGCTGGAATGTTACATCAATTGATCCATGTTTTTGCTGCATACTTGCTGTACATTGAATTCATGAGCAAATTGGACAAGCACAGTAATTACACTAAAGTGGTATCAAACCCTTCTGGCTCTGGGATTGCAACTATTTACAAGTCTGGGGCTGCTGCTTAAATTTTCCCCAATTTTTAGTCATTTTGACGTGAGCTTGAAAGCAAACCAGAAAACTGAAACCCAGAGTTCTCCCAACAGAATGAAAGCTCAGGTCAATTTTGCTCCTGTTAAATGCTCAATTTTAGCTTCTCTTAAAAGGAAAAGGGCCAACAAAAGGCAGCAAGGTGAAAACACTAATCATAAAGTTCTCAACCTGAAAAAAAACCATAGAAATATTGTAAGTTTTACATCCTAGAGGCTGGAATGAGGAGTAAGTGTAGGGAGAAGAAATCCAATGCCATTGAGAAGCCCATCTGCTTTGTATTTTAGGGTTGGGTAGCATGACTTTCTTTTTTTCTGCCGTACACATTGTCAGGAGAATAACCTTAGTCAAGTTACATTGGCTAAATGAATAATCTCTCAAACATGTGGAACTCATTTTCTTGGGGTATTTTGCCCTCTCACTCTTTTCCCCTTCCTCTTCTCTGGTCCCTTGAAAAAGAAGACAGAAAAACCTGCTGGTTCCTGGTTGCATTTTTTGGCTCTTACTCAGTTTTCCAGAGTTTTCTCTCCTTGCAAATGCCTGGGGTTTTCCAAGGAAACAAATCTGTAAGAATTGTGCTCTGCCTTGCTCCTTTTCAGTGCTGTGCCTACTTCTCATCTCCCCACTGAGGCCTGGAATGATCCCATGGGATCTTACCTCCCACAGCTGATATACAAATATTAACTGAGATGCTTTTGGCCATCAAAATCAAGATCAAACTTGAATCCCAGTTCTCTTGTGCTGCCCAGAATATATTCCAGTGCTGCAGAAATGTGATGGGCACCTGGTGGAAGGTGGTGCTGGCTTGAGTCTGAAATAGGAAGTTGGAGAGCAATCTTCATGAAGGGAAAAAATGGGAAGAGAGATGACGTTTTCCCACTTAGAACCTTAAATATTGGGAAATGTGTGCACCCCAAAGGTGTGTTATGAGCCTGCAATGCTCATTGGTTCTAACTTACATAATTGTCTTTATTAATTAGTATTCTATCCTCTGTTATTTATTGATTTCTCAGTTCTTAGCTAATTAATCCACATTTTCCAGTCTTTTTAATATCTTTTTCCCAGACAGGGAGTTTCCAGCACATGCTGATTGTCTTTGTTAGGCTCTTCTTTACCTTCTGCTTTCTGCAGCATTTCCTTGGAGAGATATAAATTCTGCATTTTAGGTGTTTGGTTTTCAGCCTCCTTGAAGAATATCAGGGTTAGTTCAGCAAAACTTCAAATTGCAGTGATTTTTCAATGAAACTCCAGTAATATCAGTCGGAGGATAAAGGTAGCCATGTGCTGGCTAAAGTGGGAATCACACTGCTCATGAGTAATTAAAACAATTGATTAGATAAGTGAATTAAAGGCATTAATTAGAAAAATAAACTAGGAAAGTTATATCATTTCCAAGAGCCTGTGAAGGCACTGGCTGAGCTGAGCTCAGCATCACTTTTCTCTCTGATTCAGGTGTCCGTGGCTGCTCCACAAATAATGTAATGAGAAAGAGCATTAATTAGTTAAATCCCTACTGAAAACATGTTTTTTTTTCAAGCCCACAGGAAGAGAAAGGCATTTGCAGGGTGGTGTTGGGATATTCCTTTCAGATCTGCAGCTGCTGCCATCAGTGCTCCCATCCCACTGGATTTGCCTTTCCCTGTGTTTTCCTCCAATTTACTTCAGCTTCTTCCATGTCTTGTTGGAAATTCCTGGAGGAGAACACGGAGCATGTCCCTGATCTCTTGGGAAGCCACTATTTAATGTTCCTTGGTTTTAGAAAATGGTAACAAAACAGAACACGAGATGGCTTCAGACACTGCAAAAATAAACTCCAGACAGAAGCCACAGGTTTCCCTGAAAACAACCTCCCTCGGTGAGTTCCACCAGAAAAAGGATTTGTTGGATATTTGTTTGCTCACCACTTTTTAAAACATTAACCTTTCATGTAGGAAGCAGACCCTGGTTAGGGGCTGCTTGGAGTTTAAAAAGTATCACAGCCCTGCTGAGCTGATTCTGCCTCTATTTTACACACCTACATCTTATTATTCTGTGTAACTTTTTTAATATTATTGATTTTTTTTCATTGAGTCTCTACCCAAATATGGCAGGTAACAGCAGTCCATGCCCTAAACCTGCTGAAAGATGATTTTTTTCTTTTTTAAGTGGCTCGCAGTATAGATGGTAAAGCAGCTATCAGTGGCTATTTTACTAATCCTGTGTTTGTTTTCCCTCGTTCCCTTTGTCTCAAAAAATGTTATTTTTGTTGTCAGGGAGATGGATTTATGTCTTGTCTGGTAAATAAAGTGATGTGCAAATGGTTGAGTGCTCTGCAGAGCAGTTGGTGCTTGTGTTTGGTTGGGGACCTCAGAGATTCGGGGGTGGTGGCTTTTTCTGTTTGTTTTGGTTCTGTGCTGACAGTCAGACTGGGCTTTTGGAAGTGTTTGTCTCACTGCACTGCATTTTAATGTCGAGGGACTGAGGGAACAGGCCAGTTAATATTTTACTTTTTATGCTGTGCTTGGTTTAGAGTCTTCTCCCAGATTTAAAACTGAGTTGCCTTCAGTTTCAGATGAATAAAAGTGTCTTAAGCCTTTTTTTGGGGACATCACAAAGCTGAACTCAAGCTTATCTCTGGCTTGGTGGGAAACCTGACTCCATCCTACCCCAAGATGTGGTTTGGGTGCTGGGCCCATCCATCACTGTCAGACCCCACCTGTGCCAGGCATTAAAACACTGGGGGCCCAAATCTTCCCTGTCCCAGCCCCCTGCTCCTGGATCCTCTCATTGCTTCCTGATTTATCTCTCTTACCAAATACTTGTCCTGTTGTCCAAAGGTAACAGCCAGTTCAGGTCATTGAAGGATACATGGAGGTGCCACAGAAGAATTTCCTAGGAAGTTGCAAGTGCTTTGACCCAGCCAGGTACTTCAGGAGCTTAGGAAAGCAGGAGTCGGATGCTTTGGGAATGTGTGTTTGGAAAACAACCCCAGCTTCCTCAGGACTCCATCCAGGGCATCCCTGCAGGCTCACAGGGACACATCTCCCAGATGTCAGGATCTTTCCTGAGGAGCTGTCGTGGATCACCAGGAATCCCTGCAGATACCAGGATTTTCTCTGTCTAGGCCTGTGTTTGTGCAGCCAAACTGGAGGGCTGGGGAGGATTAGGAGCAGGAGTGATGTGCCTGGAATTTGGGTGTTGCTGGAGGGTCTGGGGAGGATTAGGAACAGGAGTGATGTCCCTGGGATTCGGGTGTTGCTGGAGAGCTGGGGAGGATTAGGAGCAGGAGTGATGTCCCTGGGATTCGGGTGTTGCTGGAGGGCCGAGGAGGATTAGGAGCAGGAGTGGTGTCCCTGGGATTTGGGTGTTGCTGGAGGGTCTGGGGATGGTTCAGGGCTTTGTGCTCAGCCCCTGGCAGCAGCACTGAGCCTAAACCTGAGCACAGAGCTGCAGGTACAGCCAGGCAAGTGCTGGTGCTCTCCAACTTTTGGATAATCCCGAAAGAATCTTTAGAAATACTATAATAAGCTTTGAAATGGTAGAATTAGAGAATTGTCAGAGTTGGAAGAGACCTTTAAGTTATCAAGGCCAGCTGTCAACCCACCAGTATTGGAACCATTAAAGCACATGTCCCAGCTCCAGATCCAGAACACCTCCAGAGATGAGGACTCCACCACCTCCCTGAGCAACCTGTTCCAATGCCTGACCCCAAAAACAGTGAGACATTCTTTTCTAGTATCTAATCTTAATCTCCTGTCTCAGTTTAAGGCTGTTTCTACTTGTCCTCTCGCTACTGTGGAAAGTCAGGATAAATCAAACTCTCTAACACTGTTTTTTTAGTATTGGAAAGTAGGCATTGCTTCAATCACAGCACTGGTATAGTTCCACCTGCATGTGAAAATAAGGGAGATTTTCCCAGTTAATCACTGCATACAGAGGGAAATGAGGGAAGATAAAATAAGATGGTGTTTGAGGGCTTGAGGTGGTGTGGGATGAGATGTTGGGAATGATGGTGGAGATGGAGATATTCTGTGTCTGGTGGAGGAGCAGCTCAAGGGAAAAGGCTGAACCAGGGGAAGGGATGGATATTGAACCAGGAGGAAGGCTGAATGCTGAGCTGGGGAAAGGGTGGCTGCTGATCCAGAGGAAAGGCTGGATGCTGAGCTGGGGACAGCCTGGATGCTGATCCAGAGGAAAGGCTGGATGCTGATCCAGAGGAAAGGCTGGATGCTGATCCAGAGGAAAGGCTGGATGCTGAGCTGGGGACAGCCTGGATGCTGATCCAGAGGAAAGGCTGGATGCTGATCCAGAGGAAAGGCTGGATGCTGAACCAGGGGAAGGGCTGGATGCTGAGCTGGGGACAGCCTGGATGCTGATCCAGAGGAAAGGCTGGATGCTGAGCCAGCACAGCTTCCCCGCATTGGGAGAGCGAGTGGTGATGGGTTATGGCGAATAATGCCAGGCAGGCATCTCATTAAACACGTGTGGGATTGTTCTGTGAGGGAGCTGAGCCTGCTGCCATCTGCTCCACAGAGCCAATTAAACCAGAGGGGTGGGGAGAATGAAGTACAGATGCTAATGGCCTGTGTAAACTGCAGGGCGAGTTCTCCTAAATATTTAGACTGTTTTCCTGAGGTTGTGTGTGGGGCTGACTTTCTGCTCCGTGAAGTTCCCTCAGCTTCATTTGAGGTTGCCACTTAGCTCTGATTTTCTGCTTAAAGTTAGGGCGCTTTCAAGTCAGTGAAATTAGCTTAAAGATGTTTTTGCCCTGGGGTGGAATTGTGCCCAGGGATTCTTGAGTAGGGAGCAGAAATCCTGGACCCAGGCAGGGGCTGAGCAGTTCATGTGTAGCCTCAGGGTTGGAGTCTCAATCCTTACTCGATTTTTACTGTTGGTTTACTCATTATCTGTGCTGAGTTTGACTGAGAAACTCCTGCTCCCCTCTCTGCTGTGCACTGTGCTTTTAATTAAAACAACAGAATATACCAGAGCATTTCAAAAAAACCCAGTTAATTCAAAATCAAGCAAAAATAGGTTAAAAACCAAGCCAAATAAATTCCTGCTGGCACTGTGACTCTTACATAACCATGGATGATGTTCTCTGGTATTATTTGCAAGTTCATAAACAGGCTACGTGTGAAGAGGGTAGAAGAAGGGTCAGCTTTGTGTTAGGGACAGAAAGCTCCATTCTCAGGAGCTGACAGTCGATTTCCTCCTCCTTCCTTTTGATGTCTGCACACTAAACGCCGCGTGGACAGAAAAATTCAATTCATTTAAAACATTTTGCATCAAAATGACATGCTTTAATGTATTTTCTTCTGATGTTTAAATTATCTTTTCATCTCATGAGGGAGGAAAAAAAAAAAAAAGCCAGCATGTTTGTAGTTAAAGTACCCAAGCAGAACTTTAAACAAAGGTCTGGATGAAGAGGAAGTCTCAATGTACAGGCAGCTTTTAAGAGTAGATGCCTTTTTTTTCCCCTCCCCTGCCCCCCCTTTCTTGGCTCTGTGAGCCTTGTAAACCAAGGAGATTTATTGCTGCCCTTCCAAACGCTTCTTCAGAATGAAGAGTTCGCATTTTTGAAATTCCTCAAGTCCTCAGGAGGGAGAGGGAGAAGGGGAGGTGATGATGGTGAGCACACCAAAGGATTTTCCAGGCTGGTTTTGCCAGTCACAGCTGCCTGTAGTGCTGGGAGGGAAGCAGCTGAACCTGCATCAAAAAAACTCTTGGAGCTGTGGGCTGCAGTGGATTTGGGTGAAATTTAGACTTCTTTAGTAATTACTAATAATACAATCCAGGGTCTTTGGGAATCCCTGTCCTTTGCCAGATGCAGTATCACGTGTGCGACTCAGCACTGCTAGATGTGGGATCCATTCCCTCAGTGAAATCCCAGCTCCCCTGGAGAAATGTCTAACAGCCTAAATAACCTCCATCTATTACTGTTCCAGCTATTGATGCCACTTACTGTTGTTGAGAGAGCAAAGGAATATTTTAGGGGTATTTTACATTTTCCAGTGGGGACGGCCCCACTGTCCCCAAGGGGGAAGCTGCCCTTGGAAATGAGAAATCTGGGAAGAGAAACTTAGGTGTTCAGACAAACTTTTTAGGAATGCTGTTGGTGTAACCCCAGATCTTTCCAGTCTTATTCTTCAGTCTGGAAGCAGAATATTAACAAGGTGCTGAGTGTTTTTTCCTCTGTGTGTGTGAACAGGGATGGCAGTGTGGCTGTCACCTGTCCTCTTGGGAACTGATGGGAAGCTTACCCAGGGGAGGACACAGCTCTCACTTCTATCTTCTGATACTTTTTTTTTTTTTTGCCATTACTGAGGTTGATCTGGTTGTGTTCAGATTGGGTCTCACTCATCTCTTTTCCCCATATTAAATTTGTCTAAATTTGGCTGCCAGCCTCTCACATTTTAGTTGGAAACAGGTATTTTTAAAAGTAGTTATATTGGGTTAAATGTTTAGCACGAGCAGGGTCATAGTTTGCACGTGGAGCTATTTTTAGCCCCTTATGTCAGTTTGGTAAATAAACAGATGTTTGGAAAAAAACCCTGTTATCTTTGCAAAGTCAGCCTCTCCATGCAGATCCCCACGTGGAGACGTGATTCCCCTTGGGAAGCCTGGCACTGGGAGACTCCCCAGGTCCTTTTCTGGCCCCATTTCCTCACCCATCCACCTTTTGGAGCTGCTTTCCTGTGACATTCATGACAAAAAAGCCTCTCACACATCTTTTCTGGTTTTTCTTGCAGAGGATATTCAACTCCTTCGTGTACACGGAGAAAATATCAAACGGAGAAAGTGAAGTGCAACAGGTGAGTCCAAAACCCCTTCCCACCTCCACTGGCTGAGTGAGCTCAGGGAGTTCTTTCTGTCTGGATTTGTGGCTCCTTTTCTAACCTCACATCCCAGCCAGTGGAATAGGACATAAATGGGGATGGGCTGCGTGTGCTGATGGTGCTTCTGAGAGTTCTGCGTTGCCATGAAAAGGTTTTCCATCTGCTTGATGTGGGGCTGTCCCTTGGAAACAAAAGGGCCCTCATGAAGTAGCTCCCATTAATTGTCAAGCTTTCGTATTGGAAGCGTCTCTTTTTAAATTTCAAATTCAAAGCAAACCCATTGATATTATTATGATGTGGGAATGGTGTTTTGTGGAAATGTGGGACAGCTACGGCCTCGGTGTGGTTGAGAGGTGCTTGTAATTTTGTGGGGGTTTATAGGAACACATTTCAACATTTAACTCTTCAGTTTAACATTGAGGTAATACATGGGCAGTTTGCACTCTAATACATGTGTCTAATTTTAAAATTGATTTTGGATCAGTTTTCAAACAGATCAAATAACTCACGTTTTATTCTTTCAAAAATTAAAGTACTGATTACGTTTGTAAAGGCGGTGGGTTTTGGTTGAAGAAATGGAACAAAGAACCAGCTTTTCTTCCCAGTTTAAGCATGGACTAGCACAACTTTCAGGAGTAACCTGACCTTCCTAGACCCCTATCAAACCAGTTTTAATGTTCAGGAGAAACAGAAGCTCCTCAGAGTAGGGCTTTCCCTGGGGAAAAGGGAGTTGCTGCTCAACCCTGCAGGTAGCCCTGTTGTGGTTTCCCAGAGCAGCTCAGTGCATGACGAGTTCATGTGCATTCAAACTGCTCATAGAATACAGAAATAATTAACACTTCAAGTTGTACTTCCTGGAAATGGTGACATTTCCAGTCTTCTTTAATTTTTTTTACTGAGGAGAAAGTCAAAGCAGAGCTGCTTCAAATGGGATTGTGAGGAACGTTTAGGTTGGAAGAGGCCTTTGATACCATTGAGTCCAGCACTGCCAAGGCCTCCTCATGTCCCCAGGGACCACATCCACAGGGCTTTTAAATCCCTCCAGGGATGGGGGCTCCTGGGCAGCTGTGCCAAGGCTGGACAGCACTTTCTGTGAAGAAATTTTTCCAATATCCACCCTGAGCCTCCCCTGGCCCAGCCTGAGGCCGTTCCCTCTCCTCCTGTCCCTGTTCCCTGGGAGCAGAGCCCGATCCCCCGGCTGCCCCCTCCTGTCAGGGAGCTGTGCAGAGCCAAAGGTCCCCCTGAGTCTCCTTTGCTCCAGGCTGAGCCCCTTCCCAGCTCCCTCAGCCTCTCCTGGGGCTCCAGCCTCTTCCCCAGCTCTGTGGCCTTTCAGAGGCTTTGGCTTCCCTCTGTGCATGCCCAGATGGGTGCTTGCACACAGAGAGACCATGGCAGTGTAATTGTCCCCTGACTTTAACAATTTCAGTCCCAAACCATCCTGACATCCCCAAGGATGAGTTCTCTGGCTCTGTGTGGTGTAGGGCAGCATTTCCAGGAGTGTTTCTGGGTGGTCTGTGCAGCACAGAAGGGCCATGTGGGCTGGATCACGCGGATCAGATGGCTTTTGAAAGGCAAAAGTGTTTTTGGGAAACCAAGAAACTGGATTAAAACTTCTTTGAAGTCCTGCCTATAGATTCTCCACTGAGGAAAAGACACTCCTTGTTTCCCAGAGCAGATGTCTGTGTTCATCCCAAGTGGATTTAAAGAGCTGTCCAAACACTGGAGGTGGGGTGATGGATTTGGGGCTGTCAGGGGAGAAAACTGGGCCCTGGTAAAGTATAATGACTGTGGTTAAAAGTTCTACAGTGAAGTGGATGGAAGAATAATTGAGCACTTCTGGTTCATTAATAACCAGATCTTTTAGCCCTCATGAATTCCCAGCAGCAGAACCCGAATTTTATACGAGTAGGACATTGAATGGGATCATCTTGAGCAAAGGCAAGCAAATGAAAGCAAATTAAATCCCCTGCCAGAGAAATCTCATTTCTGCTTTGGTCATTCATTAACATTTTTGTAGCAGCTGATATCCAAAGGCAATTAATGACAGTTTTATGTCAGCTGGCATTTTTTTCTGGCAGAGAATTGAGTTGTTGCAGGGGTAGTAGGTTTTTTATACCAAACCATGTAAATAATGACTCTCAGTTTATTGAAGAAGTGAAAAATTCCAGCTGCTAGCCTTCAGGCCCAACTGTTCAATACCTTTGGCTTTCTTCGTGCCACACAAGGAGCAGTTTTACCTCTCAGCATTGAACTGGTTACACTTTTAAGGTCTGCAGTTACAGAATTACTGTTGTACCTGACAGATAAAACACTTTTTGCTTTGAATGAGTTATTAAAAATGGGATGGCAATGGCCAAAAATAACCTGGATCCCTTCCCTGTGAGTTATTTCAATATCAGAGAACTCTCATAGGATATGAGGGTGCAGTGGTGTGAATTAGTGATGTAAATAAAGCAGGAGAGGAGGAGTTTTATGAGGGGAAAATCTACATTAGCTGATTTCAGGGAAGTCAGTGTGTGTTCAGGGTCCTGCCAGACATCTGCTTTCTGTGATGTGCAGGGAAGGGATCTGAGCTCCACGGAGGAGAGAGGCTGAAATGTTTTCCAGCAGGAGTAGGTTTACCAACTTTGAGGAGAAAACTCTTGAAAAGCTCAGACCATGCTGCTGTTGGGTTGGATTTTTTGTTTGGTTGGTTTGGGGCTGGGCAAAGAGGTCTTTGGAGAGGAAATAGATCTGAAATACGCTGAAAAAATGACATTTGGCTGCCGAGCACAGCACGTTCCCTGGCTGTGAAAAGTGGCATGTTTACACACACTGATGAATTGTGAGCCGCACAATAAAAGGCAATTATTGTGTGTTTAATGCACTTCCAGAATGATTCAGGAATTGTGGTCCTTTCTCTAGGTTTTGCTGTGCACCCTGTTTAACGTCTTCCTTGGAATAAATCTTGGGAAGCTTTGCCAAAGGTCCTGGCCAGTAGAAAACCTCAAATGAGTGCTGGTTTCCTTGATGAAATGCACATTGGAAAGTGCTTTCCTGTATCCTGATTGCAATAATAAAATACATTTTCAGTGTCATCTAGAGAAGCAGGAACAGGGACTTTCTACAAGGGGGAATGGACTTAAGTTGGAGGAGGGGAGGTTTAGATGGGATATTGGGCAGGAATTGTTCCCTGGGAGGGTTTGAGGCTCTGGCACAGGGTGCCCAGAGAAGCTGTGGCTGCCCCTGGATCCCTGGCAGTGCCCAAGGCCAGGCTGGAGCAGCCTGGGACAGTGGAAGGTGTCCCTGACCATGATGGGGTGGAACAAGATGATCCTTAAGGTCCCTCCCAACCCAAACCATTCCAGGATTCCACGAATGGTTGGAATCCATTAAATGAGAGGTGTGGGATGAAGCTGGAGGTGATTCTTTGATCCTTCCTTGAGCCATGTCCCTGCTGACCTCTGGCTCTTCAGGGTTGATACAGGACCAGTGGTTTCTTCAAGAGCCATGCAGATGAAAAATAAACAACATTAAAAGTTTTCTGGAATAGGGATCTGTGGATGCAAACTGTTGTGATACAGCAGGATGAATGCCTGGTGGATGTTGGAGAAAGGAAAACTTTTTTCCAGGTTTTTCTGGTTTACAGAGGGAATTTAAACCTCAAAATTATAACTCAACTCTTCCGTGTGTAAGCCATCCTTTCCAAGGAACTTGACAGTGTTAAATCCCTGGCTGTGAGTCCGTCCTGGCATCCCTGCCTGTCAACCCCACTGATGCATATTTTATACACAGGCTTGGAAACATGAAAAATACCTTGGCTTTCAAGCTACAGCCAGAAATAAAACCTCACCTTGGAGCTCTGCTTTCCCTCAGAGCTCCCTGCAAAGGGAAGACTTCAGAGCTGTGCAGCTTTGAGGGGGAAGAAGCTTTAAAAAAAAGCTCGAGGGAACGATGCAAATGAGGGAAACGTCTCTGGGAAAATTAGAGGAGCTCAGTGATGTTGTGATGAAAGGTTGTCAGTGGAGATGGTGACAATTGAAGTGCATTACCCAGGGGTGCTGCAGTAATAGAAACAGGTGTTGCAGTCCAACCTGTCTGCAAGCCCAAGGGCTTTGGCTGCGTGTCAGCTGCCAGAGGAAATCCGGGGAAAACAGGGCTGATGGCTGCATTGTTCACAGGGAGCACTCGCTGCTTATTGTTTTGTTTATTAAAATTAAGGGGGAAACTCAGAAAGCTGAAAAATGCCCAAGGAGGCTTCCCCCTGCTGTTGTTTCTGAGATGAGGTGAAGAGCGCTTTGTGTGGGATAATAACATTTTATGTCAATCTCAAGGTGTCCAGATTTATTTCAGTCTCCATTAAAATGGGTGAGTTGGAGCATTTCTGTGGGAGCAGGAAACGGCTGTCACACTTGGTACCCACCCAGGTGTGGGACACCCCTGCCCCTTTTCTGTGCCTGATTGGGGGCACAGTTTTCCATCTTGCCTTAAAAATGCTTCAACAATTATGTGAGGATGGTTTCATAGTTCAGTGCTCTGTCCTTTCATTATTTGTTATCTCTCTTTCTCTACTTTGGAGGTTTTGTAACCAGTGTGGGTCTGGCATCCATCAGCATCCAGCAGCTCTCCAGCTCCAGGCAGGTTAAAAAAAGCAGGGTATGTGTTGGATAAAAACTTCAGGTTTTTATTTAGAAAGAGGAGAAGGTGATTTAAGCCTGCAGCTTTTACTGTGACAGGCTCCAGCAGCCGAGTGCATCACCCTGCAAAGGGAATAAAGTTTGGGAGGGAAGTGAAGCCCAGCTATGGAAGAAAAGTTTGTTTTGTTAGGCTTCCTCTGAGTGATACTTCTCAATTTGATGAATTAGAACCATTTGTTTCTAGTACTTGATTAGTGTGTTACCCTCGGTTTCTTCCTGCAGTTTATTCATTTGAAGAAATTTGCGACGGAAAGTTATTTTTGGATCACCTTGCCCTTGGTGACTTTATTGAGTTCTCCGGTTCTGAAGTGGTTTGGATTGTTGGGAGCATTGTCTTGCTGTCAGAGGACAGTATTTTTAGAGTTCTTTAGATTAGACAAAGTCAGTTCTTCCACCCGTGGGCAGGGAATGGTGTCTGGAGCTCTGGGAGGCTTCAGATCCCTCGTTGCTGCCATGCACTCGACTCCCTGCCCCGACCGAGGCGTGGATCCCATTCCATAAAAATAACGGAATGACTTTGAGCCGTTCACAGGTTTTTCCATGGGAGACGCAGTTTGGGAACAAAGCATTTGCTTTTTGTCAGCTTCTGAAGTACAGGATCTTCTGAAAAACAGATTTGTCAGATCTTTAGACTCGGCACAGCAGGGTGAAATTCAAAGGCTGTGGGGTGCTTTTATCGTTCAACCTCGAAGGTGAAAACTCATCAGCACCGAACCCTCGGCTTGTACAGCGTTCATTTATCAGAGAGCAGCCCTGATTCCAAACCAGAGGCCTTTTGTTCTGGGGCCCTGTGATGGTTTTATGACTGCTGATGATGCTCAGCAAACTTCAGCTCTCTGCCCTCTTCCTGATTTCAGGTCGAGAAACCAAGAGAGAAATCTCAGACTCAAATACCTGGTTTACCCTGGCGTTTCGTTTGCCCAAACTGAGAGAAGAACTTTGTACCCACCAAACCTGATTGCTTTGAATTAGGAAACTTGGCTTGTGTTTGTTTGAGACCCTCTGGGAGAATCCACTTCTGAAAAACCACATTTGAGGGCTACAGCCAGACAAAAAGAAAGTTTAGTGGAAAACAGAAAAGAATCTCCCCAACAGCTTATTATCTTAACAACTGGGAGCAATTTAATAGTGCTGGATGTCTAACATGGAGAAGCCCATTAGCAGTCCTCTGGTGCCTTGGCAATAAATCATTGCACAGAACTAATTAGGTGTAATTCTGCAAGTCATTTGAGCGAGGTCCTATTAAACCTGTGCTCCTTGGAGACCCGTAACGGAGCCGCAGCATTCCCTGGGAGCAATGCAGGCAGAGCAGTGCTGTTACCAGCGAGGCCTCCTTCCTCACAGAACGGAGTAAATCATGACAAAATGGCCTGCTGGTGAGAGTTAGGAGAGATGTTTGTTGGTCCAGGGGATCTGGAAAATCCAGGGGTGTTTCCTAGCACACAAAAGCAGCAGCGCTGTTAAATCATCCCTGCAGAGTTTGGGGTGTGCAGGGAGCAGGAGAGAGGGGTGCTATGGATTGAGGAGCTGATTTAGCTCTGGAGAAGTTTGCAGAAATGCAAACCAGTATTTCTGATTATTCAACACTTCACTGTGTTGCTTAGAGGTGATTCTTTCATTTGAGATGTGTCTGGCTGATGATTAAATATATAACTGGTTGGTGTGGAAGGGATGCAGAATGTGCAGAGCGAAGAAAAACCCTGATCCATTTCATCAATTCCTCCCTTTGATGAAAGACCAGGAGCGAAGCTCTCAGTAAATGTTCCTTGTAAAACCTGCTGCCTCCTTGTAACTGTTTACTGTCAGGATTCTGCAGGAGCAGCCACAGATTTTCCCCTTTTCCCTGGCAGTCATTAGTCAGGCTCGTTGTGGAGTGCCTGATGAAGGGACACAGAGTGACAGCACAGTCACTCCGACAGCCTGGGCTGTGTCCCAGCAGGCTCAGCCCTTCCCAGTGCCTGGACTCTGCCTGGCATGGAGAGGGCAGAGGTGCCACGGGCACCACCAGCCCTCAAATCACACCAGCTTGGAAGTACTTGCAAAAATTTGACGTCATTATTTTGACTTTTATTTTTTCCGAAGCATTTAAAAAGCAGAGCTGGAGTACCCAATTTGCTATTTCCAACGTGAGGCACTCTAATTTTTTTTAATGGTCTGAGAATTGCAGGGGAGGGGCCACAACCTGTTTGTTTTCACTTTCTGAAAGGAGAGAAATTGCCTCTTTGAAGTCATAGTGTAGCCTCTAAACCTTGTCCTGTTTTATAAGGACTGCCTTCCTTAGAGGGACCTCTGGCAGCAAAAGGCTTCGGGAGGAATTTCACCGGTGCGAGACTTTTGTCATTATTTTCTTCCTGTTGTAACGTCAATTAGAGATTTTTCAGGTTGTAGTTGAAGCTGTGGATTGTGAGTAGGCACAATCGATGGGGATTAGATTAGATTGATGGGGAAAATCACTCAGGCAATGCTCAGCCTGTGGAGCCTCCCAGGAAAGCAGCAGGGAATACAGGGGAAAAGCAAAATCTGGGATGGTTATTTTGCCCAAATCTACATGAAAGAAGTGGTGAAATATTTCTGCACAGATCCACCTGAGTTCTGTGTGGGTGAAGGCATCTCTAACACCATTATTTGGCTTTCCTGAAGTGTCCATGTACAGAATTTCATTAAATGGACTTGTGGCCTGGTTTATTCTCCGTCACATCCATGTCAGGCTTTGGGGCACCTCAGTGTCACATCCAGCTGTCAGTTCTTAATAAAAGGGAAGTTCATGTAATGGAAATCACATTTTTCACACATGCAAAACTCTGTTGAAACACCCATTGCTAGATGGGAAATGTGTTTTATTTTCTTGTATAGCATCCTTGCTGCAGCCAATGTTAATTACTTGACTTCTTGCTTAAGCCACAAAAATAAAAATACAATGAGCAAATCAGAACACAATTGTCTTTAACACAGATTTACCAGCGTTGGTAAGGAATGGGGATAATACAGAGATAATACAGAGAAACTGGGTTGATTTTAAGCTTTCTCCTTATTTTTTTTTTCAGTTGGCAAAAAAAATCCGTGAGAAATTCAACCGTTACTTGGACGTTGTGAATCGGAACAAGCAGGTAGTGGAAGCATCATACACTGCTCACCTCACCTCACCCCTGACTGCCATCCAGGACTGCTGCACCATCCCACCATCCATGATGGAGTGAGTATGACATTCTGGAATTCCTCGTGCTGTCATTTAATCTGTGAAGAAAACGAGGGTTTCTTTGTGTTTTCTGCTGCTTTGGATAAAAAAACGGAGAAGGCAGAACCTCAAAGGTGCCTCTTATCTTGTCCTCATCTTCTTTTCCATTTCTCCCACGCCAGTGTTTAATGATGGGCTTTAAACAAGAGCTGGGAATCAGCTGGAGGCAATAAAAGGAAGAAAGTTTGTTCATAGTGTTCTGTACAAAAAGAGTCTGTGTAGATCCATGACACTGTTTTTGCACTGAGACACTGCTTGCCCTGAATAACTCTCCTCGAGCTGGTCATGGGGCCTTTTCTCTCCTTTGAAGTAACCAGAATCACGAGTTGGTCAGTTCATCACATGCTCAAAGCTCTGTGTTCCAGTTTAATCAGGTTGACATGCTGCTGTTTGATAGCAGAGGTTTCATGAAATCGAGTCCATTGCTTGGAAACTGGATTTGGGCATGTTCAATATGGTTTGGTTTTAAATACAGCAGTTTTGAGTAGGCTAAATCCGGGCAGTTGGTTGTCTTTAAAAATTTCTATTGTGCTGCATATTTGCAGAAATTTCTTTGGGTTCTCTAACTGTGGAAATGTGTGTTAGAACCTCTGATTTTTCCAAGAAAAGAGGAGTCATTTTCTTGAAATGCTGAACATATGAAACATTTACTTCCACGTGGGCTTGAAAAGAACAAGAGTAACTTTCTGTTTATGCAAACCTTGATTACGGACTGATTTTTATTGTTTATATCTCAGTCTGATTTAAAAACAACTGAGAGGGAGGAAGGTGATTTGGGTCATCAGGTGACCCCAAAGGCACAGCTTTGGAGGTCTCTGTGCAGTTCCTGCTGGACAGGGTCCCTGTGGAAAATGCTGGCACATCCAGGCTGTTGGCAGTGTGGACAAAAGGGTCAGGAATTCTTGGAGGATGAAAACCCTTCTGCCCTCTGAGCACAAAATCCGTGCAGGAATCACTGGACAGCAGGAACACCTTCCAAGCGAGGGCTGAGGGGAAGGAGAAAAGAGATTTATCACCCCCTTGTCAGTGTGGCCTCATTTTTCAATAAAAAGAGAAGTCTGCTTTTAGTCTGGAAACTTTAGTGAATTCCTTTCACTTTGTCCTCCAAAATTATGTAGCTTGGAAGTCCTCTAGAAATTTCTTTACCTGTGGTGAACTTGCAGAAGGATCATTCCCAGTAAGTGGATTAAAACACAAACAGCTGGCAAAGCAGAGAGGTGAATTTGCTGTTTGCACAGCTCCTCATTCAAGCTCTACAATACAATTCTCATTATTTAGTTGCTTGGATCAATAATTAAATGGTTCCCAGACCAGTTTATCAGCTGCAGGATGTTCTAGACCTTGGCAAGACCTGGTTGAGGCTTACCTGACCATTAGACCCAGTGCTGTCTGTAGGAAATCATCTGCAAGTTAAAAAAAATAATGTAAATATGTAATTTCTGTTTGAAACTTCCAAGTTTTAGCTCCATGCTTTGTTAATTGCCTGATTTGTCTAGGTGCTTCTGCCATCATTTCAGTTTTTCTCCCCTTTCTGCCTCTCCCATCTGCTGCTCTTCCTTTCATTTTCCTCCCCTGTGGCATCAGCTTTCTGGGAGGTTCCCCATTTTGGTTAAAATATCGGGAAAGAAGCTGATTCACCTGGATATTGTGATCATATCTTGAATTCTTCCATGTTTAATTTGTGGACTAACTGGGCCTGCACTTGTAGGAAGTTAAACTGGATGTGCTACTGCTGATAACAGCTTATCCTTGGTGTTTAAAATGTTTAATGTTGGTGTTAAGGCAACAATAATTATAATTTTTTGCTTAAAGCATTTATGAACTGCTGCTGAAGAAGAGGTCACATGGAGAAAGACCCGGATTTGTCTGTGAAAATTGCTTTTTCCATGAGATGCTTTGCCTTAGATTGTGCTTTGGCCATGTCTGTGTCCTCAGGGCTGTGGTTTTCGTTCCGGAGGGTTGTGAAATATTTGTGTTACAACTCCTGAACTCGGCCTGTTCTTTCTCTGGCTGTTTCCTCATGTGGCCTCTTGATTTGAGCAAACATTTGGGGCAAGAACAGTGTCAGAAGTTCATTATCTTCAGTGTATTTTTCGGTATTTCTAGGTAGGTTTGAAGGTTTTTCCCACAGTGTTTAAGGCTGTTTATCACGAAGTGTTCAACCTCTTATTGTCCAGCTTATTGGCATTGGGTTGGGAATGCTGAAAGTTTGGATTGGTTTGGGGAAAATTAACTTGAGAAGGATGAACTGTTCTGTAGGGAAAGGATTTTTTAATTATTATTATTTTAATGGCTTGCTGACTTCAGTTTGTATTTGTTGTTACCATTAACAAAATTATCCATGAGTTTGCTTGTATTTATCCCGAAAATCCAAGCGTTGGTTTATCATGTTGCTTGGGATGAACTGTGAGATTTCCATACCTGGTGATATAAATAAATGATAGAAAATAGGACATAACAAAGCACAAACTGGGTTTGCAAATGAACCTGGCATTTAGATTGCTTGTTTAGTGAGTAGTCAGATATGACAGGGAAAGCAATATTTATTTTATTGCCATTACATGGTGTTGGCTCTTGCAGTGAAGAGCCCAAATGAATGACTTTCCATGTGATTCCAGCCTGGATTAAAATTCCCAGATTGACTGTGCTTCTGGTTGCTGTTTTGTACCCCACATATTCTGGTTTCACTGGTGTAGGACCAGCAGTTGTGTGTTTGAGCCCCCACCAAGGCAGGGTTGTGCAATGGACCTACCTTGGTTTGGAAAGCGGTGAAAATAAATAAATAAATTGGAATTTGCAAACCCAGCTGGATGAGGCAGCCCACTTGGTGGCTATCGAGTGGTTTTGGCAAGGCCTTAATTCAACAAACATTTCCTGATAAAATTACACTCAGCTGGGTTACCAAAGGCTCTGAATGTGCTTGGGCACAGGGAAATAATCCCACACCTAAATCCGTGTGCAGAGGGACTGCTGAGGAGGGGTGAGCAGGGCAGGGATTTGTGCTCCCCTTTGGTTTTTGCTGCTCCTTTCTCCAGATATCTCTGTTGGCATTTTCAGCTCTACCCTGATGCCTTAAATTTTAACTCTGATATTTTTCAGATTCTGTACTGTATTAGATATAACTCTGAACTTCATACAGAGTGTTAGCAAGTTCTCTTCACAGTTTAGCCAGACAAAACAACCCTTTTGCAGCCTGGAAAACCAAGGTCACCATCGGGGCAAGAAAGTATAAACAACAGCGAATTGAAAAGAACGAACTGGAGGATGGGACTTTATTAACTGAAGCTGTAATTGGGCAATTAACCCCAACATGTAAATGGACCATTAACCCCAATATGTAAATGGACCAAACTTATAAAAGTGTGAAAACTCGTGACCCCGTGATCCATCTTGGATGTAGCCTCGACCAGGCTCTTGTACTGCCCAGGGTGGATCCTCTGAAGGCTTTTTTAATAAATACCTATTTTATGTCTTTCCTCTGTCCAGCCTGTGTTCCAGGTGGCCTCTCCAGGCATCAGCCCAGTCCAGGTTTGGGAATGGCACAGGCCCAGAGCAGGGCAGGCAGGGAGCAGAGCTGTCCGAGCTGCCACGGGTGGTGTGGAAATGGGTGTCTGCAGGCAGGGAGCAGAGCTGTCC
>VZTG01002803.1:216550-263755 GCA_013397845.1 Melanocharis versteri | reverse complement strand
GCAAATCCATGTCGGAGTCAGATTTGGGTTTGTACCCCTGATTCCCAGAGCTCTTCAATAAAAGCACCTGCATATAATCATACTGTGATTATGTGTTTCTACGCCAACAGGGTTGGAAGGACCTTAAATCCCCCCCAGTGCCACCCCTGCCGTGGCAGGGACACCTTCCATGATCCCAGGGTGCTCCAAACCCCATCCAGCCTGCCCTGGGACACTGCCAGGGATCCAGGGACAGCCCCAGCTGTGCTTGGTGACAGCTCCACCTTCCCATCCCTGCTCCTCATCTCAGCCCCAGCAGCAGGGCTCTGGGGGACCCTTGGGGACACTCAGGATGCCAGCAGGGCACTGCTGCTGTGGGGCTGGACACGGCCCACGGCCAGAGCACCACGAAAAGAAACCCCCCAAAAATCAGGAAAGTATGGGTAAGCCATAAATGCAGAAATGCCTCTTTACTCCCCTGCTACAGGTAGGTTTTGGGACCACTTAGGAAGCCTGAAGAATGGAGGCTGCACAGCCTCTTTAATTATGACTGATATTTGGCCTGATGTGCTCTCCTTTGACATATATGAGGCCACACCCCAGACTAGAAACTTCCCTAGTGGTTTTTTTTTTCAACTTTGAACAGCATTACCACTAAGGCCACTTCTATTTAGGCCATTTCTATTTAGGCCTTTTTCTACTGGGCATGGAGACATGAAAATAGGACTATATACAAAACCTGCAAGGCCACAGTGATATTTTTTATTTATTACTGGTACATAAGGAATAGGTTGGGACTAGTGGGCTCTTAGGCTAAGCATTAACATGCTTGCCAGACCCCATAATTGCCAAGCAATTATGAAAGAGCTGGGAGTAACATGAACTTTTGTTGCACCTTGGAAAAGGCTGGTCCTCTGTCTTGATGAGCTGTTGTCTTCCTTCTCTCTGCTCCCTCAGGCTGTCAGGTCAGTGCCTGTACTTTAACCTTTGATGAGTCCACGACTTAAACCATTACTGACTGCAATCAAGTCACCTTCATTCCAAGCACCTGTGGGGCTGCAGGAACTTTGGGGTTCTGGGCTAAACTGGGTGTGGGAAGGCTTTGGGGTGTTGGTTTTGTGGGTGTTGGGTTGGTGGCGTGGCCATGGGCCATGACCTGCTGAAAAATCAGAGTGAGCCCAGAGGAATTCATGGGCTGGGATGGGAATTGGCTCGGGATAGGCTGGGGTGGAAGTGGAGTGGGAAGCAGTTTTGTTTGGAGGGATGGAGAGCTCTCAGTGCACCAGCAACCCCCCAACTGGGGAGATGCTGGCACCTTATAAATGGGATTTTAAAGTGTCATCTGTGTCTTGAAACTCTTAATTTCATCTCTCTGTGGGACCACTTACCTTTGAGGATACTCAGAGCAGAGCCCTCGATCTGCACAGGAGCCAGTTCTCAATAAATCTATCAATACTCACATTAAACTAAAACCACCTCTGAAAGAAGACAGGGATCAAGTACAAAAAAAACTCCCCTAATCCCACATTTTTCTTTCTTCTCTCATGAATGTCCTCATGCAGAGCTGGTGAGGAATACCTGTTGCACTTTGGGGTTAGGCCTCAGCCTCACTTATTTTGATGCTTTTAAAAGCCCCCAAAATTGTGGGTCCATCTGGGTGTTCTCATCGTTGTCTTCCTGAACGAGATTTTCATTTCATTCTGAGCAGAAGAGGCAAAATTCCCATGAGTATCCCCCTTTTCCCACGTGTTAGGCTCCACCTCTGCCTCACTTATTTTGATATTTTTAAAAGCCCCCAAAATTGTGGGTCCATCTGGGTGTTCTCATCGTTGTCTTCCTGAACGAGATTTTCATTTCATTCTGAGCAGAAGAGGCAAAATTCCCATGAGTATCCCCCTTTTCCCACGTGAGTTCTGCAGTTTAAATAATCCTGCCTATAAAAAGCTCCTGGCAAAACATCAATTTCAGCTCTGCTCTGCTCGACCTCCATCTCAGCTCTGGAAATGTTAATCTTGGCCCTGAGTAAAAAGTGGGATCGGAGTGGTGAAGCTGGAGGTGTTGGAAGGGAAGGGAATTTGCACCGCAGGCTGTGGCAAAGCCACGGGAGCAGAGCCTGGGAGAGCCCTGGGGGACAGCAACCCCAAATTCCACCCCGAGCAGGGTGTTGAGGAGGGTGATGCAGCTCATGAAACTTGCAAATCTTATTTTTTTTCCAGCGTTCTTGGATTTTTTATTAAAATAAACATTAATCTTAGGGGAGGGAGGAAGAAATAGATGTGTCTCTTCTCAGCTTTTTAAAAAAATAATGCTTTTACCACAGTTTTTTCTGGATATTAGGTGGCTTTTTAAATGTTTTTTTAATGTCTTAAAGAGATTTTGTTTTATCTTGGTTGGAGTTTTGCATCTGGATTACTTTTAGCCATTAGTACAAAATAGATAAGGAGAAAGTCTTTATTCTCCAGATGGAGTCGCAGGCTTTGGGTAGTTAGATGGAGAGATCTGTCCTCACCACTCTGAATAGTCCTTTATTTATTAAATCTTCCCCAGAGCCAGTGCATTATGTTATCAGATTCCTTTGGAGGTTTTTTTTTTTGCCTTTTGAATAAACAGGGAACCAGTAAATCTTTCTCCCTCTCATCCTTCAGAGTGCTGAAATGTCTGTTCCAAGTCAGGCAGCTTTGGCAGAGTGCTCCTCCCCAGAAATATGCAGAGACGGGCACCAAATTGCCCAATAAATTTTGTCTCTTTTATTCGAGGTGTTGAGCATTTAAAATCTTAGAATCATAAAATATCTGGAGTTGGAAGGGATCGTCAAGTCCAGAATGTGGAATGTTCCTTAAATTGCTGTATTTTAAACTGATTTTTGGCTGAGTTAGAATATTTGGGAGTTAATACCCCTCTTTCCAAATCCTTTTAATCGAGGAATCTGGTCCCATTCCTTAAAATGAAAGGGTTTTTTACTTTTTTTCCCTTCAGAGTGCTAAGGATTGAGCAGGGCTCTGTCCTGGCTCGTGCCACCAGCAGAATGTTAATTGTGGTTGAGCTGCAGAGCTTTTATTCCTGGTGACAACACAGGAGCTGCAGTTGGGTTTGACTTGGAAAATCCTGGATCAGATCTGTCTGGAAAGTTAGAGGATGTCTTCACTTGTACAATAAACACTTTTTTTGGTGCTGCTTCTTCACCACGAGGTTTTTTTATGGAGGGACTTGTCAGAGATGAACTGAAAATTAAACTTTCCTGGGTTTTGTGGGATGAGATCTGAGGTCAGCAGCTCAGCAAATGTAATGCTAAAGAGGAGGGCTGTAAGGAACCCTTTTATAACGAGCAATTATGTTCAGTAGTTCCTTTTTTTTTCCCTGACTGTTTGTGCTGTTCTTTGAAGATTAATTAGTTAATGATTTGGCTGTGCTTTGAAGATGTAAAGTGGTATCTAGAAGTGCTAAGTGTTATCATCTCGCATTCCCTTTGAAGTTTTAGAAACTCTATCACACAGGGCTTTCTTCCTAAAAGTCCTTTTTGCCTGGTGAGATATTTATAATTCGGGAGAATGATCATTTCAAATGCTGTCATGTTAATACTTCCCAACTTTGCCAGTCTGCAGCAGGATTTGGGGTCAGACAGTGCTGCAGTGGGAGTGGAGGGGACAGAGGTTTTGGGGTGACTTGGCAATGCCACCTCATGGGCAGTTGGCCACTTTTACTCCCAGTCTGTGTCTGAAATTAAGGGATCAGCTTTTTATTGAGGTCCTTTGATGGAATAACCTGTCCAGGAGCTGGTTTTCCTGGGAGGAGGAGGTGGGAATAAACTGCAGGCACTGAGGGGGTGGAAAGTTTGGGGTCAAAAAAAAATCATCTACTGTGTGTCCTGGCAAGGAGCAAGAATTGAGGAAATATCTGCAGGGCATTCTTACAGCTTGAGTGGATGGAAAATAAGAATGTGTTTAAAGAGAAAAAGTCTGGATTTTTCAGCCATGGCTTATCTGCAGGGAGATTGTCTGCTGTGGTCATAGGAAAAAGAAAAAAATGGGGAAAAAAGCAGAGTTAGGATAAAATTGGTGGTCTCTGGGGAGGGTGTTATTGAACTAACACTAGCTGGAGGAAACATGAGCACAACTGTGTGAAAAGGAAGAACAGCAGAGTTTGAGTTTCAAAACCAATTGTTTTATGGGGAAAATGAACACTTTAAAATCCACATACTCTCGTGGGGAAATAAATACAGCTCGTGGCCTTGCAGGAATGAGAAGTTTATCTTTAATATAGCAAGGATTAAAAAAAGCCAAACCCTTTAAATTATGAACTGCTTTATTGTAGTGTTGTTGGTAAAATGAGACTGGACAAGTTATTTCATCCAGGCTTTAACTGAGTGTTCACATGTCAACTCTGAAATCGCATTTTTCGAGTTCTGTAACTCACAACAAAAACTTCAATACCAGAAATTCTGCTTCTTTATACAAAACAACAACACCCCCAGAAAGATGAAATCCTGGTGACTGGACATAAAAGGAAGGATTTAAATGTTTTATAGTCTCATGGCCCTTTTGCCTGCAGGAGGAGGCAGCAGTTCAGAGAAAAACTTGATTTTGGAGGGGGATGAGGAGAGGAATCTTTGGTAGTCCTTGATCCATCAAGGCAGGGAATTCTTCTGATGAGAAGCAGCATTTTTGCACAGAACTCAGCAGTCCCAGCCCAAGATCCCAGCGGGATTTGTAGGCACTGTGGGAAGTGTAAAATACTGTGGCAAAGAGGAGTGGGGAAAGCCCAGGACGGTGGTTTTTGCAGGGTAATTACACTGAGCTGAGTGTGGAGAGAACATCGTGGCCACAGCCAGGCTGGGAAACTTGAGTAAGTGCTAAAGTGTGGAGGATGTGGAGCTCAGACTCTCCTCAGTGTGGGTATTTGGGTGTAGAGTGTCTGGCTGAGGTTTGAATGTGCCCTGCAGTCCTTTCCAACCCAAATATTGGCACATTTGATAATGAAGGAGATGCAGGAGATGGAACTTGCCTATTTTCAGTGCCAGTAGTAGTTCCATGCTGAAGGGAAATGCTGAAGGGAAAAGGTGAAGCACTGGGAATCAGAGCCCCCCTCTGCCAGCTCTCCCAGTTCTGCAATCAAAGAACATGAAAGGAGAAATGGCAAGGAAATATTTTCCTTTTTTCATGCATTTTAAGCTGGTGTGATCCGCTTTATTTGCTAGGTAAAAACTAAAGATATCAAACATCCAGGTTTTATTTTCAGTCTGCTGCAGGCAGAGAGGATGTTCTGCCCTGAGTGGAAGATAATCCTGTTAATGCTGTGGTGCTGAGGGGTTTGTGCCTCCCATGCTAATGATTTCCCATTCCCTCTCTCCTGGGAGCATTTTCCTTTTGTTTTAAGGGATTTACAGCTGCCTGAGATCAGTGGTGTGGCAAAGTTGGTGATTCCATGGGATGAACATCAATCCCTTGTGTCTCCAGGCTGGAGGGAGAGCAGACAAGGTCCATGGGACATTCCCACTGCACTACGAGGCAGAAATCCCAGTGACTGTGGGATTTGTTCCTTCCCTGTGCCCATGGGATCTGTTCCCTTCCCTGGCAACAGGTTGGGTATGGAGCTGTGAGTAGCAAACTTGTTCAATATTTGAGAGTTATTCCACCAGAAAGAACGGGATTTTTTAACATTCAGGTTTTTTCCTCTATGGAAGGGATGGTGACAATGTGTTTATTATTACATGGAGATGTAGGGGTGTATGTATATTATATATAATTGCCTTAATCTCTTCCTTCCTCACCCCAGCCTTGCCTTCCCAGGACCTGGGTGTACTTCAGAGATTCAGGAACTGTCATCACACATTAAACAAAACCTGTCCAATCTGTTGAGTTTCCAAAAGACTTGGCCTGTTTGCAGATCAGTGAATTTTTACCAGTGAGTTTTACCCATCCTGTGCAGAGCAATTTGTGTTCCACGTTGGGCCCTGGTTGTTCTCCAGACACCACGAGAGAGGCTGTGAGGGATGAAACCGAGTCTGAGCTGCCTTGGTAACTCTGCTTCATTTTCCCTCTCCACCCTGCAGTTCTTGCTGATAACCTGAAGTCCAACCCGGGAATTAAGTGGCAATATTTCAGCTCAGAAGAAGGGATTTTCACCGTGTTCCCAGCCCACAAGTTCCGGTGCAAAGGCAGCTACGAACACCGCAGCAGGTAGGATTTGCCCCCTTCCAATTTCCTGGGAAAAGCATTAATACTGGATTCCTCAAGCCCTGATTTCATTCAGTGTTGTGCTTTGCCAAGCTGACAACATTCATGAGTAACTTCTAATAGAGTCCCCTGGGTTTTCTTAGGGTCGTTTTTTAAAGCACCACTTTTCACTTCTGAGAAACCAAACTAAAATTCCATACGGATTCCTCAGCTCTCCCAAATTAAATCCACTGTAAATAGCAGTGACTTGGAAGTTGTAGGTCAGCCTACAGGCAAAATGTGACTTAAATTTGACTCATACTTGACCCCTGTTAATAAAGCAGTGAACACACATTGTGCTGATTTGGCAGGTGCATCACTTCGGGGAGGGAGGGGAAGGATGAGAGGCTGGGAAGGGCACATGGGTAGGAGCATTTTTCCCCAGGTTCAGGTGCCACATCGTGCATAGTAGGGAAGCAGCTGTGAAAATTTCCTTCTACTAAAAAAAAAACAAAAAAAGGCAAAAAAAAAAGGGATCAGCTGGTGGCAAGGTTTCCTGCACAGGGATTTCTGTTCCATAGACATGAAGCCAAGAATTTGGCAGGTGCATCACTTTGGAGAGGGAGGGGAAGAATGAGGGGCTGGGAAGGGCATGTTTGCTCCAGGTAGGAGCATTTTTCCTCAGGTTCAGGTGGCACATCGTGGGTAGCAGGGAAGCAGCAGTGAAAATTTCCTTCCACTAAAATTCAAAAGTAAAAATAAAGCATCAGCTGGTGGCAGTTTCCTGCACAGGGATTTCTCTTCTCTAAACGTGAAGCCAAGAATTTGAGGTCCAATATTTTTTCCCTGCTTTTTCTGTCAGTGCTATGGGATTGGTGAAGGCTCAAGGGTGGGAAGGTGCAGTGGCTTTAGTATCTCTGGTCACACATTAATTAATTGTACCAGTTAATCAGTCTTCAGGGGAAGCAGCAGCACATCAGGAGCCTTTCGGGGACACTGAGGAGGGTTTGGTTTCCTGTCAAGGTTGAGCAGCCAGAAGTTTACTGATGGTATCTTCAGTGTGTCATCAAAGCACAAAGTTCTGAGCTTGACTGGGTTTTCTGGGGCCTTGGAAAGGTGTGCTCTGGAGAGGTGAGAGCTGGGCTGCCCCAGTCCTGCTCAGGGCTTCGACACTGAAACCATCAGTGATTTTATCCAAATCACCCCGTCTGGGTCATAGTTCCTCTGTGGCTGAATAAGGGATATCTTTTTGGTAATATTTACTTCAGAGGGTAGTTTGGGGGAATTAATTAGTTAATGCTTCAGTGCTTTGAAGATCAAAGGCCCCATTTCAGTTGCAGGTACTAATCCAGGGTAGAGCTGCAGGCTGTTTTACGGTGAAGAACTGATTTGTGCCAGTTGTTTACTGCAGTGCCTTGTCTCAAATCTTCTGCATTTCCTTTCCTCTTAATAAGATTTCTGTGGCTGCCTTTGAGATACTAAAATTTAGATCCCGAACCTCTCACTTGACAGTAACTGGTTTTGTGTCTGGATTAAAGAGGAAAGAGAAACTTGGATTTTTTTTTTTTAATCCTTCCTCCATGCTGAGGATCTTCCTAATTTATTCCAGGTTCAAACCTTGGCGTGAGAGCTTGTGAACTCCTTCACACATCTCTTAATATTGAGCTGGATCTGAAACCACTTCCCTGAAAACAAGTTTTTTGGTGTTAGCACAGACACATGGCAGCACTGAGAGTCCTCACTGGTGTTAACTCCCTTTGGGATGTAAAACTGGGCAGATCCAAGGGATTGTGGAGCGTGACCCGGGTGAGAGTCATCCCAGGGCACTGAGGGAAAGCCCTGCCTTGGCCAGGAGCCTCCTTAGAGCAGCCCAAACACCCAGGGCTCATCACCTGCCTGCAGCTGCACAGGTTTTTACTTGTCCTGGCACCAGCACATCCCCATTATTGCACTCGCTTCCCGCGTGGGTGAAGTTCCCAGCAGCCAGGATTCACCAGGAGGCATTTCTCGCTTCATCCAAACCTTGGTGTGAACTGCTGCTGTGATCCCAAACAGAAGGGTTTATTCCTGAAAGCTCTTGCTGTAACAGAGAGAGAAGAACCTGGTTTAGGTTAAAAAATTCAGAAAGTGAGGGGCATTTCTGCATGTTCAGATTCTCAGCTGGCCTTTGCTGGTACAAGTGTTTGTAAGGGCAAAAATTCCTGTTGTAATTCATTGTTTCTTCGTGGTTTTTGGCTCGGGTGTTCTAATTCCTGCCTGTTTGCCCTTGTGAGCTTTTCAGTGGGGCTGACAGGTGTGCCACCTGATGATGGTGGTTTGGGTTTTGGTTTTGTCCCTCCTCAGGCCCGTCTACGTCTCGACCGTGCGCCCTCAGTCCAAGCACATCGTGGTCATCGTGGACCACGGGGCCTCTGTCACAGAGACACAGCTGCAGATCGCCAAGGATGCTGCCCAGGTGATCCTCAGCTCCATAGATGAGCACGACAAGGTGAGGAGCAGCTTTCCCTGGGTTTTTGGTTCTCACCCGAAGTTGTGTTTTCAGCCCGTGGACTCCAGCGGGTCTGGGAGCTGCCTCCGAGGGGTGGCAGAGCCTTGAGTTCACTCTTGGAACCTTCCTGCTGCAGGGGAAGCATTTGGGGATCTGCAGCCTGGGAAAATAGTGAAATCCCACTGATGTAAGGCAAAAGCTTGTACCTGAGCAATCTTTAAAGGCTTTTCCATCTCAGCAGAGGCTTTAGTGATGATCAACAGGAGGAAGAACCATGCTGCAAGCATGACCCCTTCTCACACCCTGGGCTGCTTTGAGCGACTCATTTAACCTCTGAGCCTCTCTTTTTGTCTTGTGAAAGTGGAAATTATTTATTCTCCTGCAGTACTGGGGTGAGCTGAAGCTTAATTAGTGTTTGGAAGATTCAAAGATAATTATGGTGCCAGCAAAGGGCTGAGGAATCTGGGTTTGATTTCTTGCTCTGTCACTGGTACTCATTTGACAGTGAGAAAGTCACTTATCCTGAAATTTTTTTTTCAGTACAGACAACCAGAGACTCATAAGGTGCTTCTGTAAAAAGTCTCCAGTTTGGTCTTTACTTTTAGTAACTCTCTACTGGTGAGACCTTGATCAATCTCTTGCTTGAGTTTTCTTTTATGAGTAGGAAGAATTAAATCAAATTGAAGAAGAGCTGATGATAATCTTTGCCTCAAGTCTTCTCGTGAATAGTGTGGGAAAACCACTTGGAGCTTTGTGCTTTTAGAGAGATTTAATATTGTAAAGTAATCTCACGGTTCAGCAGAATTAATAGCACTTAAATTTAAGTGTCGGAAGTGTTGGTGTTAATATAGAGAGCAGATTTTTACATCTTCCTTGGTCAGTAGCTCAGTGGTTTCAGAACCTGTTACACAGGTATCTAATTACCGCTTAATTCTGTGGCTGTCTTGCCTCAGTCATGCTGCCTAATGAAGTTTGTCACTCAGTTAGTGAGCCTGATGAGTTAGATGTCATTAAGGCACAGTGGTAACACTTGCATTAACTTATTTACAGGAAAAGCTGATGTCAGAGTCGCCTTGCTTTGACTGAAATGTTAAAACAACAAAAAGCTTTGCTGGGAGGAGCCCTTAGAGGAGTTGTTTATTTATTTGCATTTCTCTGTGCACGCCACTTTTCTCCGGGCTCTCCAGGCTTTCCTGAAAGTGCTCTGTGCTGATTTCCCTGTGAGTTCTCCCTGCCCAGAGCAGTGCATTTCCCATTGTGAGTGAGCAGAGCGAAGCTGACTCCGGTGAGACACAAACACCAAAATCTCTTTCCCTCGACCTTTCTTAATCCTTTCGAAATGTGACAGATTTCCGCCTCAAGCATTTCTTTTCCAACAATCAGCTCTGAAACCCGTGGAGTCTCCTCTGTTGGCTTCCCCGTGTGTTGTGTGGGTGTGCAGAGGTCCTGCGGGGGAGGTGACACACGGAATCTGTTCCCCGGCAGATCTCGGTGCTGACGGTGGCGGACGCGGTGCGCACCTGCTCCCTGGACCAGTGCTACAAGACCTTCCTGTCCCCTGCCACCAGCGAGACCAAGAGGAAGATGTCCACCTTCGTCAGCAGCATCAAGGCCTCCGACAGCTGCACGCAGCACGCCCTGGGCTTCCAGAAGGCTTTCCAGCTCCTGAGGAACACCAACAACGGCACCAAGCTCCAAGGAAGTAAGGCAGCCTCTGGTTGGGCAAGCTGGGCCTTGCCAGTGTGTTCTTATTTCACATTCTCACTCTGGCAGAGGCCAAGGCGGTGGAGTGTGTTGCATATTAACAAAAATGAGCTCCCTCCCCTCTTTTTATATTAAGGAGCATTTCCTTAATATAAATTCACACGAGGGACTGTTGGATGTGGCCATTCCCTTCTCATTTGTGTTACTTGCTGCCTTGCCTTTCTTCTGTACTGAAAGAGGAAAATGCAGGATTGATCTGTCTGGTAGCTGAGTTATTTCCCCAATCTGTATGGGGGGGCAGGGGGCCTTTCCAGGAAAATTGCAGCTTCTGCAGGTTCATTTAATGATTGCTGGCACGTTTGCATATGGATGATGTGCCTTACTGGAATCCTGGGAAAATGACCCTTGCTTCTCAGGGAAATAGGGTTTTTGAGAATACCAGTTATGGGTGATATTTTATGGAACACAAAGCTGTCCTGGCTAAATTTTCCTTCGTCTCAGAACACCTCCCTCATTGTGACCTTTCTCCTTCCCCTTCCCAAGACTGGGGTTTTTCTGGGTGTTTTTTCTAATGAGGACGTGGTGAAAGACATGGAAAAGATGGCTGGGAAATTGAGTGGCACATTTGCTTGCCAGGAAGCTGTGGAAGGCAAATTCTGTGCTCTGAGGGCTCCCTGGGTTTGGTGACACTGGCAGTGAGGAGGGAACAGCCCATCTCCATCAGGATACTGGGATTATGTAACACAATTCCCACACCCTGGCCCTGTGCCTGCTCCAGTGAGAGCAGATCCTTCATTGTCCCAGAGGACATCAGCTCAGAGGCTGCACAGAAAGAGGAAAAATCCAGGAATTAAAGTGCGTTGGAAAGAATGAGGAAATACCCTCTCATTCCATGGGGTTTTCCTTGGGTTTATGGAATGGTGCTTTTGCTCCCAAAGGTTCAGGCAATTCCTGAGCTTCAGGCCTTTGGTACAGGGAGAATTTGTGTGACTGGACAAAGGATGGGGTTGGCAAGGGCAGGATTTTACCATCCTCTGGCAAAATGAGGAAAGGGGAGCAGCTCCAGCAAATGGAAGATAAACAATGCAGTGCTGCTGCAGCTGGCTGGGATAACATGCATTTGTCATCAGGATTTACTCCAAGAACATCAGCTGAGGAGTCTTGGAGCATCCTCCTGCATATTCCCCATTCCTGGCAGTGTCCAAGGCCAGCTTGGATGGGGCTTGGAGCAGCCTGGGACAGTGGAAGGTGTCCCTGCCCATGGCAGGGGTGGCACTGGGTGAGCTTTAAGGTCTCTCTCAACCCAAACCATTCCAGGATTCCATGATTTTATGTTTGGCACTGTTTTAGGATTAGAAGTTTTTCCATATTCATACTTCACTAGGTTTCATATCAAACAGGTATTTTGGAGCACAAGCACTGAAAGTTAAAATGCAAATGCTTTGGATTTAGGTTTTCTCTCCATGTGGAAGATTGTGAAGATCTAACATGTTTATAACGAATTTCAGAATTCCTGGGGTGAGACACAATAGGTTTGAGAAGAGGATGTTTATAAAACGTGTCTCATTTTCTTGTAAATAATCTTTTCATCTATTTAAAAAAGAAAAACAAACCCACAAAGAAAAAAAATCCTTCATTTCACTGTTAATTTTCTAACATCCTGTTCCCAGAGAACAATGAGTGGGTGTGTCAGGGAAGCTGTTGAGATACAGCCTCAACCCCAAATTCACACTGGCACAGCCACAAGGGAGCTGCTGCTGTGAGATGGGAGAACTGTGCTGTTAAACACTCCTGGATTTGTGCCTGATGCCAGTTCCTACTGCAGTCCTGCTCAGCGGATCCTCAGCCCAAAGGGTCACAAAATGCCCCAAAAGCTGCTTGCTCTGGTCCCTCATGCAGATTTAGGGCTGGCTCTTGTTACTCCTTTTAGGCTGCAGCACCATGCCTGGCTGCAGATAGAATATCTGTGCTGTAGCCTTGGCAACACAGCAACAATTTTCCCCTTAAACCTCACCCAAAGCCGCTTTAATACCTGGCTTTGCTTTTTTTCCTACTTTTAGCCCTTACAAAAAACTAAGGTAGAAGTCCCCCCAAATTAACAGCACCTCCTGTTTGTGTCCAAATCTGGTTCTGGCTGAAATTCTGTTCAAGTCATGAGCACAAAATGTGCAAGTCAAAGCATTGATACCTATTTCATAAAGCAGCAGAGCAAATCTACCAAAAATCCAGGTGAAACAAGAAGGTTGGGATGTGACCACATCAGCTCTGGATTACCTGTGGATGAACCCGATCCGTGTGCTCATTATAAACACAAACCACTTTCAGTACTGAGATAAATGTGATGGAACAGGTTGGGGAGTAAGCACAGGGCTGGGAATTGTTGTGTTCAAAGGCTTTGGGGCAGGACTTTGGCCAGGAACATCCTCAGCCTGAAAAACGTGTTCCAGGGGAAGTGTGAGGGGCCAGGTCCCATTCCCAAACTTTCCACTCTGCCCTGCTCCATAGGAAGGCATCCTGTGCAGCTCCACCTTTTAGGATTGCAGGATGGGAGAGAGCAGAGGGGCAGGAGATGAAAAGTGCAGGTTTTTACCTTTGTGGAGCTGTTTCCCTGGAGCTGGAGCAGCTGCTGCAGGCACTGGATCCGCGGGCTCCTGCCTGGGGGCAGCCAAGCTCCTCAGCCTGGAGAAGAGATGGATCCAGGGAGATCTTGGTGTCTGAAGGAGTCCAGGAGAGCTGGAGAGGGACTGGGGATGAGGGATGGAGGGACAGGACACAGGGAATGGCTGTAAGCTGGAAAAGGGGAGGTTTAGATGGATATTGGGAAGGAATTCCTGGCTGTGAGGGTGGGGAGACCCTGGCACTGGGTGCCCAGAAAAGCTGTGGCTGCCCCTGCATCCCTGGAGGTGCCCAAGGCCAGGCTGGAGCAGCCTGGGATGGTGGAAGGTGTCCCTGCCCATGGCAGGGGTGGCACTGGATGATCTTTAAGGTCCCTCCCCACCCAAAGCATTCCAGGACTCCAAAGCCAGAAGGTGCCTGTGGGCTTTGCTCAGGAGAACGAGTCCCAGTGCTCCTGGGTGGCCGACAGGCACCAAACCAACCAGAAGTTTGGTGAGTGCCACGAGTGAAACTGGAACACCAGAGGCTGGAATCCATGTGTTTGCAGTGTGTTTGTCCCCTGGAGATGCCTGTGGATCCCTGGCTGAAGCTGCTGTGAGCAGATTTCAGCACGAGGCTTGCCCGAGTTAAAAAGCTGATGCACTTTGTGCTGTGTCTGTGGTTGTGTTTTAGATACTGACATGGTCATCATTTATCTCTCGGCTGGGATCACTTCAAAAGATTCCTCTGAAGATGATAAAAAAGCCACTCTGCGTGTCATCAACGAAGAGAACAGCTTCCTCAACAACTCAGTGATGATCCTCACTTACGCCCTCATGAATGGTGAGAGGTGGTTGTGGTGTCCTGGGCATGAAATTCTCTTTCCTGGCACAGCACAGCTCGTTTATTAAGCTCATCCAGGGGTAGCTCCAGGCTTTACTGGGAGTAGTTGGTTAATGGATTTTGGCACATTTAATGCAGAAGCTGCATCCAGATGTTGCTACTTTGGTGTTTATAACTGTGCCACTGTATCCTTGTGTATCCCAGAGCAGCTGCAGGGATATAAAATGTTGTGGCCTGGGTTGTCCAGGCAATTAAATTTGATAATTACTGCAACTGCAGACCTTCCTGGGGCAGCAAACTGGGATTAAGTGTGACTTCATCAGCCAGGGAGAGTGAATGGGAGATCAAATCTAATCTGAAATGCTTTGATAACCTGGGAACCAACCTGAGAGTGAAGTTAAACATGAAGATCACCCACCCATTTTCCAAAAAACCATTTTCAGCACGAAGGCAGTTTGTTGTATCACTGAAAATAGCCAAGGAAATTAATGCTTAACCTCATGTATGATTTGGTTGTAAATTTAAATACTCATTTGAGACTTGGGCGTGCAAAAGGCTTTGATTTGTGTGCAGGAGTTGAGCCTGGGACTTGAGTAAAGTGTGAAACTGGGCTGTTGGAGCTGGAGAACAAAGCCTGTTATCTGCCAGGGCTGAGGATTCGCTCCTGGTCCTGCCTGTGGGCGAGCCACGGTGGAGAACAAAGAGCTGTCCTGTGGATTTATGGGGCAAGGCCTTTGTTTAAAGTGGGGATGTGAACAGCATGGCAAATTTCTGCACTGTGCAACAACAGGAGAGAGGCAATGTCATTCAATTTTGTGTTAGGTAATTAATTTTCCTCAAACCAACCTTCAGGCACTTAAATAAGAACATAGAATTATGTGGAGTGCCGAGTGCAGAGTGTGGATCATTCTGCTTTTTTGGAGCGGGGTGCAGAAGGCTGGATGGAGATGGAGCTTGTGTGACCTGTGTTTTGTGTTTTGGGGCAGAGGGGGTGACAGGGCTGAAGGAGCTGGCCTTCCTGCGGGACCTGGCCGAGCAGAACTGGGCCAAGTACGGCGCTGCCGACCGCAGCGCCCTGCCCGTCACCAAGGGCAGCATGATGGTCCTCAACCAGCTCAGCAACCTGGAGACCAGCGTGGGCAGGTTCTACACCAACCTGCCCAACAGGATGATCGACGAGGCCGTGTTCAGCCTGCCCTTCTCCGATGAGATGGGGGATGGTGAGTGCTCACCTCGGATCCGGGGGTAAAACCAGCAGAGGTCGGGTTCTCTTTGCTTCCATAGCCCCAGATGTACAGAATTATGGGTTTGGGTGTGTTTCCAAGCTTTTTTGCTTGTAGCATTTGCATCTGCAGAGTGTTTAGTTCTGAAAAAAGTGGTAACGAGGCAAGGAGTCGACAGATTCAGTTTGGATTCTCGGGGTGAAATTTGTTCCTATGTATGAGTACACAACATCCTTAATTTGATCTGTGGACAGGAGTTCTTTGTACTGGAGGGAAATAGGTTGGAATTCCATCCATGTCAGCCCTGTGTAAGAGCAGGACAAAACCAGCCTTGCAAATGGCACAAGGAGAGATGTTAATTATTGTTAATTATTGTTAATTATTGTTAATTATTGTCCCAAGGGCCACCCTCAGCCCTTCTTTGGCTTCAGCACCCCTGGACTGTTCAGAGACCCAGCCCAAATTTAAGGCTGTTCCTGAGCAAATCTGAGTCTGAGCTTTTGCTCCTTCCTGCATTCCCTCCCTCAGTGATTAAACTCTGTTACTGCTCTCTCCCAAAGCCATATCCAGTGGGAAATGTGAGCAGCCAGAGCGTTGGGAATGGTGCAATAGGAGTTTGTCTTACACGGATTTCAGAGTGTACTTAAAGGCTTGTACATGCAAAGGGATTTTATATTGGGTTCAGGGAAGAGCTGCTGAGCTTCCAAACAGTGGTGGTGAAAATAGGAGTAAGAAGGTGTTGCAGAGTTCTCACCTCAGGGAGGAGACACATCCCAAACTGTTGGGTAATTATGGATATGATTCCCAGTACTGTGGCAGTAATGGGATTTTGAGCAGAGATTTAATATTCTGATTATACAAATACATGAGCAGCAATTCATCCCAGTTGTTGCTGTACGAGGACAAATTAACTTCCTTCCTTTTCCATCCCATTTTTAATGACCTTAAATTCTGTTAAAGGAAGAAAATACTCTGTTGGCTTCTCATACAAATTTATTTCTTATCTATAAGGAATCCACTTGGAGACTGACAACCCCCCAGCCATTAATTGTGGTGTGTGTTCTAATAAATTGATTAATATACTTCAGGTCACTGTCAGAAACACAAATTAACTAATTAGGGAGAGTGGCTGACAACAGCCAGACACGACAGAAACCCTGCTGAGCTTCTCTGGCCATATTCCAGCGTGGGATAGATGTAAAATTTAATTGTGTAACATCTCGAAACGCTCTGTTTCCTCTCAAAATAATTAACCAGCTGATATTGCTGATGGTTTTATGGTGTTTCCCTCCTTCCAAGGTCTGATAATGACTGTCAGTAAACCCTGTTACTTCGGGAATCTCCTGCTGGGAATTGTTGGAGTAGATGTCAATCTTGCCTATATCTTGGAAGATGTCACCTATTACCAGGACTCCTTGGGATCCTACACCTTCCTCATTGATAATAAAGGTAATTTTGGCTCAGATAATCTCCTTTAGTCTCACTGAGCTCATGAACCACCAATTCTGAATTCTCTGAGCAGTCTCTAAGTAATGAGTGATAATATTTATTAAAAGTTGAATTGAGTTTAATTGCATGCTGTTGGTTTTGCTTGAATCTTGCTGGAGATTTGTGGTGGATTCATGACTTGGAATTCCTATCCTGGAGTTCTGCTTTGGAAACCCTTGCTGTGGGGATTTCCTACACCTGTGACATCCAAGGTTTTGTAGGAAAGAGGGAAAACTGGTGTAAATGTGTGTGTCCAGCTCTTTCCCTCTGACCCAGCTTATTATATTGCTGAATTTTTCAAGCTGCTTTTCTTTGCAACCCCTTTGATGCCAAGACTGTTTGGGCACTGCCATCTTTACCAAAACTATATGTAATTACTCTATATTCTTTTTTCCCCCTAAAATAGCTATTCTGGGCTCAGTTGGCTAATGAATTCCACGTTTGGGCTGTGTGTTTGGTTTTTAGGATACACTCTGATGCACCCCTCCCTGACCAGGCCCTACCTGCTGTCCGAGCCTCCTCTCCACACCGACATCATCCACTATGAAAACATTCCCAAATTCGAGCTGGTGCGCCAGAACATCCTCAGGTAAGGACTGGGGTGCACCTCCCAACCTGAGCAGCATTGGCAGTATTCCTAGAGGAATTTTAAGAGGATGAAAGGTAAAATTCCTTTTCCTACAATATCTGGATACTTGAATGAATTTTTTTTTCCCCGTCAACAATTCTGGATTCGTATTTCCTCCAGCTTTCCTCATTTGTTATTTTCTGTTTCCCAGCTGATATGGGGAATATTCCTTCTAATCTCTCTCTTCCCTGTCAGGAAGATTTCCCACTCTTTCACCTGGTTTTTCCTTTATTCTTTGCCTCATCTGAGAATTTTTGACCTCAAAATGTGGGGTACACAAGTGCATTTTCAGCACACACACTTCCCTTCACCAAGCACAAATAACAGTTAATTCCTTCAATTCTTATGATAATTACATAAATACACAATAGAAGGATTTTGCTGAAGTTTAACAGTTTTGCTCAGTGTTTAATAAACCTCTGGGTGTTTTATCTCCCTCTGCAGCATTCCCTTGGGCAGCCAGATCATCACAGTTCCTGTGAACTCCTCGCTGTCCTGGCACGTCAACAAGCTGAGGGAGATTGGGAAAGAAGCCTACAATGTCAGCTATGCCTGGAAAATGGTGAGGAGAACAAATGTGGGATGGCACAGAGGCAATTCATGGCTCTGCCACTCTCCTTCCTTCAGTTTGGGAATATCTGATCACTCATCTCAACCCAGGGATTAAGATGGAATCTGAGGTTAAACATAATCCAGGTGAATTCACTGCTGCCAGAAATAATGGTTGCTTTGTGCCAACAAACTCAGGAAGGTACTTGTGGATCATTTCACAGTATTAAGTCAAATCCAACCTAAAGGATTAAGATGAGCGGTTTTAAGAGATTAAATCTGTCATTGTTTAACAGAAATTCACACAGGAAGGTGTCTGGAGCTGATTTTTTAATATTGTAATGCTGCATTTAATACCAAACTCCCTTTGCAGAGCAGCTGGGACACTCCAGATTTTGTTGGTCTGGTGTAATTTAGAGTCCTTAAAATACCCAAACCAGTAAAACATGTGACACGTGCAGCACACAGTTAAGAGTGGAAATAATAAAATCTTGTATTTGAGAGTTCATTTGTCTGTACTCTGCATAAAGGGAACACCAGTGTGTGTCTAACAGCTGGGAACCTGCAGCCTCTCCTCTGTTAATGGCAAAAAATATCCATGAACCAGTGTTAGAATTCCTAAGTGTTAGAAAGGATTGCTAATTGAGCAACAAAATGAAAGTCTTGTTTGGTTTGCAGGAAAAAAGATTACAATATTTTTATTTTGTCTGTTAAGTATGGAAAAGTGGGTTTTGTACAACTCAGTGATTCCAATACCCAGAAATTCTGTACATCTCCACATTCTGGGTCTGTTTGGTGACTGGCTGGTGCTTTGCAGGTGCAGGACACGTCCTTCATCCTGTGTGTGGTGGTGATCCAGCCCGAAATTCCCGTGAAGCAGCTGAAGAACCTCAACACAGTCCCCAGCAGCAAGCTGCTCTACCACAGGCTGGACCTGCTGGGCCAGCCCAACGCCTGCCTGCACTTCAAGCAGCTGGCCACCCTGGGTAAGGGCCTGTGCCAGCCTCTCCTGGCCACCTCAGGGCCACAGGAGCTCCAGCTTGGGCAAAACCTCCAGCATCCAGTCCAAGCTGTGCCCAGTGCCCACCTTGTCCCCAGCCCAGAGCTCTGAGTGCCACCTCCAGGAATTCCCTGGATACCTTCAGGGATGGGCACTCCAAACCTCCCTGGGCACTTCCAAGGCCTGAGCTCCCTTCCTGTGGAGAAATTCCTGCTGATGTCCACCCTGAGCCTCCTCTGAGACTCCAAACCTCCCTGGGCACTTCCAAGGCCTGAGCACCCTTTCCTTGAAGAAATTCCTGCTGCTGTCCACCCTGAGCCAGTCACACCTCCTGTGTGTTCCTGTAGAGTGCAGCAGCACAAAGTAAAGCCCTTCTCACAAAGCATGGGAAATTCTCTTCCCTTGAGAGGCTTTTGTTTCGAAGGTGGATTTTTAATCAGCTCTTGCCTTCTCCCAGCTCTCCTTGGTCACAGTGGCCTGCTCAGGGCTGAGCTCTTCCACAGGATCACAGCAGAGCCTGAGCTGGATCCCACAGGGATCAGGGAGCCCAGCTCTGGAGGGAAGGGCCCATCCAGGGATTGAATCCATAGCTTTGTTATCATCAGCACTGGCTTTTAACCAGCAGATTTACTCCTTGCAGGGTGAATGAGTGGGGCTGCTCCTCAGAGTAGGGGATAAATGCACTGGGAGCTCAGCAGGGAAGAGCAGAGATGTCTCACCAAGCTTAACCCAAGTCCTCTCCTGGCTCTAAAACCCCTCCCTGAGCAGTAACAGAGTAGGATGAAGTCCCAGCCAGTTGTGCAGGACTCTGCTGCTCTTTGGCTTTGGGTTTGTGGAAGTTTTTCAGTGCCACAAGCGTTGAATACCATCAGAGTCAGAAGTTAAGCCTGTTGGGGAGAAGGAGAACTTCAGTGCTCTGATGGTTTCCAGACCCCCCTCATCTGCTTCAAAATTCTCAGGTTTTGATAAGCTAAAGTGGTTCTGCTCTTCCTGGCTGATTTCAGACATTGCTGGGAGAAAGGGAGAGTGTCCATGGCAGTTCCAGTGTCTGGGGAGGATGTAGAGCTTAAAACCCAGAAACAAATTAAGAACAGCAGGGTTTTACGTAAACATCCTACACTGCAAGCTGTCTTATTTAGGTATAATCTTGAGAGATTCCCTAAAATCTGTATTATAAGAAGTTCTGAATTAACAATTTCTGTTCGTAGCAGGGTTTGAAGGTCTCCTGGTGGATTAGTGGCACAGTTGTGAGGTTTTTCTTTGTGGCCCTGCAGTTTAACCCTGTGAGATCAGACTGAGGGAGGCACCTGACAAACCTGTGGAAATTGCTTTGCCAGTTGTTTAAAACACAGGGGTTTTTGTTTCTTTCGTGTGGTGCCTAATCTTGATTATCTTATATCCAGAAAGATAGAAAATGGAGAATATCCCAAAAATGCAGTACTGGGGTGTCAAGTGGAAAAACTTCCCGCAAAGCAAAATCAGAATATTTGGTCTGGGACCCAGATGAAGGACTGGAGTGGAGGTTTGGAAGTGCTTGCAGCACATGTGTGGGGATGTGTTTTAGAGGAGTGTGACTAAAAGCAGAACACTTCTCACACTGCACTGCAGCTTTTCCTCTGGAGACCATTCCACACAGGGAATTTGGGTCCCATGGCTCAAATACTCAGGAAAGATCTTCTCAACCCTCAGCCCTGCATCATCATCATCATTTCTCTTTTTGAAAAGAAAAAGCTGTCTGGTTTTGCAGATTTTGCTTTTTAGTTTGTTCCCAAAATCACTCCAGACAGCTGCACTTTTATTGGGGAGCTCCTCTCCTGCACTTGGAGTTCTCCAGATGTGCATTCTCTGGAACTGGAAATGCTCTTTTTCATTTTCCTCTGGGATATCCAACCTAAACAGGGATACTTAATTTCTTCCTTAGCCCATCGTCTTTTCCTAAGGGAGAACAGCTTCTGTACTCTTACAAAAAGCAGTAATTCAGAAATTAGTGAGACTTTGAGAGCAAGGGCATTAAGTACCAAATAACACACAGAGATCAGAGGGCTGATGCTGTCGCTGTGAGCGGCAGTAAGGAGAGCAGAGCACACACCAAGCCATAGAAAGCAAAAGTGTGACAGACTTTATTTTGATTCTAACTTTTATACAGAGATATATACATAATAGTGATTGGACAGTGTCATCCCGCCCTTCAGGGGGATTGGGTGAAGCCTTACAGCTCCAGTTAGCAAAACATAAGATTAGAAAGAGAGAAAAATGTCCCAGTTTATCTTGTTTTCCTACAGAGTTCGTGAGAAGGAGAAAATTCTTAGGACTGCACGTCCACATGATGCTGTGACTTCTGTGCTTTGAGGCAGGAAGGGGAGTTCACGTGCAGCCTGACTTTAGGGGGAAGCTGCTGGGAAGTGCTCTGGCTTGGGTGGAAAAGTTGATATTTCCTGCCCAGAGCGTCGTGCGGGAGCCGGGCACTTTGTGTGCTGAGGTGTGGGGACAGCAGCAGGGTCACTCGTGCCCCAGGGACAGCAGGCAGGGCCCCTGCCGTGGCACACACTCCTGCCCGTGCAGCACGTGCAGCTCACCGTGCTGCAGCTGCTGCTGTTGTGGTGTTTCAGAGAGCCCCACGGTGATGCTGGCTGCAGGCAGCTTCTCCTCCCCCTACGAGCACCTGAGCCAGCCCGAGACCAAGCGGATGGTGGAGCACTACACAGCTTACCTGAGTGACAACACGCGGCTCATCGCCAACCCCGGCCTCAAGGTGGGCACCCAGGGCACCTGGGACATCCTCCTGTCCTGCTCCTCCTCAGAATCGCTGCATGGTTGGGGTTGCAAGGACCTTAAAGCTCGTCCAGTCCCATCCCTGCCCTGGGCTGAGACACTTTCCACCATCCCAGGGTGCTTCTGGTGCCATGGGATTTTAGCTTTTCTGTTTTGCATGTATTTGTAATCCTGCAGCTCTTTAGTGCAGAGCTCTAAACTCCAGTGTTAGCTTCTGCTTTCCCCTTTTGGGCAGACACAACAATTCCTCTCCAGGCCTGGGAATCAAGGACACCTCACTGCCTCAGGGGATGAGAAATGTAAACAAAACTGAGCTGGGGGGGAACAAACTTGGGGTAAATGACTTCATTACCTGAAGCTGTAATTGGAAGATGAACCCCCAATATGCAAATGGACCAAACTTTATAAAAGTGTGAAAACTCATGGCCTGTCATCTGTTTTGGGTGTAGCCCAGGGGCTTTGTCTANAAAACTCATGGCCTGTCATCTGTTTTGGGTGTAGCCCTGGGGGGCTTTATCTGCCCTAAATGTGCCTGAAAGTCCTTCAATAAATAGAACCACTTTTTTTATTCTCTTAATTTCATCTGGCCTCTGGGTTTTTAGGTAGTGAAAAAAGGCATCACTCCAACCTGGCCTTGGACAATTCCAGGGATCCAGGGGCAGCCACAGCTTCTCTGGGCAACCTCACCCTCCCAGCCAGGAATTCCTTCCCAGCATCTGATCTAAGAGTGGAGAGAGGAGGGGGCAGAACTTTGTTGAAACAACCACTAGAAAGGTTAAAGCCACACTAAATTCTTAGCAGAAACACCTTTGTGTTCTTAGGCGTACAAGTGAGAAACCTCTAATTTCTGTGCAAGCAGCACATCATTTATATTTACTCCAAGTTAAAAAAAAAACCCCAAACGAACTAAAAGCCGCAGAGGTAACGCCAGCAATATTTCACTCTGATAATCTGCCTGGAATGTGTGGTGTGAGAAGCCCTGAACCAAGTAATTGAGCCGAGCTGATCCCCGATGGCTCTCGGGGAAGCTTTCATTATCTCGCCGTGCGAGTCCTGCAGGAACCCTGCCAGCTCTGCCTTTGTTCTGCAGTTCTCTGTCAGGAATGAAGTGATGGCAACCAGTCACGGCACGGATGAATGGATGACCCAGATGGAGATCAGTGGCCTCAACAGTTACATTGTCAGGCGTTACATAGCAACCCCCAATGGGGTGCTGCGCATCTACCCCGGCTCCCTCATGGACAAAGCATTTGATCCCACCAGGAGACAATGGTGAGTTTGTAGGGTCCCTTCAGCAAAGCTTTGAATCCTCTCCGAGGGCAAGAAGGAAAATATTTGGAGTTGCTTTTGTTTTTGGAGTTGATTTCGTAGCCTAAGGCGTTTTGTTGGTTTTTTGTTGTTTTTTTTTTTAATTTAGTCAAAAATGTTTTTGTCGTGGGGAAAAGACCCAGAGCTTAAATGCAGCCAGTTCAAACATTTATTGGCCTTTTTATTTTGTGGGGTAGTTGGTGTTTCATAGCCCAGCTATGGCAGATGGGGACATAAATATTCAGAAAATGAGCATCCCCTTCAGGGATTAGCTAATTCAAGAGTGTTTGAGCTCCTTGGGCCCTTTTTGGTTGTTCCTATTTGAGCCTTTTTGTTTGTTTACTGTGGCTTTCCTCACTGCTTTCAAGGAGGGATTAATTATGCAGCAGCATCTGATTTGGGCAGAGAGCTGGGGGCATTCCAGATGGGAGCCCCAGACCCGAGCAGGCTCTGAGTGTGCTCCCAAGGCTGGGATCTGTGGGAAGGAGCCAGCCAGGTGCTGGGACACTGGGAAAAGCACAGATCCCAGCCCTGTGGCTCTGCAGTGCTCCTGGCAGCTCTCCTGCCCCGTGTTCTCCCTGAAATCTGTAGTTAAGGGCAGAAGATGCAAATAAAACACTGGGAGTGAAGCAGAAGTGGGGTAATCTGCTCGTGGGCTGGTGCTCTGGGTAGGGAGAAGCAAAGTCATCCCTTTTTTTACAGGAAAGTGTTTCCAAAAGTTTTATCAACTTTCCTGTGACAGTAGGAAGGTATTTGCCATGACTGTGGCTTATTTCATGCTGATGGAAGTTTTAAGAGGTTGCAGTTTATAATCACTGTCTGATATTTCTCCATTGTCTTGCCTCAGTTCTGTCTTTTCTCCTCAGTTTGCCATGTAATCATTTTGCCAGTGTTTGCTTTGAGTTTGAGACTCTGCTGGCACCGAGTCCTGCATTGTTCTGGGGGAAAATGTCTGAAATTACATTAACTGTGTTCTGTGCAGAAATAACTGAGCTTTTTTAATGCAGCTGGATGTACTGGGGGACCATTTATTGAGCCAGTCTGGGTTAGTGTGGAGTCCCAGTCGTGCTTAGGTACTTGTTTGATATTAAAAACCATTAATTTGGTGGCTGTTGTTCACAGTGTTCGTTATTTTGGGAAAAGGCAAGAATTCTGCCTTAAAGTGACAGACTTTGGCACTAATTCTGAGCATTTCCTTTGGCTTCCCTCAGGTACCTGCATGCAGTGGCCAATCCAGGGCTGATCACCTTCACTGGGCCCTACCTGGATGTGGGAGGGGCTGGCTACGTGGTGACCATCAGCCACACTGTCCACTCCTCCAGGTGAGGGGTCTGGAGCTTTGGGGCAGCAAGAAGGCTCTGAATTACCACAGCTGGGGAGCTCTGTGTGCTCAAAAACTGAAAACCAAAGCTGGTTCAAAGTGCTGGTGGTGAGATGTCATCTGACCTTGTGGAAATGGGGCATTGAAACACTGGGAGAAATCCATTTTGTAGGAATATATGTGAATTCTGTGGCTGTATTGGTGCAGGAGTAGTAACAGCATTAATAAAAAGGATTGATTGGTGGGGATGTGCTCCTGGATGAACACGAGATGGGATGTGCAAGGAACTGGGGGGAGGAGAGGGATTGCTCTCTTCAGGCAGTTTGAGATGTGTTTGTTCCCTCTCTGCTGGAAGTTAAATCCATCTCCATCTCTGCCAAGCTCCAGATTTCCTGAAGTTCTCCCCACCTGCACTTGTGGGGTTGTAAGGAGCAGGGAGGTGTTTGGGAGGGAAGCTGATCCAAGGGCAGAGAGGCCAGGCCACAAAGGGGTTAATCCCAGAGCTGTCCTTGCTCCAGGAGTTGGGGAGCTCCTCTCCTGAATCCAGCACTTCTGGGCTTCCAGGAGGAGGATTTTGAGGCAGAGCCTGTGGATCTCCAAGTGCCCTTCCAGGATTGCTGGGAGCAGATTGGAGTGGGAGCAGCAGGGCCAGGAGCTGGACTGGATGATCCCTGTGAGTCCCTTCCAGCTCAGGATATTCCAGGATTCTGTGAAATGACTTTTTCCTGGAGGACCAGACTTTTTCCTGTTCCAGCTCCCTCCTGGCCAGGCCCCAGCCTGAGGCCAGGATTTGGGATGCAGGATGTTTAAAGGAGCCCAGGTTATAAAACATGGACCAAGCCTTGCTGTCACAAGCTGTCCCAAATTCCCAAAATTGCAGTTACCTGTCCTGCTTTTTACATGGTGTCTCTTCCAGCTCCCTACCCCAACCAGTACAAAGGTAATTTCCAGTGTTGTACTGGGAAACAGAGATCCCCAAAGCAGCAGGGAATGGGATGTGACTCCTCCACTCTTCCCAGAGCTTCCCTGCTTTGGGTGGGATTTCCCACCCCTGCACCTCTGCCTGTGTGTTTTGGCAGGAGCATTTTCAGCCCCAGCCCCTGCGTGGTGCTTCTCACAGAGTTTACTCAGGGGAAACGAGCACTTCTGTAAGGAGAGAAGTGCAATTCATCAAAATTCGGATTTTTATCTAGCAAGGGATGGTTTACTCAGCTCTAAGAACTTCAAGCTCCTGTGGGTTATTAGAACATGATTAAAGAACAGTTAAACAAAGTTTGGCAGCTGTGAGTGTGATTCTTGGGTAAATATGACCTCTGAAGCTCATAGTCACATGTGGTTATAATCCCCAAAGAGGCCTGAGCTCCAAATCCAGAGGGATGGGGAGGAATCCGTGGAGTTAACAGGAATTCTGGCTTTGGGGACTGCTGGGAGGGTTTAAATACCCACATCAGTGCAGCCAGGGCTGACACCTCTCATTCCCGTTTTATGTGTCTCTTATTTCTTCTTTTGGAGGCTGGGAAGAGAGGAGATTTATGCCTGATGTGGTTTAATGCAGTTGGCATCAGCAAAGCAGGAGGATTTAATGCTTAAAAATGAAGCTAAAATATTTACAGCGTTCTAATGGCTTTATGTCTGTTAGGACAGAGCAGAACTTCAGAGCTTGTCACACATGAGATGTGTCTGTGCTGCTTCACTGCCATCCTTCCATTCCTCCTGCAGGAAATGGGAGCAGTAAATTAAAGGCAGGTTTTTAGAATCTATATTTATCTGTCTACAAATGAGATTTGACTCCATCTCCCCTGCACCTCTTTCAAAGCAAACAAAGCTGAGCCCAGTGAACAGAGCTGGGTTTCCATGGAGCAGGGGTGGCCAGGGCTCTGTTTGTGCAGCCCAGCTGGGCCTTGCAGCACCTTTTTTTTTTCTTTTTCTCAACGTTTTTATTCCTGTCTTCAGAGATAAAATAATGGAGAAAAGTGAATTTTGAAGGGCAGCAGGTCAGAGGTGGAAGGTCCACGTGGGTGCAAATCCCACACCCATGAGCTGATCCTTCTGTGCCCTGCAGGGTGAGAGGGGACTGCTCTGGCTGTGCCCTCTCTGTGCTACTGGGAGCAAACTGGGAGCAAACTGGGAGAACTGGGGTGTTGGGAATGGAGGAAGGACAAAGTGCAGCCTCAGGCTGCTGCACACCACCACACCACAGGATCCTTTTCATAGCCCACCCTAAGAAATGGGATTTTCTTCTGATTTTCTGCCTGCCATTCACAATCACTCCCACACTCTGGAGTTTTAGGGATTTCGCTCAAAGTCTGGCACCTTCATACTCATTCCTCCTGCAGGGGTGCAGGTAACTCCTTCCAGCTGGGGGGAATTGGGGTGCTGGGAATGCAGGAGCTGCATCCTCTGTGGGGTGGGGAATTTTTAATCCTAATTTCTGTCACTCACTGGGAAATGTCTGTCGGTGGTGGGCGTGTGTGGAGGGTGGGATCCACTCCCAGGCTGTCTCCTGTGCTGCTTGTAAAATATGAATTATGATTATTATTCCAGCCCTGAATAAGAGTAAATTTTTATTATTTCTAATATTTCTGCTTTTTCCCTTTCCCCCTCCCTGCAGTGCTCAGATGTCCTCAGGACACTCCGTGGCCGTGATGGGCATCGACTTCACCCTCAGATATTTCTACAAAGTCCTCATGGACCTGCTGCCAGTTTGTAACCAGGATGGGGGGAACAAAATCAGGTAAAGCTGCTCCTGCCAGGCACAAAATAAGTAAAATATTTATTTTCTTTAACCACATGACCCAGAGGTCATTTCCAACTTGATTCCTCCAAGGATTCTGTTACTTTCTCTGTGTTCTCTTGATTGCCAGTAGAACTTGTGCTTGTCCTTCTCATAAAGATTATGTGGATATTTTTGTTACATCAACTAAATAAACAATCTGCAGGATTACAAAAGCAGAAGATAACAGATTCGATTTGGTTTTTTTGGTTATATTTAGACTTCTTTGAAATTCTGGGTAAAAAACCCATCCTTTATTAAATGAACACGCTCCCCAGTTCTTCTGTTTGTTTGAATTTTACCTATTTAGTTCCTGTGAGCCTGTCAGAACAATACAGGATCTCAGTTATTTTAACTCCAGATACTCAAATGCACTTTTGGGATGTTTTTCTCAGAAATCCAAAGCACAGCCTAGGCAGAAGAAGTCTGGTTTCATCTGGAGTATCCAATTTCAGTCAGACCCCTGGGTATCTTAATTGTTCCTTTCTTGAAAAATCCTGTGGGGGTGGGATAAATCCTGGTTTGGAGCTGGGGTAACTTGATAACGTGGTTTGGGCATTGCTGTTGGTTCCTTGTTTGTTTTTAAACCTTATATTTGGGAAGGGAAGTGGTTTTCTGTCATCCTCCCAGTTCTTTTCTGGTTTGGGTGTTTTTCGATATATTTTATAGCGTATTAAAAAAAAAACAAATCAGGATTTCTGGTTTGGCATCACTCCCTCCCAGTAAAAAACTGCTGCTGATCAGCAAGGTCAGATGCTTTGTTGTGTTCCTGCATTCCCCAAACGAGGAATTTTGAGGATATTGTTCAGTGTTGGACCATTCTGATGTAGAAGTGGGATCCAGTGTTTCCAGTCTCGATATAAATGCAGGTGTTTGGGTTTTTTAGTGTATCTCTCCTAAGGATTTTCTGTCAGGAAAATGAGCAAACACCACATCCCTGTGTGTATTTCTATGGGAAACCCCACCCCAAAAATCCAGTTTTCCTGCCTGCTTTGTGCCCCTAAAGAGCACAGAGGCTTCCCCTGCCCTCTGCTCCCCTCAGCTGCCGTGGGTACCTGGCACATCCCATGGGAATCCCACTGAAAGCTGCTCCAGCCCCGATCCAGCCAGATTCCTGCTGTGCCAGGGCTGTGGCTGCCACCCTGCTGAGCTTTTGGGAGCATCAGGTGGGGTTTTACCTCCCCCTGTCCCCTGTGTGGGCACCGAGTCCCTGATGGGGTGCCACCCCTGCCAGGGCTCCTGCGCCTTCCCCGTCTGTGGCCATGGAAACAGGAGAGGGGAGAAGGGATGGATTGAACTCCCTGGATTCTGGGCTGGGACACAGCTCCGGCCTGGGAAGAGCTGAAAAGGGAGAGCAAAGCTTGGGAGGGCTGGGAGTGGAACAGGAGTGATTTATCCCCCCCTAAAATCGAATTCTGAAGGGGGAGGGCATTAAAGGAGAGTGTGAAATCTGTCTTTAATTAGTCACATAGTAAATTAATAAACCATTAAAGCTTTCCACGTTCATTAGGCTCTGTTCGTTTCTGGCTCTTCCCCAATCAGACAATGCACTGATGGCTTTGCCTTTCTGGTTTTAATCAGCTCTGTTTTCAACTCCTTGATGGCCCTGGCTCTCTGGAGCAGTGACAGATGGAAAAGCTTCAGGGAAATACCTGATCCATTCTTTAAGAACATTTTGCAGTGAATTTATTTCATGGCCCTGTTCAATGGAAACCTTTAAAAGCCCATTAGGACCATGTTTTATTTCCCTGTTCCCCTGAAGCCCAGGGAGGTCTAACAGGAGGCTCTGGCTGTGTTTTTGGGGCAGGTGCTTCATCATGGAGGACAGGGGGTACCTGGTGGCACATCCAACCCTCATCGACCCCAAGGGCCACGCGCCCGTGGAGCAGCAGCACATCACACACAAGGTCTGCCTGCCTTCCCGTGCCTCATTCCATTCCTGAGCTGCTCTTTGGGCCTGATTCCAAGGGCATCAAATGCTGCCTTTCCCCCTTAGGAGCCTCTGGTGGCCAACGACATCCTGAACCACCCCAACTTCGTCAAGAAAAACCTCTGCAACAGCTTCAGCGACAGGACCGTGCAGCGCTTCTACAAATTCAACACCAGCTTAGTGGTGAGTGGTTTTCTGTCTGATTTTGCTTTTGAGTGTGCTTCGGTTGGGTTGGGTTGGGTTTCTCCTGGTGGAAACACAAGTCCCTGCCAGGCTCAGCAGCCGGGGCTGGGAGCCAGCATTCCGTGGGGATTGGCCTCTGTTCCCCCTCTGCAGACACAAAGCAGGCTGCACAAACAGAGTCCTGGCATCCAGGGGTTGTGGGTGTGAGCCCTGGCCAAGCGTGGCTGCTGCCTGCAGGTCTCAGCCAGCATCAGGGCAAGAAGGGCAGTGTGCTGTCACTGGTGAGGATTTTCCAGCCATGGCTGGGATGTGTTGCTTTGGATCTGAGCCGACCTCTGGCTCCAGCTCTGACCAGCATCACGTCCTCCTGTGAGGTCTCTAGTAGCTTACCTTTAAGTGTCCAAATAAATCCATTTACTGGTGAGCATTCCCAGGCTGTCATTTGTGAGACTGGAATCTCTGGGGTCCTGCACACTCTGTGCTCCCCACGGATCCTGTGTGAGCTTCCTCTTGTGAGGGGTCTAAACCAGGGGCTGTCATCCCTCACAGAGCCACCCTGGCAAAGTCCCTCCACAATGATCCAGAAGCTGTCACACTCCGGGAGAGAAGATCTGAAAATATTTGCAAGTCATGTCAGAATACATTGATTTATGTCAGGTTGGCTTAAACATTTCCCCCTCACTTGAAGTGCCAAGTGGGAAGCGTGGTATTGGGAAGGAAATCATGTAGGACGGAGCAGAAACCTGTAGAAAGGAATCAGGAAGGAGTCCACAGGAGCGGGGCAGTGCTGTGGTGGCTTTTTTTAAGGCTCAGGGAGTTTGCAGCACGTGGTGGTGGCTCCCATCAGAGGTCACTGAGAGCTGGCTCAGTGGGGACGGGTCAGCGAGCAGTGGGGAGCAGCGCTATGTCACCTCTGCTGCCACATCTCGTTTTCACAAGCTAGGCAAATTCCTTTCCATCTTCAGCAAAGTCTTTTCACCCAGAAGTATCTCAGAATCAGAGCTCAGCCACCCCTTAATCAGCCTCTGTTTTGTGAGGGCGGCGCTCCCTCCCAAAAACTTGTGAGGGGAGCCACCGCCTCTGGAAGCCGTGGCAGAATTCGTGTCCCCACAGCTCTGTAGGATCCCCCGGAAGGGGAAGAGTCTCCAGCTCCCTGAAACAACATTTCCCACCACTGCCACTTGTTTTTTGCCCAGGGTGACCTGACCAACCTCGTGCACGGCAGTCACTGCTCCAAGTACAGGCTGACGAGGATCCCGGGCACCAACGCCTTCGTGGGCATCGTCAACGAGACGTGCGACTCGCTGGCCTTCTGTGCCTGCAGCATGGTGGACAGGCTGTGCCTCAACTGCCACAGGTGACATGCTGGCCTGGCCTGGCACCCTCCTGCCCTCCCTTGGTTCGAGGTTTATAACAGCACAGTGAGGTCGTGAGTTCATGCAGTGCAAAATCAGGGGAAGTAAAGGAGGTGCTCTGCCTCTGCTCCCTGTAAGAGGCGCAGTGAATTGGGGTAACTCTGCCAGGCTGTCAGAGAGTTTAACCCAGGGGAGTTTGGGTAGATAATGCTAAAAGACACTGAGAGATTCAGTGTCTCAAGGGCAGTTACCTGTGGGTCAGCCCCTTTCTTCTGGCATAGAAGTTCCCATGATTTTAGGTGGATTGGGGGTTTTTCATTGAGGGGGTCCAGGAGGTTTTGCCCACGCCATCCTGATGTGTTTGTGGCACTGCCAGGAAGGATCCTTCCATCTGGATCTGAGGGATTGCCTGCTCTTGGAATTCCAGGGGTGGGTCACCCTCTGTCCTGGGCAGGACAGAGCAATCCCTGTTCCTGGGAAGGAGCAGAGTCATGGACAGCGTTTTCCATGGGAGCTGCTGCTCCGGAGCTGCATCGTGGGGTTAAGATCCTGGTGGTGTCTGATGGGTTTTGCCTGTGTTTTCTGCCCTGCAGGATGGAACAGAACGAGTGTGAGTGTCCCTGTGAGTGCCCACTGGAGGTGAACGAGTGCACTGGGAACCTGACCAACGCCGAGAGCAGGTGAGAGCCAGGCTGCTGCAGGGGCAAATCCTTGTTTGTCCTGCTGAGACCCAATCTGCAGAATTTTTAGTACGATTAGACAGATGACTTGCTATAGCTAAAGATGATTTGAATTGATTGTGCTTTGAGTGCTTTTGTGACCCAAGGCTTTGCTGCTTCCTCCCGTGCAGGAACCCGAGCTGTGAGGTGCATCAGGAGCCGATGACTTTCACGGCCATCGATCCCAGCCTGCAGGATGCACTCCCGCAGTGCATCAACACCCAGTGCAACCAGAGGACAGAGAGTGGGTAAGGTGGCCTCCCCCACCCCTCAGAATACACTTCGTGGAAGTAATCCAATGGAAATAGCTCTGCCTTAAATGTTTTAAAGAAAAAAATGTAGGAAAAAAAAGCACGGTGCCAGAACGAGGTTCTACTCCTGGCACTGAGGGCTCATTTTTGCTCGTTATGAGCACTCTGCAGGGACCTGAGATGGGTAAAACACACCATGCTCCAACCAGACTGCCCAAATCCTTTCTTCCGTCTTCCAAAGGCTGCAGAGAAAGGCTGGAATTGCAGCCGGACTTCACCACACTGAGAAATATCTTTATTGGAGGAGTTACAAGTAGGATTCTCCCTCTGCTCAGGCTGAGTGATGCCGGAAAAAGCCAAAGCAGATGAGAGTTGGAAAAAGGGATGCTGGAGATGCAGCTTCCCTGTACAACTTCCCTTGTGGTACTTGAGCACTTCCATGGAATTTTTTTCTGGCTGAGCTCAAATACTTGAGGGTTCACAGACAATTTTGGCCTCGCTCTGTTTCGTGGTTCTAAACCAGGCTGAGCTTTGCAAAGGAGAGGGGTTGAACTGGAAAGTGACAGTGTCTCCCTTGGGTCCTCCTGGGCAGGGATTGCTTCGGAGTGCTGGACTGCGAGTGGTGCATGGTGGACAGCGACGGGAAGACCCACCTGGACAAGTCCTACTGTGCCCCTCAGAAGGAATGTTTCGGTGGCATCGTGGGAGCCAAGAGTCCCTACGTGGATGACTTGGGAGCAATAGGTAACTCTGCCTTTCTGAGCAGGTGCTGCCTTTGGCTGTTTGTGTTCCAGAACATGCAGGAGGTTCTGCACATGACATTTATCTCTCAGCCCGCTGCTAAATCAGCCCGGGGGAGATGGGGTGAATGTCACCTTTTGGAAAATCCTGATGTGGAGCTGAGTGTAACTCCACATTCCTGCCTTTAAGATGCACCCTCTCCAAATTCCTTCTCCTATTCCAAGCGAGCACAGTCAAGCACCCAGAAATCCTTGCAGAGCTTCTGCCTGTTCCGTGTTGTTGATTTAACCCTTCCTGCGGAGCATTTACGGTTGTTCTCCCTCTGCTTTGTCCCTTTTGCTTTAGGAGACGAGGTGATCACCCTGAACATGATCAAGAGTGCCCCGGTGGGCCCGGTGGCTGGAGGCATCATGGGCTGCATCATGGTGCTGGTGCTGGCCGTGTACGCGTACCGGCACCAGATCCACCGCCGCAGCCACCAGCACATGTCCCCGCTGGCTGCACAGGGTGAGCTCCACTCAGGGGCTGAGGGACACGGTGGGGGTGAAAAACACAGCCAAACCCAAAGGAAAAGCAATCCCAAAGCTCTTCTCCTCCCGGTTTTGTTGCAGCGCTTCCCTGGTTTTGCTCCGTGCCGGAGCTGCAGGGAGCCGGGCCTGGCGCAGGGGCTGTGTCCTGCTGCCCTCTCCTGGGTACAGCCAGAGCTGCTGCTCTGCCCAGGGAGCCTGCCCACACCCAAAGGCAGATAAGCTGGGCTTTGCCAGGGCTCAGGCACTAATCCCAGCTCTCTGCAGCTCGGCCCAGCAGATCCATCATGTGTTTGTTTTGTGCAGCTGCTGGGAGTGACGCGTTTTTCACCTCTTTCTGCTGTGGTTTGGGATGTGTCTTTTTTCACTTCTGTTTCCTGGTTCTGGGCCATGTGATGTTCATGGAATGTCTGTGCGTAGAGAGATGAAACCGTTGAAGTCTGAGAGGCAAAATTCTGTTGGTTGAAGGGATACTGGTAGAAAGATAAGGATCCAGAGGTGAGAACACCTCCCTGGAAGTGTTCAGGGCAGGTTGGACGGGGCTTGGAGCAGCCTGGGATGGTGGGAGGTGTCCCTGCCTGTGGCAGGGGGTGGAACAAGATGAGCTTTTAAGGCCCTTTGCAACCCAAACCGTTCTGTGATTCTAAGTCTGATCAGAGCTCTGTATTTGATCATCCCCCAGCTCTGCTGTAAATCAGTTCCCTCAGAACTTTGAAGTGAGTCCCTTCCAGGGGGAGGTGGGATGAGGCATTTTCCTGGTATCCCAGCCCCATCCATGCTGGAAGAAGAGCACCCCCAGCTCAGACCAGTAACACAAAGTGCTTCCACTCTGTAATTGGGGTGACAGCTGGCAGTGAGATGATGCAGAGCTCTCCTCTCACCAGTTGTGTTTTTCTGTTTGTAATGCTGTGTAGAAATGTCAGTGCGTATGTCCAACCTGGAGAACGACAGGGACGAGAGGGACGATGACAGCCATGAAGACAGAGGAATCAGTAAGTTCCAAAAAAACTGAAAAACCAGGAGATTAAATCAGCCATTTCTTTTTTAACACCCTAGATTTGAATACGTGAGGAGGCCCTGTGCTGATGAGCAGTAGAAAATAACAGAACAATGTTTTAACTCAAACTGTAACATCCAGTGCACCTTTAATCTCATGCTGAAAATGGCATTTTTCACTTTTAAAAGATAATTCTCCATTAGGTGTGGAGTTTTGCCCCTTACAACCCCCTGTCATGAGCACTTCCAGAAGTTGCTCTGATCAGCCTAAAAATGGCCACAGCACAGGGTATGGAAAACTCTTTCCCTTGTTCAGCCTTAGAAAGCAGAAGCCACATCTGGCAAGCATGGTCAGCAAATGTGGCAGTAAATCTTCTCTGCATTGATTTGGGCTGCCTGTCGTTCTTTGCCATTCAATAAAAATGGCACTTTGCATGACCTGGTGTGGTGGATTTGAGCTGGTGCAGCCAAACTCCAGGAGAGCTCCAGTGTCAGAGCAGATCCTTGGCTCTGGGCCCTCACTAAAACAATACCCAAGATTTGAAGCCATGTCAGCACTCAAAGATGGAAAAATAAGCATATCTGAGCTTCATGGCTTGCATCTACTGCTTCTCCACATCCCTTTTTGTTTCCCTTGGAGTCATCCTGCAGTGCTGCCGTGGGCTCCTCATTGGCACAGCCCAGGTGAAGGAGTTTGGCTGGATCTTGACCTGCTCCCCATTTAAACGCCAGCTCTTTGCTCCTCTCTGTGGCTGGGCAGTGCCCTTTGGGGCAGAGCTGTTGTGATGCCTAAAAGAAGGCTACCTGGAACAGAGGCTGGCCAGAGTTAAAGAATAAAATAGATATTTATTGAAAGGCCTTCACAGGACACACCCTGGGAGTACAAAAGCCTGGCCAAGACTACACCTAAGATGGACCCCCAAGATGGACCCCGGGTCACGGGTTCTCGCCCTTTTTATAAGTTTTGGCCCATTTACACATTCGGGCCAACTGTCCAACCACAGCTTCAGTCCACGCAGTCCCATCCTTTCGGACTGTCCCCTCTCAATCCGTGGCTGTTTACATTCTTGGGGTCTGAAGCTGCAAATGTCCTTGGTTCTTCGGGCTGCAAACGGTGTGTTTTGTCCAGCCAGGCTGGGAGAAGAGCTGTTAGCACTGTACATGAAGCCCAGAGTTACAGACACACTAACGCAGTATAAAATCTAAAAAACATGCCAGTTAAAACTAAAGGTACCAGTCGGAGGCTCTGGGGCCCTGCTCTGAGGCTGTTTCTGTCTGTCCCAGTCAGCAACACGCGCTTCATCGCGGCGGTGATCGAGCGGCACGCGCACAGCCCCGAGCGCCGGCGCCGCTACTGGGGCCGCTCCGGCACCGAGAGCGACCACGGTGAGTCCTGGGCCCCCGTGGGGACTGGGGGGCTCATTTTCCTTCAGGAGCCTGGCTCCTGGCAGATGAGGCAGCCAGAGCTAAAGCCAGACTAAAAGCTTTGCTGCTTGCTTTGCTGTTGGACGGTTCTGACTCGGTTTGTTTGAGGGGAGACCTCACTGGGGTCCTCACCGTCCTCCCGAGGGGCTGCTCTGATCTCTGGGACAGGGACAGGGACAGAACCCAGCAATGGCTGGAGCTGTGCCAGGGGAGGGATGGGCTGGAGATCAGGAAAAGATGAAAGATTCTTCCCCCAGAGAAAACTGGAGTGACAGGACAAGGGGAATGGCTTCACACTGAAAGGGGGTAGGATTAGGTTAGAGGTTAGAAAGAAATTCTCTGTGAGGGTGAGGCCCTGGCACAGGGTGCCCAGGGAAGCTGTGGCTGCCCCTGGATCCCTGGCAGTGTCCAAGGCCAGGCTGGATGGGGCTTGGAACAGCCTGGGACAGTGGAAGGTGTCCCTGCCATGGCAGGGGTGGAATGGGATGGGATCATCTTTAATGTCCCTTCCAACCCAAACCATTGTGGGATTCTGTGATCTTCCAGCACCTTTAAGCAAATGCTGGTCACCATTAGGCTCAGGGCGTTGGGATGTGTCTCCCCTGCCCTGAGACTAAATCTCCTTAAATCTGGAAAGCTGCTAGACGGGTGTAATGCTGTTGACTCATGAGGAGGCTTAATTTATTAGGAACTGAAGAGGAGGAGGGCTAGACAAGGCAGTCTGCAAGCTGTCAGCTCTGCAAGGCTGGGGACCTCCTGCAGACCTGGCCCAGCACTAAGACACTGGCTGCACTAATGGAATTGGGGCTGGAAACCCAAAGGCCAGACACTTGGAACATGCATGAACAGATGTGTCCTAGACAATCTTGCTCTAGGAGGAATTACCCTGGATTTGGGGTGAGATTACCTGTGCTGAGGCAGATTTGCCAGATTAATGCTGCCTTTGCTCCTTTTCTTGCAGTCTCAGCAAATCCTTCCCATCTTTTAGTCATCCCGGGTGAGCAGGGGAGCTGTCTACCTCCATCTGGAATGTGCACTGCTATTTTTAGTTTCTGTAATTCCATCTTCTTCAAAGGGCTGCCCAGGCTTCTTCCCCAATTCCTCCGTGCCAGCTCCAAGCCGTGACTCAGAGCAGGGGAAATGGGAGGCAGCTTTGGGGACTCAGCTGCTCTTTTTACCACCCTCCTTTTAGGTGTCTGCAGCTGAAAACCTGACCAACGTGCTCAGGAGCACCAGTGGTTCCTCAGCTTGTTTTAGCAACAAGTGGTCCTTGTTATTTGAGAAGGATTTATTTCCAATTAAAGATCTTTTTCCTTCAAATTTCATTGGGTTTTGCATTTAGAAATGCTGAGGGGGAGTTGTTTGCCCTGCAGCCTGGTCTGAGTGGGAACAGCTGGTTTGGATAAATCCAGGTTATATCTTAACAGATTTTTTTGGGGGTGGTGTCTTTTATGTTTTGGTTTGAAATCCGTGCCAGCCATTCTGTTGTTACAAACAAACAAACACGTGGGTGTTGTTACACCTTGGGGTGGCACAAACCACAGGTCCCCGAAGCTTTGAACCAAAGATGGTGGCAGGGAAGGGGATCCAGCGTGGATTTAAGGGAGAGGATGAGTTCGTTGGGTTTTGTTCTGTTAATTAAGAAAATTGTTTTACACCCTTCATAAGCATTCTGTGTGTAATTCCATGAAGGGATCATGGCACAGACAGCCCTGGGAATTCTGAGTGGCAGGGAAAGGGATCTGTTAAAGACTTAGAGGAGAGGATGAGTTAATTGGGTTTTTGTTCTGTTAATTAAGAAAATTGTTCTACACCCTTTACAATCACTCTGTGTGTGATTCCATGAAGGGATCATGGCACAGACAGCCCTGGGAATTCTGAGTGGCAGGGGAAGGGATCCATTATGGACTTAGAGGAGAGGATGAGTTTGTTGGGGTTTGTTCTATTAAGAAAGCAGTTTTATTCCCACTCTGAGCACCCTGTGTTGATGCCATGAAGGGTGCCCAGCCAGCCCTGGGAATTCTGAGCATCCAGCCTTGCTGCTCCTCACTGCTGCTGTTTATTCCCAGGCTACAGCACGATGAGCCCTCAGGAGGACAGCGAGAATCCCCCCTGCAACAACGACCCGCTCTCGGCCGGCGTGGACGTGGGGACCCACGACGAGGACCTGGAGCTGGACACGCCACCGCAGACGGCCGCGCTGCTGAGCCACAAATTCCACCACTACCGGCTGCACCACCCCACCCTGCACCACAGCCACCACCTGCAGGCCGCTGTCACCGTGCACACCGTGGATGCTGAGTGCTGAGGACACCACAGCCACCACCTGCAGGGTGTGGCACTGAGGACACCACAGCCACCCCTGCAGGTTGTGACACAGAGGACACTACAGCCACCCCCTGCAGGTTGTGGCACTAAGGACACCACAGCCACCTCTGCACGGTGATGGCCCTGAGGACACCACAGCTACCACCTGCAGGGGGTGGCACTGAGGACACCACAGCCACCCCTGCAGGTTGTGACACAGAGGACACTACAGCCACCCCCTGCAGGTTGTGGCACTAAGGACACCACAGCCACCTCTGCACGGTGATGGCCCTGAGGACACCACAGCTACCACCTGCAGGGGGTGGCACTGAGGACACCACAGCCACCCCTGCAGGTTGTGACACAGAGGACACTACAGCCACCCCCTGCAGGTTGTGGCACTAAGGACACCACAGCCACCTCTGCACGGTGCTGGCACTGAGGACACCACAGCTACCACCTGCAGGGTGTGGCACTGAGGACACCACAGCCACCCCTGCAGGTTGTGACACTGAGGACACTACAGCCACCCCCTGCAGGTTGTGACACTGAGGACACCACAGCCACCCCTGCAGGTTGTGGCACTGAGGACACCACAGCCACCACCTGCAGGGTGCTGGCATGAGGACACCACAGCCACCCCTGCAGGTTGTGACACTGAGGACACCACAGCCACCCCTGCAGGGTGTGACACTGAGGACACCACAGCCACCCCTGCAGGGTGCTGGCACCGAGGGTGCCGAGTGCTGAGGACACCACAGATGCCACTCTGGAGCCACGGGGACTGTGCTGCTCCCCAGGGACAACCTCACGGGCTTCCCCAGCAAACTGAGGCATCGGAGCTTTGCATTTTTACAAATGTCAGGTTGGCTCTGGCCTGGAAACGTGCTTGATGAATGGACCTGCCAAAACATGGAGACAGATGGAGCAGGAGGCACATTAGACCTCCAGGAACAGGGATGGGAGTTTATCCAGCAGCTGGAGTTTGTTGTGCTGAGCCAAGAGGAGAGAGGGAGAGCTGAAAGAGCCAGAGATGATTCGGTTTCCTTAACTGGAAGAGCAGGAATCTGCAGCTGGAGAGCCCAGAAGTGGCAGACAGAGCGGGGAAGGCTGCTGGCTCCTCTGCAGGTGGAAAGCTCTCTGTGCCCACGTTGCTGTGAGGGACCTGGGACAATGCATCTCAAGATTTTTAAGTAAAGGATTATTTTTCTACTATTTATTGAACTCGAAACTTTGGGGGGAGGGAGGGGAGAAAACCTGTTAGGGATTCTCAACGAGTACCACGTGCATTCTGTGCTGGGGAAGTGGCTCTTCCTGGGAAAAGCTGTTCCTCGGGAGCTGACCTTCATCCAGTGCCCCACTCTGCAAAGGGAAAATGAAGAAGCCCTCTCTGCCTCGGTGTTTACATTAGGATTGCTTTCTTTTCCACACTTGTTTCCTGTAAATATTAACAGCCTGATTTCTACTCCAGTGTTGTCTTCCTATTTGCAGAGGAGAAATGCTGTACTCTGTTACTAAAAGTCGGAGAATTCTGCCCAGAAACTTCTCCATCTTTATCTCTTCGCTCATCCTTAAAGGATTCCTGTGTGGAAGTAATAAAGAATTTCTTTAGCATTAGTTACCAGATAATCCCAGATGGAATCTGTGCCATTCTTCTGTTTCCTTAGACCACAAGTAGGGATAAACCAGTGTTTTGTAAAACTTGGGTTACTGTGGAAGAAACCTTGAAACCATAATGAGAAGCTGCTGCTGTTTGTCTGGAATTTTAACCTTGCTTGGTAATTGAAACAAAGATTAATCAATGTCTACAACACAGGGCATCATAATTACCAATTAGTTTTCAATCACAGTGTTGTATTTTAGATTCACATTTTGTGATTACAATGATATCAAGCCGTTCTTGCACTGTGCATATGATAAACATCCATTTATATGTAGGTTTTTTAAAAAAAATCACTTGTTTTAATTAATATGGTACTTAATACTGTATTATGTAAAAAATTGGTTCTTAAACAGTACAGTAAAATAACTCTGTGTGTGATACCAGGATACCCCTTTATACTATGTATAAAATTAAAATCTCTAGTGAAATAAACTGTATATAAGTATAGATCTATGGAGAAGTGGCTGCACTGAAATGATTCTGCCTCAGTTTCCTTCTCTGGCTGAACAAAATTGAAAATTCACTCCAGTTCCACCAGTTTTATCAACAACCTTGAGAGATCTAAACTTAAATATAAATGACAGTATTGATGTAGGTTTTAAAGCCTTTTTTTAGCTGGTTGGTCATTATTTGGGAAATGATACTTCTGGAAGTGGTCAGCCACTGCTCAGAGTCACCAAATCCAATAATTTAAGGGTTTTATTTTCCTGATCCTCTCCTGAAACCTCCGTGGCTCTGGATTTGCTGTTGTGCTGTGTTGGTGCAGGATTAGGTGGAGGCTTTTTGCTGAGCAGGCAGTGCAGGGATCCCCTGAGCCTCTGCTTTGTGCTCCCAGAGCTCTGCAGCTCAGCCAGCCTGGGATTCAGTGCCACTTTGGAATCCAGAGTCGTGCTGGTGCTTGGATACTGTGGGACAAACCATTTTGGATAAAGTGTATCAGAAATATCATCAATAGCCACGTCCGTTGGAAAATGTCATCATGTTCATTACTTGAACTACGGTATTATTTCAGGGGAGAGGTTTTCTGGTGGTTCCTCACCTTCCCTGCCAGCAGAAGGTGCTTGCAGGGTTCTCTTGCAGCTCTGCCAGGAACAGCAGCTTCCAGAACCTCTTGGAGCAGCTCCTGGAAGTCCCAGCAGTCAAACCCCTCCTGCTTTTGCCTTAAAAGCTTTTCAAGAGCTTCTCCTCACTGCTGCTGCTTTTTTTTTTTTGTGGGACATACAAATTGTTCTTGCTTTGAGGGGTCTGGACAGCCCTGCTTAACCTGAAGTGATGGGAAGAGCCCAAGCTCTTGCTGGTAAAAACAAATTCCAGGGAAAACTCTGATTTCCAGGTGTGCCAAATCCCAGCTTCCAGTGCTGGCACTGACCTTGTCCCAGCAGGAATAAATGGGATGCTGGGAAAAATACCACTGCTGGTAATGGATGGGATTGGGGTTTGTAAGGAGCTCTTCTTTTTTACTGCCTGAGTTCTGCCATGGCCTTCCCTCCCCAGCATTATTTTACTGAGGAGCAGGATCATTGAAGGAGCAATTAAACCCTGGATCCTCCTACTCTAGGACTGATAAGACTTTATGGCCATTAATTTTCCACTTCTTTCATTTTGCCAACATAGTTGTGTTAATTTCCTGTAGGTTCTTTCATTCTCCCAACAAAAAAAAAAGATTCTTTTAAAATGAAAATGAGCATTGCCTTTAGTGTGTGCTCAGGAATGTTAAATTGACTTGATGTTTGGAATATTTTACATCTGCCAAGTGTATGGATTTTCCTATATCCAAGGAACCATGGAGAAGCATTTCTGTGGGCAGAATATATTGACTGAAAATGCATTAAGATTATTTATTTATTTATTTATTTATTTATGCTATTGCCTGGCTAAAAAGTGTGATGTGCAAAGCCTGGTACAATTTACCCATGAACGTTTTATAAGGCCACTTAAGCCATGAAATATTATCTTTATCCTTGCCCTTGGCAAGGGCAGGGCAGAGAGGAGGGATGGGAATTCAGGAGTTGTTCGCATGCAGCAGGACTTGTGACTATAACTGGGCAGAGGGAGATCTCTCAAAGGCTTTATTCTGTCAAGTGACCCAGAAATGGGCAAGAGGACAGAAAGTGGATTTGTCAGAGGAAAAACTAGGGAGTAAGCTGGCAGCAAATATGGAAAAGGAGAAAAAACTAGGATGCAAAAGGCCTGGATCTAAGAGAGTGCAGGTAATCCAAAAGGCTGTTGGCGAGTTCCAAGATTAATTTGCAGCGTTCCCAGCTCTTGGCTGCCCGTTTCAGTTGTTTGTAAAAGAGATTCCCAGCTATGGCTGGGATTTTCAAAGGAGCCTGCTCTGGGCTGTCAGCGATGTTTGGAATATTAATTCCTGCAGCAGTTAACTCGGGAACCATTGGATTGTTGTGCTGTACAAACCCCCCTTTGCCAGCGAGCCGAGGTGGGAAAAAGGAACCTCGGTGCCATGGAATATTTCATATTCCTGCCTGGCAGCCCTGGGGCCGATGAGAGGTGATGATTCTGTGCTTTGTGCTCTGAGCTGAGCACGGAAGGACCTTGGCCCAGAAGCGCCGGCGCTCCTGGAGCCAAGGCTGCAGTGGAATTTGGACACTGCAGCCCCAGAGTGAAGTTCTCCAAGCCCTGCCTCGTTAGTGAGGTGCCAGGCACAGCTGGGGTGAGTGCCAGCCCTTGCTGGGAAGCACTGCTGGTTCCTCCTGGGGAGGAGATCCCACGGGATCGCTGGGATCCCTCTGGAACAGCAGAGGAGCAGGAATGTGATGGCAGAGGCAGAACATGTCCTGGATCTGGAGGTTTTCTTCAGCTCAGAGTGGCCTCTTCTAAACCCTGTGGAAAAAATGATCCCTGGGCTGGTTTCCGTGCTGGGAGCTGCCCTGGGAAGGAGCAATCCTGGTTTGCTCTGGTTTGTTGGAGGTTTTTGGAGCTGGCACTGGCAAATCCACCCGTTCAGCACTGCCTGAGCCAGTGCCCTGTGCTGGGATGGTCTCTCCTGGGACAGCAGCAGGGACAGCAGGGAAGGGAATCTGCTGGCACAGGCACAGGGCAGAGGGAATCCTTCCTTTACCTTCACCTGGACCAACTCCATGGATAAAGGGAGCAGCCTCCAAAGCTGCCAAGTCAGCACTTTCCACAGGCACTTTGCAGGGAAAAATGTGCAGGAAGGTGTTGGCAGCCAGGGTCCTGACAAAACCGGTGGTCTGTCCTTAATTCCAGTTGAACCATCTGACTGCCAAGGATTTCCAGTTTGGCCAGCACTGATGGATTTTTCCAATTTTAAAACTCTTTCACTGTACCGAGGTAATGAAATTGGGCAGATGCCCCGAGATGGGCTGGCACCAGCAGCAGGAAACTGGGAATGCAGTCAAGGAGTTTAATATCCTTCTTTTCATTCTCCAACATTCTGGCACTTCCACGAAGTCGCTCCCAATATCCATTCTCTTGGCATAATTCATGCAAATTGCATGCGGGATTAAAGGTTGAGTAATTAACATTACCTAATTGCTGCAAAATAATAATAATAACAACAACCTCCTTAATAATTTATTTCTATTGCAGCTGGACCAAGGAAATCTCCACAAGGCAAAAAACCTCAGCCAGGGAACCTGGAGAACAGGAAGGGGATGGATTTTTTTCACTGTGAACATGGAGAAGGCAGGCCCAGCAGGCTGGGTGACAGTTCCTATGGAAACCTTTCATAACTGAACAGCAGAACATTTGAAAGCCTCATAAATTTTTGGGGAATGTTTCTCTTGCTCCTCCTTTACGCCAGTTTTCCATATTGGACAAGTTTTTTCCATGTGTTACAAGTTTTTAAGGATAAAATATTTGTGGGGGTGCTGGAAATTCCAGGCTCTGCTGGCAGGGAGAAATCATGGACTGGTTTTTATCTTATCCAAACAAATTGCTGGTCCCGTGCCTGCTCCCTCCCAGTCCATCCCAGCTCCTCAGTTAATCAAATCAAATTTCCTCCAGGTTTATAATTAGCCAGATCCAAGGAGCAGTAATGGAGATGTATGGATTTACCCTCTGGAATGCTTTCACCCCCTGCATTATGACTTCCCTATTTTTTAGTGGGAAATGATTTTATAATTCCCTGTGAATTCTCGCTATCAGTTGCCAGTTCCTAGAAGATTGGGCCTTTTAGGGAATCTGAGACAGAATGATTTGGAATTACCATTTGTAATAAAAATTGGCCAATAAAAATACTCCTGGTAGGAATGTGGGGCTGGACCTGCTTTTGCCAGGAATCCAAGGAACATTTGGATGTTTTTTAATACTAAAATTGCCAAAGTGCACTCAGTGCCAATAAGTAATGACTAAAATTGAGGCTGAATTGAGGAAAAATCAAGCCTGTGTGGGAAGAATTGTGATTTAAAGGAAGGGAGAGCATTGATTGAGGAGAAAGGGTTGCAGAGGTTCCCCTGTGAATATGTGGGCCATTTATTGAGGAGAATTGTATTTGTTTGATCTCATTTTCCTTTGTTCTCAGTTATTATCCAAGAACCTGGCTTTGCTTTGTGGTGTTGATTTTAACATTTACTCTTTTTTTGCTGCCTTTAAACACAACCACACCGAGCTGCTAATGATGCACGGGGCAACAAAGGTTTGAAATTCTGCAGCAGAGACCACAGGTCCCAAAATAGCCCCTTACAGCAGAGCCCAGCAATGATTTCCTTGCAGGAGTTACTCACTTTGTAAGTTATAGCTCTGAACTCTCCCACCTTTTTGCTATTTATTTGCAGGCTGCTGAGTTAAGAGTGGGACCAAGGAGAAGCTGCTCACCAGGCTGATCCTGAGGTAATCCATCATTCCCAAACTCCAGAGCAGCAAATTCACAGCCAGCAGGTTCCACTTGAAAATGAAACGTTTGGCAAAGAGTTTTTGTGCCTGGATGGGAGAACAAGAGTAAAGAAACATCCCAAGTTTGGGCATGTCATGAAATGGTGCCCAGAGAATGCCAAAAGTACTGCAATTTGTAGGGGGAAAAAAGGATAAAGGAACTTCTTTTGACACCTCTGGTGTATTTTGGATACAGTGTGTATTGTGAGGTGATCTGGGTGACCAGCACCAAACCAATTCTTGGTGTTGAAAAGGAAATCTGCATCTCTTGGATTCAAAATCTCCTTTGTGTCTTCATGAAACAAAAGGAGCAGTTGGAGCAGGAACAGTGGGAATGGCATTGTTGATGTGTTGTTGACATGAAGTGGTGACGGTGATCCATGATTTTTATGGAATATGCAGCAGCTGACGGGTTCCACATCCCCCCTGCAGGAAACTTTTAATTGTTTAATTTCTCTTTCATTAAGCCATCACTTACCTACAGAGCTCACAGACACATTCCCAGTACCTCAAATACCTGGGAACATCAGGTGGGTCTTGCATCCAGCAGGTGCTCTCAGGCTTGGCTTTCACTTTATCTGCACAGATCTGAACTTGTTTGCACTTTTGGATGTAGAATCCCAGAAAATCCCAGAATCCTGGACTGGTTTGGGTTGGGAGGGACCTTAAATCCCCTCTCATTCCAGCCCTGCCATGGGCAGGGACACCTTCCACCCTCTCAACCTGGACAGTTATGCCTGACTGCCCCTGTAATTCCAAAAGAGTGTTTGGAATTACAATTCTAATTCACACTCATTCCATAAAAATTATAAAATATCTATGGCTGGTATGACTTCAAAGCTGTAGAAGCACAGGGAAACAAATCTTTTTAGGAGAGCTACAAATGCAACTGCTGTGGTTGGACATTACTCTTAATTAAAGGGATTTAGTGAACTAAATTAAATTATAAGGTGGTTTATCAGTGTAACAGCATCAGGGCAGCAGCCCAGCTGAAGCTACACTGGAATATTCTATTTTTTTAATGATGCTTTTTGCTTTTGCAGCAATATTTAAACCCAATGAAAGTGTTTAAAAAAATGGGAAACTGTTTAAATCAAAGGGGTTTTGGTTTGGAAGCTCCAGAAAAGGAGTCAGAGTGAAGTCCTACCAATGTTTCATGGAAAAGCATGGAAATTCCTTAAGGAAATACCTGCTTGCCTTGGCTCAGCATCCTCTTCCTCCTGGAACAGCTCTTTTTTTGGGAGGCTGATATCACCTGGACATGAACACTGTGGGGGGAAAGATGAATACTTTGACCTACAAAATACAGTCTTTTAAATATCTATCCCTAACCAAGAAAAAACAATTCATATTTCTCTGTTGTTTGATACACTCTCTGAATATATTCCTATTTTCTGGAGTTTCTCTGGAACTATTTACTGCAGGAATTTTATCAATGCCATTAATACCAAACTCTTCATTTCTGAACGAATTCTTTCAGCAATGCACTTTAAATTTGAATGACTTAAATTCAGGGACACCTGCAGCCCGTCAAAAAAGACCCAAAAAAGGCAATTTTTGAGGAGGTAATTGCTGCAGGTAGGATTAATGAGCTCTGGTTACAGGTGAAGCAGTGCCCACTCTCAAACTGGAAAATTAATGGTAAAATTAATTACTCTGCCTGAATTCCTTCATTAGCATCACTAAATTTTACAATGTTTGAGCAGATCCATAATTTCATCTCTAATAGCTTAATCTGGTGATTATTTTTGAGGAGAGATGACGTGTTTCAGTATTCCTAGGAGAAAAGTGTTCCTTTTTCATGATCCCATAATTATTTACATCCCAAAATCGATGAACCCTTCACACCTCTCATTTCCAATTATGTTATTGATTAAAAATAATGCAAATATTGAAAAAGGAGGAACATTATCTGTTCAAGAAAAAATCAGGGAAAAGGAAGCCCTTGAACAGAAGCTTGTCAGCTGTCAAGTTTTAAATAATAAACCAAAAATACTTTGATTATTTTAGTTTTAAAATTCATTTTAGAAGTAACGAAAGTCCGAGATACTTTGCACTCTTAATTTGTTTTGGTTTGGGCTAAAGCAATTTCTAAAATCATTTATTTGGTGTTTTTTAATCGATAACTGATAATTAAAATGGCACCTTGAACCTAGTGAAGAATTATCCATCCGAATTGGATTTTCTTGATAAGAATTTAGTCACATACACCCAATTTATCTCCAAGTGTTCTTCCAATTTCCTTTTTAAGACTCTTGTGTTTCAGGTCTGGATTCTCCTTTGCCTGTTCTTTGTGGTTGGCCCCGTGTCTAAAAATGGCTACAAATATTTAAATTATTCTTCACTCATTTATAGCAATGATGACAACATTAACAGCTAAATTTATTGTTGTAAATGACATTGCAAGGAACTATGCTAGAGGATAAATGGATTTTCCAAGAGGACAACCTATTTTATTTTTTAACGTGGGTGCTGACTAACAGAGTGAAATTTTTTTATGGACAGAGACTTCATGGAAGGGGAAATTTATTTTACAGTGATTCCATGAAATATTGTCCTTTTGTTGTGATGTTGGGCTCCTTTTTATGGCAGGTCACAGCCCTGTGCCCATCCTCTGTCACCAGTGCAGCACCCAGGTGCTGTTTTACCCATTTTCATGGATTTTAATTAGTTTGCCCCATTTCTGATGAGGAACAAAATTAGGACAAGATCATCCTGGGGCATTGCGCCTGCTGACCTCCAAAGGAGTTCTTGGGTTCACTCAGGATTTTAGGTTGGACTCCATGATCTCAGAGGTCTTTTCCAGCCTAGCTGATTCTGTGGGATCTGCTTTATTTTATTGTTGTTCTGTGTTTCAGTCTCTCCAGGTGGATCTGTATCCAAGGAAGGTGGCAGTGATGGGGATTTGGGGAATGATTCCTGCTGGGTGAGGGAGAGGGACAGTGCCCTGGCCATGGCCTCCATCAGGGTGGATCCTGGGGCAGCTCCCCCCAAAACAGAGCCCCAGCTTTCCTCGGAGCGCGTGAGTTCTTCCCAAAAATCCACCTGGAGATGCATTACCGTGGGGATGATGTGAGTAGGAGCTGGGGGTGCTGGTGGACAACGAGATGTCCGTGAGCCAGCAGAGAATCCAAAGAGGATCCTGGGGTGCATTGGGAAGAGCATTCCCAGCAGGTCAGGAGTGCATTGGGAAGAGCATTCCCAGCAGGTCAGGGGTGATCCTGCCCCTCTGCCCNGCTCTGCGATGACCCTGCTTGAGCAGGGCGCTTGGTCCCGGTGCTCCCGCTGTGCTCCCTTCCAACCTGTCCCTCTCCGTGAGATTGCCGCTGCGCTCCCGCTCATCCCGCACACCCCCGGCAGCTCCGTTACGGGCAGCGCCGAGCCCGCTGCGCTGCCCCGCGTCCCGCCGAGGGCTCCGCGGGCCGGGGGCC
>VZTG01002803.1:194372-215062 GCA_013397845.1 Melanocharis versteri | reverse complement strand
ACTGCGGCTTTTGTTCTGCTCTGCTCCTCGTCTGCCTCCCCCCTCTGTAAAGCACAGGTGGTTTTACTACCTGCGGGTAGGAGCAGCACGTGCAGCCTCTCCATTTGTGCATGACTCGGGCAGAAAAAGGGGACTATTCATTTTGGAGAGGCTCTTGCAGCGCTCGCTGTAACCCGAGCCGCAGCGCCCAGCGGGCCGCCGCGCTCCTGCCTGTTTTGTTCTGGCTGCCCCTCGGAGCGGCTGCCCTGCTCCGCCGGGGTCGGGCACGGGGAAGAGTTTGGAGATGACAGCTTTGTTAGGGTGCTTTAGGCGCCTCTATTTATAGGAGCCTGATGAGCTGATCAATAGCGAGCTCGCGGCTCGGTGGACGCCGCTAATCTTCGCCTCTTCGTGAAGCGGCGGTGTTGACAGGGAGGGCTTTGCTGTGTGTCACCAGATGCTCGCTGTGGATGGCCGGGACAGGAGCGCTCCCTGACACCCCGGTTGTGTCCCTTGCTGCCGCTGCAGGTCCTTCGTGAGCTCCCGTGTGGGAATTCACCTGTGTGGAGCCTTTCGGGTTTGGCGTTGCTCGGTGTGCTACAGGGAAATACCGAGGTTAAGGTCGAATTTGGCAGCCGCGGAGTTTTCTGGAAGTTTGCCTTTTTGTTTTGATGGCTTAGAAGCAGCACTTAGATGCCTTTTTCTTCTATATGTCAGGTTCTAATGTTGGCCTGTACACCATGTACACATCCTGAAATGCACTTTACAAACTATCATTTTAATTTTTAACGTTGTCGAGCTACTGGTGGTGGTAATAAAGGCAGAAGAATTGTGCTACAGAGAGAAAGTTTCTGTCCTGGAGCAGTTTTGGAAAGAAGTGTGTTTGTGGTCAAGCACATTAAGTCTACCTGTGTATTTGGCTGTCATGTATTTCCAAAATTACCATGAAATTTAACATTTCTCGTTGCCAGTTAACACCCGTGGTAAACATGGGTTTGTCTTCTGTTTTCTCCTTGAAGTAATTGGTGAGGCAAGTAAAATCAGATAAACTATTTCTGACCTGGCCAGTTTTATTTGCTGTCAGGAGGGAGATGAACATCACTGAAATGCAGCCAAGTCTCCCAGAATAGGTTTTCATAAATGTAACTATTCATCTCTGAGCGTTGGGGTGTTGGCTTTGCTGCCATTTGTTGTTAAGCGAAGAGTGAGGCCAAGATTTACCAAAATAGTTTTGAAGTGAAGATCGACTGTTCTGCTGATAGAGAGAGAGATTGGTGGCGATACTCAGTTTTGTCAGAAAAGTAGGAAAAAAACTTATTTTTTTAATATGAAGTTACGTAACAAATATAATTCTCTGCCAGTTGTAGCTACATATTAACTTTATTATTGTACTTGTAATCGATTACCTTTGGAGCCCCACCTGTGTTAAACTAAATTTAAAAAATAAATTAACTCTTGAGGCCACAGAAGAAAATGTCCCTTAGCCATGAGGTTTGTGAACCAGAAACAAGTTCGCAGTCTTAGAAACCAGAGCTCAACCTACAAATAGGTACCTGCAGGATCAGTGTTTCTTCAGGCAATTCTCTCTCTACAGCCGTGGAGAGAGGGGTTTTTGTGGCAGATCTGTGGGAAGCAATTTACATCTCCGCTGTTCTTGGAGGCAGAGTCTCTGTTTGCTGTTCAGTTGGCAAGTTGGTCGATGTTGAGCTCTTCCAGAGTTGCCAGGTAGTTCCCCAGATTCATCCTCGTGGGATTCCTCCAGCACAGTATCAAACGTGCGGTGTGATAATGACCAAAAAATGGCCAAAGGCTGTTGCTGACCTCTCTGAATCTTCAGATCTTTGATACCTGTAGCAGTGAGTGTGTCTTAAGAGCAGAGTTCAGTACCGAGGGTGGAGCAGGATCACAAGAGGCTTTCCTGTTTCCCCGTGGAGCTTCGCTGGGATCCGTGCTCGGAGCAAGGATCCACTGCTCCTGCAGCCTTGGCAGCTCGCACTCCTCCCATTCCAGTTCTTGCCAGAGTGGGGAAGTGTCCTGTGCTTTAGAGCAGTCATTTTATGGCTTCATTAGGGCCCGGCAGTGGTGTGGGGTGTTCCACAGGAAGATTGTCCCCGTGGTGTCAGTCCTTTTGAGGAACAGCAGAGAGTGAGTCTGTTCTTGTTAGCATTAATGCCTCTGATGTGGTGTTGTGGTGAGGCTGATGTTTGGAGGAAGAATCTCTGCCAAGAGACTTAAAAGTGAGCGTGGTTGTAGTGATTCCTTTTATCGTGATCAGTGCTTGGCAGTGGATCAGGGATCCCTTGGATTGCTCAGAGGTCTTATCTCCCTGAGCTGCCATCCCTGATCCACCATCCATTCCAGCAGCAAGGAACACGGTCCCGTGGGATGTTGTCAGATCAGGAATTGCAACCAGAATGTCCTTGGGACAATCCTGAAACTGCTCCCTGTGCTCTGCTCTGAGAGGAGGGAGGGAAGGAACTAACACCTTCCTCCCTCCTTTTCTGGTTTTATTCCAGGAAATTCAGGATGACCAGAATGGAGGTGAAGTTGTACCTCACTAAACAGGAAGTTCTGTTTTGCTGGAGTTTGTGTTGGTTTTACTCCAGCCAGCAAATGAGCAGCACACAGCCACTTCTTCACTTCCTCACTGCTCTGGTGCTGAGGAGAATCAGGGGAAAAGTAAAGCTGGGGAGTTAAGAACAGTCGAATTATTGTAGCAAAATAAAGCGTAATATATCTAAAATTAATATAAGACTAATAATTACTAATATTAATTGTAATAAAAAGGAATTAAAGCCAAGAGGAACAGGTGATGCCCAGTAGGGTTGCTGAGCACCCACTGACTGATGCCAGCTGTTCCCAGTTTATGTACTGGGCATGACATTCTGTGGTGTGGAACATCCCTTTGCCTGTCCTGGCTCTGCTCCCTCCTGGCATTCCATGCACCTGTGCACAGGAAAGTGGGAAGTCCTGGGCTTAGAATAAGCTCTGCTTAGCAAAAACTGAAACACCCCTGTGTTATCAACATTAGTCTCATCCTAAAGTCAAAACACAGCACTGCACCAGTGAGAACAAAATTAATTCTGTCCCATCCCAAACCAGGAAAATGGTAATCACCATTTACATTTTTTCTGTAATTACCCCAGTGGATTGGAAGAATTGATTTTGGTTTCCCCCAATTTTTTGGTTTTTCACTGTTAGTGGCTCCTTATTTGTGGCTGATGAACTTCCGTGGGGGCAGTGGCTCATCCCTGGGACACCATCAGCAGACTCTGCTATGGGATACCAGTTCCTATCCCATGGAGTTCCTGCTGGGAAGATTAGACCTTGGGTTATTTATCCTTTTTTTGCTCATCATCACTGAGATTTGTAGCCAGGTCTCCAGTGTTCTGTGCCAAGATCAGCTGCCCAGGGAGGTCTGTTGGCTTTTTGCTTCCCCTCTTTGCAGGTAAGAGAAGATGCTGTGGAAGATGCGGTTGTTCCCATCCATTTTTGGGTTGATTCTCCCTAAATGCCACCATGTCACAGTTCTACAAAATAAACCTGATGGAGGGCACGCTCTGCTTTAATGCAGGACGTGCAGCAAAGTAGGGCTGGTTAATTATTTTAACACCCCGTGGTTCTCCTGGGGTGGGACAGAATCCAGAGGACAATGGAACACTGAGGTGTTGGTACAAACCTGTGACAGAGATTTGTTTGGTGTTTTGGGACCTGAGGGACCCATTCGGTTTTTGTCACTGCTGTCTGTTCCTGATCAAAAGCCAAATCACTGCTTAGCATGGTGCTGTTTCTGGTGGGGCTGTAGCATTTTTTCCCTTTCTCCCTGGATTAGCCATAATTTTTCCTTGTTCCTTTTTGATGGAAAGCCTCTAATGAGGTGTGATGATTTGAGGAAGTGCTCTCTCCAATCTGTTGGATGCCAGACCTTTAAGTAGAAGGGCCTTTCATTACTCCTCTGTCACACTGCCTGAACATGAAAGGCACATTGTGGAGAGGGAGCAGCTCTCATGCCTAAAGATGGACATTTTTGATTTTTTTTTGCTTTGAGCTCTTGCTCTCTCGATTTACCTCTTTCTATGTCTTTTCCCTCTTTCATTTAGCACTCTCACCGCCCAGTATACCCAGGATGATGGAATTAATTTCCAGTCCCATAGAGATCCTCTTACCAACAGTCTCAAAAGTCTCTGGAAGATCAGAGGAAAAAGTTTTTCATTCCACTGAGAAATTGTTGTTTTCCTGTCTTCACGTTTTCTTCCATTACTTCCCTGAAGATCTTTGAGGGCTGTGATCTTACAAAAGTGAGAATCAATTCTCAAACAAAAAAAGGATTGCCCCAAAAGCAGTTTCTGGCCTGGAATGACAGGCTTGAATCCATTTCAGGTTTCTCAGTTTGGGATTGTGGAAGTGAAGAGGGAATGTGCTGAGCAGGAGCTTTGGGCTCAGTGCTCCCTGTTCCTGGGCAGGTCAGCATCTGCCCCATCTCACACTTGGTCCTGCAGCTTTGCTCCTCTGAGAGCTTCGTTTAACTCAGCATTGGAAACCACTTGGAAATTGGGAAGGAAGAGGTGTGGTGAGCCCAGTCTGCCTGAAATGTTGCTTCTTAGGGGGATTTATCCAGCAGTTGATGGAAGTTTGAGGCCCTCCTACCTCTGTGGTCAGGAGATGGTTCAAATTGCACTTTGCATTGGTCCTTTTGGTTTTTTATTGACCCTCTCGTTAGTGCTGAGTGCTCCACTTGCTCTCCAACAGAGCCTCTGAGTTTCCCCGTTAGCAACTTACTATTTAAACTGTGTCAATATTCTCGTTTACTACTTACTATTTATTTAATATCTGCAGTGAAATCCATGTTTCATGTTGTGAACTCAAAGATTTAGCCGTCTAAAATTTGAATTAAATGAACACCCCATTATATCATTTATAGATGTAAAGCTTTTTTTCTGAGAGGTTCTCTTTTTCCTGCCCTGCCTGCACAAATGGAACAAAGCCTTTTTCAGCTGTGAGATGATTTAAAACTTCTTGGTGAGCCAAGTAACTACTTTAAACTTAATTGATTCCCATTTCAAGGATATTCATGTGAAGTTTAGGCCTTCAGCTGCTCAGCGAGAGCCAAGTTATAGACCAGGCTTGGAGAGTGTTTATATTGGAACCTTCCCTAAAGCTCAGTGCAGAAATCTGGCCAGGCACCCTTAGAATTGTTACATATTTTGTTGCCAGAATAGCACAATTATTACATTTAATATCAAGCCTAGTTTTACATCTAGACAGAGAAAAGTGCTTGGGTTTGGTGTGCTGTAGGCTTTATATACATTATTATGTTTATTTTATGTATTGTTCCAGGTGAGCACTGAGAATTTCTTGGATTTTTTTTCCCTTGCACTGTGAGATCCTGAGTAGGAAAAGCTGCTTTTATTAGAAATAAACCACTGAGCTTTACTAATTTGATAAATGTGCCTGTGAGTGAGTCCTTTTCTCATCTGTATTTCAAACAATTAAGGTAATAAACACAAAGATTCTCTCTGAGGAATTCATTCTGTCTCAGAGGTGCAAGTTCTCAAATTGATAATAAGTACTGAAAACTCAGGTTGCCAGTTTTTCTACCCAGGACAGGACAGGGCAAGAACTGGAGTATTTCAAGACCACATTTACAGCAGTAATCCAGATTTTTAAAGGATAAAGAGTAATTTCTCCTAAACTCCCTTGAATACATTTGATTTTGCTTTTTCTGCTAATTTTCACGTGTGACCGATTATTTCCTGGTTACAATTTTAATTTGTACTGATGATAAGTTTATCTGCTTTTAAAGCTTTAAGGGGCTGTCGAGTAGCTGTGCATTATTGGTTATATTTCTGTTCCAGGAGCTCAAAATCCTGGAATGGTTTGGGTTGGAAGGGACCAGAAAGCTTTAGAACTTTTTTGTTGTCAAACGAAACATTTGTTGACAAATATACTTCGAATATTTTTGTTGTCAAAACGCAATTTGTCCAGAGTGGGCCTTCAGCATGTTGGGAGCTGTTGCTGTTGTTTAGACTTAGTAGGATGCAGTTGAAAGAGGATTATTGTGGTGGTTGTCGTTCAGTTTTTGTAGATTAGCAGATTAATTGATCCATTAAAGAGGAAGAAGCCCTTTAGGAGGAGCAGTTTTGTCAGCGCAGTGCTGGGATGTGGGTGTTGGAGCGAGGTGGTGGCACCGGGGCTGGCAGCCACTGCTCAGGTGTGGCACTGCTCTGAGTTTACTCCTGCTTTCCTACAGCTCGGAGTTCAGGGCAGTGCTCGGGGTTTGCTCCCCTCTCCCGGGCTGGGGGTGCAGGAGCTCCCCGGGGCAGGGCCGGGAGAACAATGGGAATGGGAATGGGAATGGGAATGGGAACAGGCGGCCGCTGTTTGTTTCTGCCGTTCTCAGGGAAACATCCCAATGCTTACATTCCTCGCGAGCTGACAGGGTCGCAGCAGAGGATCTACCTGACTTGGCTGACCCCCTTCTCCTCCAGAGCAAACATTCCCTCCTGGCCCAGTCCTGGAGCACCCGGATCAGAGCTGAGTCGTTCCTGTTGCTTTCCCTGACACTTCTGCGCTGAGCTGTGGGCAGTGAAACTGGGAACAGCATCACAATGGGAGCACTGTTCCTTCTTCTCTGCCAGACCTGAGTGCTGGGAGATGTTGGAGGTGAAGTTTAGAGAAGTGCCTGGCTTAGCAAGCAGAAAAGTCTCAGTGTAACACACAGATATTTACAGCTGTTTAATTGAGGGAGCACACATTTTCCTAGAGTTGGCAGGGTGTGTTTTATCTTTGTAAATCCTCACGGACGGTGTTTATGTGAGAAATGCTTTCACTGAAACACTGCACAACCCCAGCTCCACAGGTGAAGGTCTCAGCCCTGCCAAGAGCCCACGAGAGCACAAGAACCAGAGCCTTCCTGGCAGAGCCCTTTGCACAAACCTGGCAGTGTTTGCAGACACCTGGGGGAGTTGGTGTTAAAATCTTTACCAGAATTTCTGTGCTTAAATTAGGCTTTTATTTTAAATCTCCCTTTTATTCTCATCATTTTTTACATGAGATCTCATCACTATCCCCCAAGGAGTTGTTTGATGGGGGCTGTTTTTCCTCTCAGAGTTTCAGGCTGTTACTGGGAAATCATGTGGAATCATCTGATACACAGATGACTTTCAAAAGAGTGTTCAGAGCTGTTTGAAATCCTATTTCCTGCTACCTAATCATCATATAAAACTTTCAGCATTGCTCTTGTAGAATAATGCAGGAAATCAAAAGGGCAAATATGTCCCTCTTTTTCGGGGTACAAAACAGTTTTTTTGGAGTCTTCAGTGGCTCAGTAGAGCTGAGCTGCCAAAACTGTGCAGAAAACCTCTCAGTCTCTCACGTCTGAGAAAGAACCATCTAATTCTTGTTTGAGAGGTGTCCACACTCAAATCCCCTACCTGGCTTGAATTTTGGGCATATCATGCATTTCAGAAACCCCATCCTTATCACACCTTACTCGAGGACGTGTGGTGGCTGGAGAAATGCTGCCATATTTTATTAATGCAGTATTTGACAGCTGTTAAATAGTGAAACCAGAGATTGGTGCTCTCTTGACTAAAAGGTGTGCACCTGATACCCCTCACAGAGAACCCAATTAACCTTTAGGCTCCATATATTGAGTTACCAAACTGGCAACTACACTCAGCTGCTGGAAATTGGCTGCAATGAAACTTTCAGACAAAGCTGCTCGATTATTTTGCTTGCTGAAATCATCTTGCACTCTTGTGTGTGGGATTTATCCAGCTAAAATAATATAAATATCCAGGTTGTCACTCGTGGTTTTTCCTTGGGGTGATGAATGTTCGTCTGTGCTTTCTCACCACAGAACTGACAATAATTTGTGGGTTTTTTGGGGCGTGTGCACCTTGGTTTGTTGGGAATAGCTGGAGCAAACTCCTCTTAGACTTGCTCTTACACACCCCTCCTCTCTTCCCATTAATTAGTGGGAGCAAGTAACGCTCTTGGGATTGATTCTCCGTTGAGCAGCTGTGCAGTAATTGATAGAGGATACTTTCCAGGGGGTACTCTGGCCACAATTATCTGCTGGGTGAAAGAATATCCATTATTAAGAGTGAAAATCTATTAAAGTGAACTTGAGCAGGGAACTGAAGCAACTGTTGGGTTTTGGGGCAGCATTGCTGCCCTCAATAAATTTGGTGCTGTGATGCTGCCAGGGTTCCTTGTCCATGTGGTATTTTAGCTATGCCAGTTGCACTTCAGAGAAATGGAGAGGGTTTTGCTATTTAATGAGCTGTGATGTTATTTGTCTTTATCAAAACACAGTTACAGGACACCCTTTTGTGTTTATGTGACCTCAGAGAATGAAAAGTAAATTAATCGAATTCAGCAAGCCAGTTTTTTATGTGAGATAAAAACACTGCTGCAGCAGTATAACCAACTCCTTTAAAAACAAATATTTGATAGCGTTTCTATGGTGAAATTTTCTGTTTGTTGAGTAATTTTTGGTTTTGTTTGAAACGGGGATGAGTTTATCCACTTGCTTGGTTTGGTGACTTACTTACATGATGTTACTCATACTTTTCACTTGCAGGAAATCCACGACTTGTTTAAAGATTATGAAATCAAGTATTGTTACGTGGACAGGAATAAAAGAACAGGTGAGAACTCAAAATTTTCATATATATCAATTCTATGAGGAATATCATGTGCTGTGTGTGAAGTCATGGACTGCCACAGCTTCTCTGGGGTCCCTCAGTGCCTTTTTTGTCACCTTCTACTGAAGCCAGTGAAAGCTGGAAACTTTCTGGTGTTGACCAGAAGTTTTTTGGTCTCCTCTGGTCTCTCTCAGGAGTATTCCTTAGTGAGTGTCCCTTTGGGACAAAGCTGACCTCAGCTGGTGAATTCCTTTGGAAAACTGATCCTGAGGCCTCTCTTGGGACAAACCACACGTTCCTGAGAGGAAAACCTGCCCAGCTCCAGACTCATTTGCAGTTTGCTCACATCAGGAAACAGTTTTGCCCTGGGAGGGTCACCCAGCACTGTCGTAGGTTGTCCAGAGAGGTGGAAACTCCATCCCTTGGGATACTGGGAGCCCATCTGGGTGACCCTGGTTGGACGAGAGGCCCTCAGGAGGTCCCTGCCACCCTCATCCAGTCTGGGACTATGTGATTGTGTGAAAATCCCAAAAAAGATCTGTTCGCCCCAAAGTGAGAATTTGCGGATGTTGTCATCAGAGAGATTCTGTGGAGTCTGTGAAGTGTTGACTTCAGTGGAATGTTTAATTTAGTAAATAATAGTCTGCTATTTAAATATTATAAATATTTAATTTTGTTCCCCAGATATGAAATTCGGTTGGGTTGTAAGTGGTGAAGTTGTGTGCATCACAAAATGGTCACTTCTTGAGTTAATTGGTCTTGATGTTCAGTTGATAATCCCAGATTTTAGGCATTATATATATTCTATAGGCTATATCTATTCTATATATAATAGATATATTTATCTGTTGTATCTCTGGGGTAGATCTGCAGCTCTCACCTGTGGTTTCAGGGGGAGGGACAGGTGTGGCTGCAGATCAGCTGGGGTAGGTGATGTCCCCACTCCTGCTCTCTTGCAGCATTTGTCACCCTGTTAAACGGGGAGCAGGCCCAGAGCGCCATCCGGAAATTCCACCAGCATTCCCTGCGTGGGAAGGAGATCTCCGTGCAGCTCCAGCCCACGGATGCTCTGCTGTGCATCACCAACCTGCCCCTTTCCCTCAGGATAGAGGAGTTTGAGGAGCTGGTGCGTGCCTATGGCAACGTGGAGAGATGTTTCCTGGTCTACAGCGAGCTCACCGGCCATTCCAAGGGCTATGGATTCGTGGAATACATGAAGAAGGACTCTGCTGCCAAGGCCAGGCTGGAGCTCCTGGGCAAGCAGCTGGAGGAGAGCACTCTGTTTGCACAGTGGATGGATGTGAACCAGCTGACCACAAACCTCATTCACTCCAAGTGCCTTTGTGTGGATAAATTACAAAAAGACTGCGCCGATTCGAAAGAATTTATCCAGGCTTTCTCCCTGAAGTACAAACCTGTCTTCTGCCAGGTATGTTGGATTTCTGTCTTATGGAAAACCAAGGTTGGGATTGCATTATTGGCTCACTTCACTCTTGCTGTCTTCCATTTTTATTTTCTTATTTATTTTCCTATTTTTCCTATTTATTTTTATTTTCCTATTATTTTTCCTATCAACTGTTGTGCATCTGCACACTGATGTGAGTAGTGATGCTTAATTGCTCTGGGTGTGCAGTGCTTGATCCGTGGTGTCTGGGAATTCTGCAGGATACCAATCCAGTGAAATGCCAGCAAAATGTTTGGAAGACATCCCCTTATGGAATTCATTGAAAATAATTCTGGTTTTGAGAGCTTTTAAAGTAAACATTTCAGATAGTGTTATTGCTCAAAGAAAGCCAGAGTTTATGAATACCACAAGTGCAACAGTTCAGATGATGTAAAATACATCATATAATTAATATATTAATATTTAACATGTTTTTCCATAATTGAGGAAGGTGCAGGCTTGGGTTCTTGGGTCTTGCCAGGGATAGAAGTGACACATGTTTTGGAAAGCTTGGAAGCACAGAAGAGGTGGATCCTTGCCTTTGTAGAGGAAAGGTTTCCTTCTCATCCTCGTGGCTGGTGAGATAAGAGACCACAAACAAATCACCACAAACAGGCAGCAGAAGGAAAGCTTTCCTTGTACTCACACAGATTTCAGTTGCAGGGTTGGGTTTTTTGTTGGTTTTTGTTTTGTTTGGGTTTTTGTTGGTTTTGTTGTTGTTGTTAGGGGGTTTTTTTGTTGGTTTTTGTTGTTTTTTTCCCTGGAGTCTCTTGGAAGGCTGCTCAGGGATCAGCCCCAGGGATGAGCAGCCAGAATTCCCAGCACATGGAGCAGAAGGTCCATCAGGATCTGCAGCCTGACCCCCTGCAGGCCTCCACACCCTCCCCAGTGCTCTTTTCCAGCCCCAGCAATTTGTAGTTGGCCAGAGTCAATCCTTAGACATCCTTGATCCAAATATCCCAGGAGATGAGTGGATTGGAATTAACTCTTCCCAGAAAATGCCCATTCCTGGCTTTTTTGAACTGGAGCCTGGGAATGTGTCTGCCTTCAGCCTCACCTCACTGATGCCTAAATTAAGGAGCTTTTGCTCCCCATTATTTTCTTCCTGTAAGAAGGAATTAAATGCTGTAATCAAGTCTCCTGCTCAATCTTTGTTTAATTAGCTAAACAGATTGATCCTTTTAAGTCTTTTCCTTCAGGGCTTTTTTCCCAGCTGTCAAATAATCCGGGGGCTGTTATCAGCTCCCCCAACAATTTTTTAACATCCTTTCAAAATTCTGAGCTTCAAAGAATAACAGACTTCTTGGTGAGAGATGGGTTTCACTGACAGAACTCTGCTGTGCACTTAAAAATTGACTTTTACCTTTTAAAATCATGATAAAACTTGAGTCACACTTGGTGTGGGTGAGAAGAGTGTTTGTCTGCATTAGGTCAGTAAATATTCCTGTTCCTATAAAATACAGGAGGGTGGAGGTAGGAAAACAAATAGTTCAGGTTTGATAGGTGAAAAAGGGAAAAAATGGATGAATTCTCATCACAGCAGCACTAATTAATTACGGGTTTAGGAGTGAGATGACCTGAAAATTGAGGAAAAAGAAAGGAGGAGGAAGAAGACCCAAGAAAAGGTGGAAAAAGCAAAGAGGGGGGATGTGATGGGGTGGGTGGAGACAGAAAAACTGGGAGAGGACAGGGTAGCAGAAACCTCAGTGTGAATTGAGAATGACTGGAAGAAATAGTTTTTTCTGGAAAACGTTAATGTAGCTCTTGTGGTGCTTCCATGGTTTAGTTCTGCTGGGAGCTCATGCAGGATTTCATCATATAAATATAATCCTTTGCCCAAAATTCCTATCTAAACTCATGAAATGAACTCTGGGTTATTTCTAAGTTACCGTTTTCTTAAAATCAATTTGATTTCTCCTCTGTTGACAACAGAAATGTTCTGTCAGGAGGAGCTGAAGCCAGATACTTACACATGGATATTAGGAAAAATGTGTTTCGTCCTTTGCTTCAACAAAATGGACCAAAAAACCTCATTCTTTTATTCTGTCAACTTTACATTGTCTCTAGAAGGTCTCCACCCTTATCTGGGTAGGGATAAAGAGCTTTTTTTTCAGTACCTGTTTCCTTGGGAAGTTGAACAATTCCTGAATCCTTTGCAAGAATGTTGGTGGCTGCACTGGGACATGCTAAGGGAGTTTTTAACTGTGTTTCATTTTAGCTGAAACTAAAATACAGATGTTCCATACCTTCAAACCCTCTTTTCACAGGTACCTCAGGTCTTTACCAGTGCACCTAAACTGGTGTAAAACCAAAATATAAATATGAAATGTGTTTATATATGAAAATACGTGTTCTCCAGAGCTCTGCCCAGAGGCCAGGCTGTAACAGTGCCTTTGAAGATCTGACCACACTCTTTTTTTCTTCCAAAGCTTTGACATTTCTATTTCAATCGTCAGGGGAAGTTTGTGGGGCTGAGGTTGTTTTTACCCAGTGCAATCTGGAGGAGGTTTTGTCTCTTCCACGCCAGAGCTGGAGTCAGTTTATCATTCCCATTCATTTGGGGACTGGAGATTTTTGCCTAAGCTTCATCCCTCCCTTCCCAGCCCGTTTTTTTGTTTGATTTAAATCTGCTCATTCTCTCCAAAACTCTGCACACAAAGGCCAGAGCAGTGTTTGCCCCGTAAGCCCTTTTCCAGTCTGCTTGATTGATCAGTCTGGCATCTTCTGCTGGCATTCCCCACAGCCACAGCCTTCACACGCTCCCAAAAGGCACCAGATACTGGTGGGATTTGCATTGTTGCATGTTTCAGCAGCTGTCATGCACCCTGATGAACGACACTTTGATTACTGCAGGCTGAAAAAGAAATGAAGAATAACGAGTTTATAATTACCCTGCAAAATAAAACTGGTTGTAGCATCCAGCTGTATTTACAGTTCGCTTCCCATTCCTCCTTTGTTGTTTAATCTGTGTTGAGCACATTTCATAGCTGAGGTTCTCCATGAGGTGAGATGGAAGTGAAGGTGGGAATGGAGGAAATAATGGAAGGAATGAGCAGATAATCATGGAGAGATAATAATGAGTAGAAGATCATGAGTAGATAATCGTGAAGAGAAAATCACAAGTAGACAATCGTGAAGAGAAAATCATGAGTAGACAATCGTGAAGAGAAAATCATGAGTAGACAATCGTGAAGAGACAATCATGAGTAGACAATCATGAGTAGATAATCATGAAGAGAAAATAATGAAGAGAGAACCATGAGTAGGCAATCATGAGTAGGCAATCATGAGTAGACAATCATGAGTAGACAATCATGAAGAGAAAATCATGAGTAGACAATCATGAGTAGATAATCATGAAGAGAAAATCATGAGTAGACAATCATGAAGAGAAAATCATGAAGAGAGAATCATGAGTAGACAATCATGAGTAGATAAGCAGGAATGCCAAACAGATGAAGATGGGATATCCAACTTATTTCCAGCATTTTGAGAAAGAACCATCCTGCTTTGGGGGGAAATATTAAGCTCGGGTCGTGTCAGCTGTGGAAGATCTTGCAAGGGCTGGGTGCTGGGATTCCCAGTTGTCCTTGGGTGCTGGGATTCCCAGTTGTCCGTGGGTGCTGGGATTCCCAGTTGTCCGTGGGTGCTGGGATTCCCAGTTGTCCGTGGGTGCTGGGATTCCCAGTTGTCTGTGGGTGCTGGGATTCCCAGCTGTCCGTGGGTGCTGGGAGCTGTTGTTGTTGCAGTTTGCCCAGGACGAGGACGGCGGCAGCGGGGACTTCGCCGTGGTGGAGTACGAGAGCGCGGAGCAGGCGGAGAGCGTGCGAGGGGCCATGGACGGCGTGACCATCAACGGCAGGAGGGTCCAGGTGTCCTTCTGTGCCCCTGGAGCACCGGGCAGGAGCACCTTGGCAGCTCTGATAGCAGCACAGAGGATGGTGAGAGCCCTGGAAACCTCTCTGGGATGAGTTTGTCGCGCCTGAGCTGGGGCTTTGCGCAGCGAGGGAAAGGAGCCAGGCTTGGGAAGCATTTTGAGTTTATCAAGGCCAGGTTGGACGAGGCATCCTGGGATAGTGGGAGATTCCCTGGCCATGGCAAAGGGGGGAACTGGATGGGCTTTAACCAACCCAAACCATTCTGGAATTCTGTATGATCAGCCCAGCTCAGGCTCCTTCCTCGGCAAAGATGGCCAGGAAGAAGATCAAATATATCCATAAAATACCACAAAGTTACACCCACATAGCTCTGGGATTTTAGTGAATGTAATCTCCTGTAAGAGAAATCATTCCAGCTCCAAACAAAAGTGACTGGGAATGAGTCATTGGATGAGCTAAAACTTGGTTTAAAACAGAGAGGCAAGAATTTGTCAGCTTTAAGATAAATTTCAAGGCAGGAGAAATAGGTTCGTTCCATGCTCAAGGCAGAAGAAAGCTTTTTACACCCACGTGTCTTATCAAATGATTTCCTAGAAAATTGGATGTGATTAGTGTTACATGGAGAGGCAGAATATTTTTTTTTAATTTATATTATATTAATAAAAATATTATATATTTTCCCTCACTGCAGCCAGCTCAGACAACATCTCTATATAAGAGATGAGAAGTCTGTGACAAGATCTGGTGCTCATGGCAACATTTCTTATTCTCCTGTATTGATAGCTCTGGGTTTAAGGGGAAAAAAAGAAAATGTGCTTGAAATTTTGTTGGAATCGTTTGTTAGGTGTTTCATTTCAGGGGAGAAAGAGCAGGAAACAGGGAAGGAAATGGTTTTTTCTGTGTCAGATGAAATGTGTAATTTGCCATCACACAGGTTTGAGGGATTTAAATGTATTCATTGTTTTCTCCTGCTTCTAACACTTTTTATCTCTTCATTGGAGATGAGGAACAATAGGAAAGGTTTGCTTCCAGAGCCAAATCCAGTGCAGATCATGAAAAGTTTTAATAATCCAGCAATGCTGCAGATGCTGCTGCAGCCCCAGCTGCGTGGCCACGCTGTTAAGCCTGGTAAGTTTTTCTAAAATAATGCTAAATTAAACCCTGTTCTTAGTGCTGCAAGGCTTTTGCAAAGTAAATAAGTAGAAATAATGTTTAAAATCTGTGCAGACACTGTTTCAGTGAGTTTGTGTAGACAAATTCACATTTTATGAAAGCAAAAGCAACAGGTGCTCTGCTACATTCCTGTGTTTGGGTGAAATTCAGTGTTCCTACAAATACCCTTATATTAACTCTGTGGGCTCTGAATGTTCATATGAGAAATAGGTTTAGGAAAAAAATGTCTTTTGAAAGACTCTGATAAGCTTAGATCTGATTCTAGATCTGAATTGTGCAGCCTGAGTCTTTCTCCTGTTCCCAGTGTAAATCTTTATTCTCCCAATGTAAATCTTCATTCTCCCAATGTAAATCTTCATTCTCTTGGCTGCTGCCACAGTTGTACAGAGCATTTATTACAGCATTAGCCAGAAGCATTGCTGTGTTCTAATTAGGATGTGAATAAACATAACCCCCAATTAATCACATTTAGAATGTGGAAGTGCTCAGAACAGCAAGCAGGTAATGAGGAGGTCAAGTGGGGGAGAGCTGAGAGTGTGGTGCCAAGGACACCCAGAAATGGGGGGTGAAGTGACCACTCCAGGGAAGAAACACTTGAGCTGAAGCTGAATTTCAAGCACTTCAGATAAAGCTGAGGCCTGGAATGAGCTCAGGAGTGAAACTCAGCTGTGGAGGAGCACCTGGAGGGACCTTGGAGCTCTCACGTTTGGGTATTTGCACATCAAAAGGTTTCATAACCTTTCCCAACCTAAACGAGTCTCTCATCCCCTCATATTGACCTTTGTACACTTGAATATTTCCTGGAAAGCAAATTAAAAAATACAGCATCATTCTGAAGATTTTTACTTGCCTAATTTGTAAAATACACGAATTTTTTTTGTGTGTTTCTAAAACAGTTCTTGGAGCTTCTGCAGGTTTACCTCACCTCATAAATTCAGCAGTGGGCCCACCTTTTTTGCAGTTGAATAAAGTTCATCAGGTATGTGACAAAAAACTCAAAAGAGTTATTTGGGGAGATCTTAACAAGAGAAATCCTGACGTTTTAAGGAATGCAGCTAAAATCAAATGTTCTTGTTAAAACTGTGAGGGAAATTATGAGCTGGGGGGAGCAGGCAGTGCTGACTGTCCAAAATCGAGTTATTTTATCTAAATTTTTGACCAAAACCTGTCATTACTGGCAGAAAAAATCCTCTTTAAATGAGCTCTCAAGGAGCCTGGCGCATCCTTTTCTCTTGGAGCAGCTCACCCACACTCCTGTAGAGAATTTGTGGATTTATCTGATTCAAACCAACAAGTTCAGCACCCTTATCTTCATTTTAAAGCTTGCAGGGACCCAAATGTGCTGCGTGTGCCATAAAAAATAGAGATTTGCAGATGTTATTTCTCACTCAAAAACACCCCGAGGTTCTCCTGTGATTCCAGGTGGGCACCAGAATTCCTGAGAGATAACGGGAAGGATTTTTGGGATGGGTTTGTGCTGGAAATTGAGAATGAGGAAATGCACCCACAGCCAGAACTTGAGCTGAGCTGCTCTCAGGGATTTCTCCAGCTCTGCCAGGAGCCAAAAATTGAATTTAATATTCGTGGTAGGGATTTACACAAATACCTACAAGGGACTGGGGTCGATCACTTGGCCTTATTATTTCTGATGTTTCAGAAATTCCCATTTAAAAAATAAAATCCCCTTCAGCATCAATTATTTCTGCAGTTCTTTGGGCAAACACAGGCTTAGAGATCTTAAAAAAGACCCAACTGAAATGCAGAAATACTCTTTATGTTAAGTATATTGAGCTTTCCTGTTTTTTCTGTAAAAACTGGTAGGTGAATGTATCAATTTTGAATACATGCTGCTTAATTTTGCCCCATCCAGTGAATTGCTTTTGTCCATATAAAAAAAAAATACATCATTTTTTGGTTTTTTGGGTTTTTTAAAAATTTAAATGGCATTTTCAATTGGTCTCTTTAGTTCCTGCTGCTCTCTCTTCTGCCTGTGCTCCCTTGGAAGGCAGTGTGAGTGTTTGGTGCTCACAGCTGGAGCCAGGGATGTTTTCCACAATTAACAGTGGGATTGATGATGATCCAAAGGTTTTCCCAGTGGTTTTTGGCTTGGGAGAGCTGCAGCCAAACAACTCTGTGTTTTCTCTGTCCAGAGTCTTAAAAGTCTCATTCTCTTCCTGAGAGCTTCCTGTCATTTAATGAGCTCCAAACCTGAATTTTACAAGGATTTGATGATCCCAATTTCTTCTATAAGGCACATTTTTCTCTTCTTGGGTTATTTATTTTGGAATATTCTCTAAAGCCAGAGAAGCAGGTCACTGTTTTATTTTTATTGTCTTGAAATTCAGTGTTGTCACTGAAACACCTCCCCAGTCAGGCTGGTTCAGCTCCCTGCATGTCTTGGGTTTGTGTTTTATATTCAGGGGTTTGTGAAGTAAAACAATGAGAAGAAACATTTAAAAATAATTATTTTAAAAGGATTCAACAGAGAGGATTTGAAGGTTATTCACCCAGTAATTTTTCAGCCTGAGGTAGCCTGATTTTCAACTTGTCTCTCTTAATTTCTCTTAGTTATAAATTATCCTACACCAAAATAATGCATTTTCAGCTTTCTCAGGGATGTTTTCCTCAGTCATCCAGCAATTTATTAAATCTTTATAAATCCAGAGCCATTCCTCTGAGGATTCTGACCGAAGTGATTTTCCCACTCTTTTATTTCTGAAAGTTTTGCAATTGAACCACTACATTTGCTTTGTTGCTGGAGCCAAGTTTAGAAGGAACAGCCCCTGGCACTGGTGGCAATAACCAGCCCTGGATAATTTCTCCTGGAAATCACTGGGACAATTAAAATAGATGCATAACTAATCTAGATATGGCACATCTTTTGTTTGAAAAGCACATTTCTGAGTCCAGAAGATCATATTTTAGGCGTAAAGAGTTTTTCCCCAGGGAATTTAACCCAGAGACACAGCCTAAGCTTGGAAGTATTTGGGAGGTGTTTTTCAGCCTTCATTCCTTGGTTTTGGTGATCTTTCCTATAAAATAAAAATAAAGAAGGGTGTACTTGGCATGATCACAGTGTCCTGTATATTTATTTTTGGACAACAACCTATAGAACAACCTATATTTTACTGGCAGATGATGCTGCCAGACACCTCCAGGCCTGTAGCATAAATCATGATGTCTTTTTAAGTTTATTTTAAGCCTCAGTGCTGGCCAGAGCTCATAATGCTGAATTTACCAGTGGCAGAGTCTGAAGAGGGTGCCCCAGTTATTAATTCAGTGGCTCGGTTCTGGTGGCAGACTGGTCCAGAATATTTTGAATGAACAATGTGAATATTTTCTAGACTTGCCAATCTGCAGGCACTGGGATTTGTCAGATTTTGATGGCTCTGGAGTAGGATTTTATGTAGATTGTTGTGGGGGGAAACATCTGGATATTTTTCTGAAGCAGAATCAGTTCTGTGGAGGAAATTATTATTTTCCTTTGCTGTCTTAACTCAGAATCTTAAATTTCTTCAAGCAGAACTGTGTGAAAATGTTTCAGGACTGCTCTGTTCTCCCTGGCTGCCAACTAACCCTTGTTTTAATCCTTTCTCAGAGCTCAATTCTGGGGAGCACCTCCAGCCTGCTGCTGCAGAGCCCTGCTCACCTGCCCCTGCCCCAGCAGCAGCTCCTGAAGATGGAAAACATGCAGGCAAACAGTGTAAGGCCATCCCTGCACCTCTGACTCTCTTTGGACACTCTTATAACTCCTAAAATAAATCATTTTCACCATCAGGTGCTCATGATCTTTAAGTTCCCTTCCAACCCAACCCATGGTTCTGTGCTAATTGAAAAATTCATTGGAGCTGAGAAGGTTGAGAATGTGGACGTTATAAAAAGTAGCTGTGAACAGATTATTTTAATCATTTACACAGTTTTGTCTCCTTCCTTTTAGAAACCAGGTTTGCTGGGAGAACCTCCAACCATGCTCCTGCAGACAGTGCTGGGCATAGGGGTGATGCCAGCAGTGAGCTCAGGCCTGGCAGCTCGAGGAGAAGCTCTCAAGTGTAAATGACATTTTATTTCATCCCAAATCAGTAGAAATCCCCAGCTTCACATTATGCACCTGATTTCTCCCTGTGTAACAAAAGCAGGTTGTTAAATACTCTCGCTTGCTCAGTTACTCCCTTTTTTTTTGAAACACGTTTTTAGTTAGGGGTGAAATTTTGTGGGGTTTTTCAAAGCAGGTAAATGTGAGTTGCTTAAGAGGCACCACAAATTTGCTATTTGCCTTCGTTTTATTATGAAATGAGTTTTAACAGCCAGTCTGTGACAAATGTTAGTTTGGAATGCAAATTTCTGTGCCACTGATGCCCTCAGTATTTATGAGGAAAGATCAGTTGGATACTGGGGGTGCTCACCTGGAGAAGTGAAGGCTCCAGGGAGAGCTCAGAGCCCCTTGCAGGGCCTAAAGGGGCTCCAGGAGAGCTGGAGAGGGGCTGGGGACAAGGGATGGAGGGACAGGGCACAGGGCATGGCTTTAAGCTGGAAACGGGTAGCTTTAGATGGGATCTTAGGAAGGAATTGTTCCCTGGGAGGGGGGGGAGGCCCTGGCATAGAATTCCCCGATTTGCTGTGGCTGCCCCTGGATCCCTGGCAGTGTCCCAGGCCAGGCTGGAGCACCCTGGGGTGCTGGAAGGTGTCCCTGCCCATGGGAGGGGTGGGACTGGATGAGCTTTAAGGGCCCTCCCAACCCAAACCATTCCAGGATTTTCTGATCTTGTTTCCTGCACTGCTCCCTGTGTTCTGCAATCCTGAACGTGCTCTGAGTCATGGCAGTGACCAGGAGCAAGGAAAAGCTTGCCAGGGAAGGGCAGAAAGCTCCTCTGAATATCCAGATTTTCATTTTGGACAGCACTTTCCAGCTCTTCAGTTAAAAGAATTCTTCCTAATGCCAGTCGAGGTGGGGTTTCCCCCTGTGTTCCCATCCAGCATCCTCCAGGATGTTGTTCCCAGGTTTTTTTGCAAATGACAGGAAACACTCAGTAAGTTATCACAGGGAATGTTTAGAAAAGTCAGAGTTTTATTGAATCAGCTTGAAATGGAGTTGTTTGCCTGTGGGGTGGTAGAAGAACAAAAAGCAATGGAGTAGATCTGGACCTGTTCTCCTCCTCCCTCATTAACCCCACAAGCAAACCCTCTCTGATGAATGCCGTGTAACAGCGAAGTTTCTCCATTTATGGCTGCCTGCAGCGTCTAACCCGGCTCCCATTGCAGCAGCAGCGGCAGGGATGGGCGTGCTGCCGTTCTTCCCGAATCAGCACATTGTTGGACAAGCTCTGCCCGGGCCGAACAGCGCTCCAGACAAAGCCGAGGCCGTGCCGGGAGCGCAGCCCTTCCCTCCGGCCCTGCCCAGCCTCCCCGGAGCTCTGCGGGCCGCCCCCTCCAAACCTCCCGGCCCGCTCAAGGGCTGCGACTCCGGCCTGGGGGTAAGGAGCGTGCAGCATGAGCACTGCTCTTCTCTTCTCTTCTCTTCTCTTCTCTTCTCTTCTCTTCTCTTCTCTTCTCTTCTCTTCTCTTCTC
>VZTG01002803.1:172124-184877 GCA_013397845.1 Melanocharis versteri | reverse complement strand
CATCCATCCATCCACATCCATCCCCCATCCATTATCCATCCATCCATCCACCATCCATCCCCCATCCATTCCCCATCCATCCATCCATCCAACCACATCCATCCATCTACATCCATCCCCCATCCATCCAACCATCCATCCATCCATCCCCCATCCATCCAACCATCCATCCATCCATCCATCCATCCAACCATCCATCCATCCTCCATCCACATCCATCCATCCCCCATCCCTCCCTCACCTCCTCAGGGCAGGTGGGCGGCCGTGGCAGCCGCTTGTCATCCTGCAGGACCCGCACGAGCCGTGCCACCGTCATCTGTCCCTGCGTGGGGCCAATCATCTTCAGGAATTCCTGTGGGGACAGCAGGATCAGCCAGGAATCCCCCACCCCCACTGCAGGGACAACCACCAGGCTGTTTCCCAGGATAAACCTGGAGGAAGGTGCTCCCCATGGAAGGGGTGGAACGAGGTGAGCGTTACGGTCCCTCCCACCCCAAATGAGCCTGCAATTCTCTGATTCCTCTTCTTGTTGCCAAAAATAATAATAATAATTTTTTGAAAATGATGGGATTGAAGCAGCCACTTACTGCCATGGGGCTGGACTCGGAGTCACAGTAGGTGAGGAGCTCGTAGAGTGTCACCCCGAAGGACCACACGTCGGAGGCGATGTAGAACTTGCTCTGCAGCAAACACTCCGGGGCGTACCTGGGGACACGAGGGGACAGCGTCACACCCACAGCTCCCAGCCCTGCTCACACACAGCCAGAGCAGCTCAAGAGCCACTGCTGTGCTTGTGGAGCCCTTGCACAGAAATTAAAAAGTAATAAATAAGGTGTGTTCCACAGCAAGGCACTGTGAAACCAAGGAGACCAAACCCAAACAGCGGGAAAATCCGTGCTCTTGTAGGGTAGCTTTACTTAGGACTCATAAAACCAGGAGAAATCTTAGGGATGCCCCAAAGCCTGAGGGTGCAGGAGCAGAGAGGTCCCTGTCCTGCAGCCTGGCCCAGGGCCGTACCAGAAGACGGGGCTGTCGCGGTCGTCCTTGACCGTGTAATATTCCTTGTCTGTCTCGATGGCCTTGGTGAGCCCAAAGTCCCCAATCTTCACCCTGTTCTCACTCTCCACGAGGACATTTCTCGCTGCCAGGTCACGGTGCACGTACTGACAGGAGCCCAAGTAGTCCATGCCCTAGGAGGGGAGAAAGCAAACCTTTTGTTTCCTTTTCTTTTATTCCTCCGATACTTTAATCCCTGTTTTTCTCCAGTTACTGCTTCACATGGCCTGACCACGCTCTGCACTCTCATCTCCCTCCCTTTAGATGTCACCTTGCTAAATTACAGGAGTAAACACAAATTCCAAATGCTGCCCTCCCTCCTAACACTCCAAATCCTCCCACAGGAACAACTTTTCACAGCAAACTTTGGAACTTGGAACCTCCTCATTATTCCCCGCTGATCTTCGCGCCAGTAGCACTCAAAGCATGGCAGAGATTGCTTTAGGATTCAGATCCTTGGGGATAAAGGAGGAGAATGGGTTTGTTGCTGATGTTTTCCACACCCCTCACTCTGCTGATGGAGCAGAGGAGCTGCAGGCTCAGGGCCCAGCTCACCTTGCAGATCTGAACCGCGTATCTGAGCAGCTGCTTGAGATTGATCTTGTTCTTGTTCCGTGGGAGATACTCCTTCAGGCTCCCAGAGGGAAGGAATTCCATGATGAGTTTAATCCCACTTCCACCTAAAAAACAGAGCATGTTTAGTTTGCAGACCCTTCTCACATCGTGAACACCAACAGCTTTTTACCAGCCCAGAGCACCGGCAGCGTTTTAAACATCACATGGCTCATTCCCATCATCCATCCCTGAGCCAATCCACAGGAAAACCTGCTCCAGGCAGGACATTGATCAATTCTAAAGGAAAACCCATATACTTTTTAATATTCTGCAAGATTTACCATCTTCTGTGCAAATGCCCTTGTATTTGACGATGTTGTCGTGATAAAGATTCCTCAGGATTTCAATTTCCTTCTTGAGGTCAGCGATGTGATTCCCTCCACTCTCCGGCTTCAGGGATTTCACTGCCACCTGCTCCCCGGTGTTGTCACCTTCTGGGTCATACCTGCACAGTTCCACCTTCCCAAAGTGGCCCTGGGTGGGAGAGAAGGGAGCATCCCTGAGGACAGTGTTCAATCAGTGACACCTAGGCACTGATTTGGGTGTTGGTGACACAGGACGGGCTGTGAAGACACCCAGGCACTGATGTGGGTGTTGGTGACACAGCACGGGCTGTGAGGACACCCAGGCACTAATTTGGGTGTTGGTGACACAGCATGGGCTGTGGGGACACCCAGGCACTGATTTGGGTGTTTGTGTGACCCAGCACGGGCTGTGAGGACACCCAGGCACTGATTTGGGTGTTTTTGTCACACAGCATGGGCTGTGGGGACACCCAGGCACTGATTTGGGTGTTTGTGTGACCCAGCACGGGCTGTGGGGACACCTAGCAGTACTGGCTGTGTTCTGGGGGTGACATTCCTCCTTCCCCTTACCTCACCCAAATCCCGGATTCTTTTCAAGAATCTCTTCTCAAAGAGAGTGGGATCCACCTCGGTGACGGGTTTCTTCTCCGAGACAATATCGGGATCTAGGAGGGGAAAAACATCCCAGGTCAGATTCCTGCATGGTCTGGACACTCCAGGGCATCCTTGCCCTATTCCCACTGCCACATCTTTCCTTCCTCCCTTCCCTCTGACAGGGAATCCTCCATCCACACGTGCTAGTCTGGATCTGCTTCCAGACCCACACCCAGATTCCTCTTGGTGAACTTCTCACTCTGCAGCAGCTCCTCAGCTTCCATGAGGTTGGAATGAGCAGCTCTTCAAGGCCCTTCCCACCCCAGGATTCCACGATCCTCCCTCCAGCTGCCCCTGGGCCTTACTCTGCTCCTCCAGTTTGTTGATGTCCCTCATGATGGCCCTGAAGAAGGGTCTCTGGTGGGGGTCGTAGTTCATGCACTGCTTCATCAGATCTGCCAGCTCCTTGCAGGACGGCGTGACCAGCACAAAGTGCCCCTCGTAGAACCTCTCCTTCTGTGGGAACAAACGGAAATTCCAGGAATTTTAACTTCTGTAACTCACAGTTCTGAGCTGGGGCAATGGTTGGACTTGAGGATCTCTGAGGTCTTTTCCAACCTGAACAATTCTGTGGTTCTACATCAGAGGATGTGACCATTAAATCCTGGATTCAATGTGAGCTTTGCCAAGGAAATCCCCCTTTTCAGCTGGAACTTGGATCTTTAAAGTAGAAAATTCCTCTCTGGAATCTGGATCTGGTGCTGTTTGGAGCAACCACTTAACACCCATGAAGTGTTCAAAAGGTGCTGAAGACTTCCCCTTCCAGGAACCATTTCCTGCCAGGTTTGCCCAGTTATTTCTGCACCAGGAAATGTTTGCCAAGGACACACTGGGTGCTCCTCACAGCCCTGAGAGGTCCCAGCTCCAGGGCAGGTGGGACAAGGCTGGGATGGACATTCCCAACCCTGCAGGGCTGTCCCAGCTGTGGCCACAGGCAGCAAGGGCACAACAAGAATGACTTCAGTTCTTGGAAATTGCAGTGAACAGCAGCGGTGTCCCGTGGGAGACCATTTGGAATCCAAAAAAAACCAGGAGTAGAACCACTGAGCTGTTTGGGAGAATCTCACTCAGCTTCTAACTGGACACAGGGCTTAGAAAAGGCTGGGAGAACTGGAATTGTCCAGCCTGGAGAGGAGAAGGCTCCAAGGAGACCTCAGAGCCCTTTCCAGTGCCTTAAGAGGCTCCAAGGGACTTGGGACAAGGGACAAGGGACAGGACAAGGGAAAACTGAAGGGCCCAAGAGGATGGATCCGAGGTGAAGTTTGTGTAACGAGTTTTACCTCTGCTAAGGTCTTGTCTTTCAGTGGAGTTTCCCCATTGTAGCAGATTTCCCACAGGGTTGTACCAAAACTCCACTTGTCTGCTGCAATGCTGAGGTTTTTGGAATCTTCAACACACTCAGGTGCAATCCAGGGGATCCGCTCAACACACTCTGGGATAGAAGACATGGGGGAGAGAACATCACAGGAGGGAAAAACCAGCCTTGAGCTGAATTCTTCTTGGCTGAAATAAACTGGAGCTGCAGAATTTGTCCAGTTTCTTGCTTCTCAAATCCCTGCTTTCAGAAGGATGTTCCTGTGGCTTTTACAGGCTCGTGCCTGGAGCCATCCGCAAACTGAGATTCCTTCTGTCTCATCTCACTGGACACAACATTTTGGAAGAGAAATTAATGCTCTGAAGACCCCAGTGTGTATTTGCAGCTCCATGAGAGCTGATTACTCCTATCCCAGAGCCACTTCTGGCTGCTGTAAATGCCATTTCTGCCTCTCCCCTTCCCTGGGGATGGGATTCCTGGACATACCTTGCCTGGACAGCACCGTGATGGGGATTCCTGGGTCACTCAGCTTTATGAAGGGCCCATATTCAGTATCAATGCCCTCTCTAGCCAGCAGGATGTTCTTGGTGCACACATTCCCATGCACCAGATCCTTGTCCTCCTACAGAAAAGCAGGGAAAGAACAGTGAGGGGGATGTTCTGCAAGTGCTCCAGGATATCCACACCACAGGGGATCTCTGAAATACTCCAAGCTGAAATCCACAATTACACCTGGGAAGAAATTGGAGGAAAAAGGAGGAAAGGAGGAGTAGGGAAACAGAGTGTTCCCACTTTTCCTGGGGGGAAATGTGTTCCCCACTAGGCCCCAGTGCCTTTGCCAAGGTGCCTCTTACCAGGTAGCTCAGGGCACTTGCAAGTTGTTTGGCCACTTTGAATTTCCACGGGGTTGTGAGAACTTCACTTTTCTTATGCATGAACAGATCCAGAGGCCCACATTCAACAAACTCTTCCACCATGATATCTACAAAGGCAGGTGCACAAAGTCAGTGCTGCAGTAAATGGTTTGGAGTCATTTAATTTGTGTTCCCACCTCCCAGCCCAGACGGCTGGAAAATGTCTTTATTTCACCTTCCCCAAGGTTTATTTCAGTGCTCAGAGTCCAGATGAAAAGGCTGAGGGGCTTCATGTGGCAAATGAACAATAAACCTGGAACCAGGCATTCCAAAGGTGGAATTTTAATGCACATAACAGCTTACAAAAATAAGCAACAGGCTGCCGTGTTCCCCCATGCTCTTGTACCAAAATTCCTTTAGCACGGCCTTGTTTAACACCCACATATGACTCAAATTCCTTTTCTGAGTCTGGAAGAGCTAAGATTGGGGCATTAACCAATTTGTCTTTTAATTTTCTTAAACTTTGCTCTCCTTCTGGGCTCCATACCACAACATTAGGACTGTCTTGGGTGAAAAAGTCATATCAAGGTGTATTGTATACATTTACATTTTTATGTGTATATTTTATATGTATAAATACAAAAATGTATACATATAAATGTGTACATGTTTTATATGTATACATATGACAAATATACATTTATGTGATACAAATAAATGTGTATTTGTCATAAATGTAATAAATTCAACACAATTTAATCGTGTGATTTTCACCCCTGCCGCAGGGTGCTTTTGCATCCACCCTGCCCCTGGCATTCCAGCCTTAGGGAACCACCCTGAAAGGCTCAAACACAGCGTTGGAAAGGGAAATTTTGGGGGAGAAAGGCCTTTCCAGCTGCTTTGCTGCCCCAGCTCCACTCTGGGAAGCTGCAGAGGCAGCAGCTGCCAGCCCCTGTCCCCATGTCCCCATGTCCCTCCCAGTGCCACCCCCTGGACTCACTCTCCACATCGCGGACACAGACGCCGTGCAGGAGCACGATGTGCTTGTGGGACACCTGCCTCATCATGCTGGCTGTCTCAAAGAATGCCTGGGAAAAGGAGAGAAATCCCATCCAGCTGCTGCTCCCGGGGCAGCATTCCAGGAGTTTCACACATCCAGAGCACCAACGGAACAGCAGCACAAAAAAATCCCCGGGTTTGGTCACACGAAGGGTCAGCAGGGGAGGGATGAGCCCCATGGGCTGAGCTGGATCTCCAGCATTTCCCCATTCCCAACCCTCTTTTAAAAGGTTTTTTACACTTAGCCATGTACAGCACAAAAGGAAACAACTTGCCAAGGAAATGTCTCTGTGGCTGGGGTCCAGGACTTTGAGCAGGACTCGGATCTCTTTTTCATTCTGGTACCCTTCGTTCTCATCATCCTTGAGGCTGAGCATCCCTGAGTAAATCTGGGTTCTGGTGCCTCTTCCCAGGTGCTCTCCCTGAGACACAGCAGCAGAGATTTGTCAGACAGGAAAAAAAAAACAGGATTTGCACAAATATTTATTGGAATCTGCACTTTTTTCTGTCTCTGGTTGATCTGGTTACAGATATAAATTTATTCCACTGAGAACCCAATGACAGGGAGTTATCTTTGCTTCAGTGAGCTCTGAGCATCTTCCCCACGTGAATTCCTTGGATTTTACACCTCAACATCATCCAACAGGCTCCCTGGGATTGAACATTCCCAGACTAAACAAATGAATAAACAACAGCTGGGCTCTGATTCACAAAATGCTACTGAGGTGATCTTTAATGTGTTTCCAAAAGTGAGAGGAAGTAATATTTCACTGGAAGGCTTTGTTTGGGGAAGCAATTTCCTCCAAAATAACAGAGGATTCTGCCTTGGGATATTTTTGCAGGATGCTGATTGTAAACACACCGACCCAAACCCGATCTCTGTCTGCAGTGATACAACTAAAAAAGCCCCAAAACCTTTTAATTTCCCAGAAGAAGCCAAGTGCACGATTTCAGAGCTCTTTTAGAAACATTAAATCTGATTTAAGTGCGTTCAAGCCCCTGTGTGTTTGCTGAGGTTTATTCAGGTGACCTGAATAAGTACCTACAAACACAGGGAAATCTGAAAATTTGGGGAGGTTTAAACACAGAATTCTGAATGCTCAGGGCTTTTGAATACTTCACCTTTTTTTGACTGTAGGATATTGTCTTAAACATTGTTACCTCTTTTTTTTGATAAGTCAGGCTTTAAAAAAATACACCCACAACAAACCAGCTCTTAAGACTCCCAAGAAACTACCTTAAACCCCCTCTTTTCCATTAGAAAACTCAAACAACAATTTGATTTCCAGTGAAAGGCATCGCTCCTAAGCTCTCCTTCATCCAAACAAGGCCACCCAAACATCGAGATTCTGCAACCAGAGGCTTAAATCCAAATAAAGCTGCAGTTGAAGTTTGCTGAGGGGACCTGGGAGTGGCAGCAGGGTGGTTGGGTGTCCCCTGCAGGGCTCAGGGACAGCCACAGCCCCGGGCTCCCGGGGGGCTCAGCACCCACCTGCACGATCTCCTCCTTGCGGATGCGGTGGAAGCTCAGCTGTCCCATGGAGTACACGGGCTGCCACTCCTGGGCCTTCTTGGTTGCCACCAGCAAGTTGGAGATTTCTGCCAGGCAGGGGGAGAAAATACCTTAAAGCTTTCCAAAGAAACTGCAGTCCCCCTTCCCAGTAACAACGTGGCATTTAAATCCCAAAAAAAGGAGGAAAAAAGAAACTTGGACTTGATTTCTGCTCCTCATTCACCAGAGAAATCACTAAAGCGCAGTTTTGTGTTTGTATTTTAAATACAGAGTTGTGATCAGCCAGATCAGGGTGATACTGAGCAGCTGAACAGTTTTCTGCACAAAGATTGAAAGAGAAAATATCTCTGCTGTAGGTGGAATAAAATATCCCACACCCCCTCCTGCCAGCAGGGCCATCTCCTTTCCAGTGTGCAAGGGGGATTCTCATTTCCTCTCCACCTCCTCCCAAATTCCCTCTACTCTGGGGAACACCAACAGAGTTCCCAGGGCACTGGAATTCAGCTGGGGAATGGGGAATGAGCAGAAGGAAAAGACTCAAAAATCCAGTGCTTCCTCCCCACTGCTGCAGAACAGGTCCAGAAGTTTTGCACATGAATTCTGCCTTCCAGGCATCATTTATTGGGAGAGGATGGACTGGGATGTGTGTCCTCCTGCTGTGAGCAGAATGTGGAACTCTTGCACCCCCAGGAATAACCACACCCTCCAAACTGTTCTATTTCTGCATCCCCTAAACTTCTTTGTGAGTATCTGCTGAAATATTCCAAAAGAAGGAGAAAAAGCCCACCAGGGAAGAGGCAGAACAGGGAACATGCAGTGAATCCTGCTGGAACTCGAGCCAGGGAGAAGCTGAAGTGGGCACTCAACTCCCTGACCCACTTTCTTTTATTTTATCCCAAATCCAGCCATCAAAATGAAACCAAAATGTGAAATGTGCAATGTCCCCCTGCTCCAGACCATGAGCCACGTTCTCAGTGCAGAGTGTGAGAAGCTCAGGGACTCTGCCAAGCCCTCAGAGCAGCAGGTGATTGATGAGGCTCAGTTATTCCCCTGCTTTGACAGGAAACCATTATCAGCTCAGCACAATCACCCCACTGTGCTTCCTCTCTCACAAAATTCAGCCGCAAGACACTCAGAGTTCATAGCAAACAGCTCCAGAGAGCGCTGGCATCACCCAACAACCGCCCCATTGTCCCTCAGATGGGACCTCACAGATGATTTCCTGCCACCAAGCTCTTCAGGGCATCAGTTGGGACCAAAACCCTTCCCTGCTGCCTTGTGCAGATGAATTGTTGAGCCCAGCTCGCAGTGAGAGCACACACAGCAGGTTCCAACCCTCCTTTCCCCTCCTCAGACCTGCCCACGGCACCTGTTTTGCTTCTGACCCAACTCCTCCACCCCAGAGAAGGAAAAAAACTTTAAACCTCATTTTTTAAAGAGCTTCACACCAGGATACAGCACTAAAAATGCACTAAAAAAAGCCTCTTGTGCCTGGAATTTGTTCCCTTGCAACCACAAAACCCTGCAAGGCCAGGTTACCTCTGGGTCTGGGCTGGCAGCACCTCTTGAGGGTGAAGCTGATGTTGTCTGTCCGGAGGATTTGTCCCTTCAGGTGATCCATGAGGTCTTTCAAGGATGCAAAGGATTTGTTGGAGCCGTGGAGGAAGTACCCCCCTTTCTTCACCTCGATCTGGAAGTTCTTGTAGGGGCCTGAGTTATTCATCACCTGGTGTTGGGGAGAGAGGGAGAAAAAGAAAGCAAAGAGAGTCCCTGGAGTGAAAGAATTGTTTGTTCAGAGCTTCCAAAACCTTGGCATCACATGTAGGACCAGCTCATCCCCTGCTCCTAAGCCAGGGTCCTCTAATCAAACTGCAGGAAAGCACAAAAAAACCCTAAAATCCTGGAATTTTCACTCCCAGGAGGCTCAGAGAGCAGAAGAGCAGCAACATGAAGATGCAATCACCCAACAAGCCCAAATTATGGCTTTTGTTTTTTTGCAGAGCCTGAGAATATGCAGAAGTTTTGCCTCTTCTGGAGGAATTTTCTCTTCCTTTGGTCAAGAATTGCAGAAGCTGGAGCAGGGTTTCAAAATCTCAACTTCAAAATAGCAAAACTCCCTTTTCCCACCCCAGACTGTTCAACGAGATTTCAGGCTGGTGTTGAGACCTTCAGTTTCACTCAGAGGTGTTGGGGAAGGGCTGAACTTCTCAACTTCCCCAGCTCAAGAGTTCTCAGGGTCTCCCCTCTGCAGCTTTGGGTCACCTCTCCCTTCCTACTTTTCCAAGACAAAATTCCTTTCTTGTTTCACTGTTGAAAGACAGAGGTGATCATCTTTATTTTTGAAATATCTACAGAAGATAACTCCAGGATCAAATATCCCTTCCTGACTCACCACTGATTCCATGATAATTTTTTCCTAAGAGAAGGATTTTTTATTATTACTATTTTTTTTAATTTTAATTATTATTTTTTATTATTATTCTCATGTGAACACTTTAAATATTCTCCCAAACCACCAAATCAGCTGAGGCCAGTGTGGGAATAAAATCCATCCAGGGAATGAAATCCATGCTCAAAAAGGCTCCAGGGAAGCTGAACCATGCTCAGGGTAAGGTGAAGTGACAAATTCTGTGTCAGGAGTTTAAAATGCTTCATTTTCACTACATTCCTGCACAGTTTGATTGGGAAGAATGGAGCTGTTCTGGATCTAATTAATCCTATTGGGAGAGACAACACAAAGGGCTGCAGAAAAAAGCCAATTCCCTCCACCAGAGATCAGGGTGAGTGCCCTGAGGACAAAAACACATCCAAGGGATTCCAGGGAGCAGATTCCTGCTGGGAATGCCAGCTGACTGTACCTCGGAGCCTTCCAGACATGTCACAGTCATGAGGATGTGGTTGAAGTTTGTGCAGCTCCACCTCAGCACGTACATCCCCACCTCGTTCCCCTCCTGCCTCAGCTTGTTGATGGCATATTCCGTGCTGGAAGGGAATGGACAGTGAGCAAAACCAACAAGGGAGCATCCAAAAATCTCTTTTTCAGAAGTGACACGAGAGCAAACGTCTATTTGGGGTGTAACAGCAACTTTGAAATAGTTATATTGTTATTAAAATGTGATTTAATGGTGCAGTGCTCACATTGGGCTGCACAGAGCAAGGGAGGAAGGATTTATTAAAGGGAGCTCTGCATCCACCACTGTGCAGGTGAACTCCTGGATTTCAGCAGTTTGCAGCTTAAACATAAAGGGAAAAGCCACAAAGGTGGGTGGAGGGAAGAGAATTCCTTCAGGTGTTTAAAAAGCCAAGTTCATCCATCCAAGGACTCCTGGGGGGAGTGTAGAGACAACTCTCTACCTAAAATATTCCCATTTTTCCATGGAGGAAACTCTTGGAACGCTCCTTGAGTGCAGAAACACTGAGTTTACAGACGAGGAAGGAGAGAAACACTGATTTTTTCCTTATCAAAACTCAGTTTTTTCCAACCCTTTGGCAACCACCACCCATCCAAACCCCGCATTTCCTCAGCGGATTCACTAGGAGAGGAATTATCCAAAACTAAAAAAAGAAAACCCTCGAAATGCAGACTGACTGACCAGATGGGCCCGTGGCAGCCGTTCTGGATGTTGTGCTGGATGAGAGGAGGAGCCACGTCCGTGCACAGGTAATGGTGGGCATCTGCTGTCAGCCTGAAGTAGCCATCGACCAGCGAGGCGAAGGACAGGGCCTCGGCGTGGGAGCCCAGCTTCAGTTCCTGCCACGAAACACAGGGAGAGTCCTCACAGCCCTGCCAGGACACTGGGAATGCTGCAGCATCCTGGAATGCTGCTGGGTCATCACCAGCAGTGGCCATTCCTGCCCTCCCCTGTCCTGGCCGGACACTGGGTTCTCTATTGTCACAAATTCTGTCATTCCACGCGGGATTTGTGAGGGAAAATTTTGTGCCAGTGTGGACACAACTGCACTCCACCAATTTTAGCACCACTTCTGCACTGCCCAGTGTCAAGGACAGCACATTTTGTGTTACTTACACTCAAAAAACACATTTTTATGTTACTTACACTCCCCTGTCCTGGCCAGACGCTCTGTTCTCCACTGTCACAAATTCTGTCATTCCACGCGGGATTTGTGAGGGGAAAATTTTGTTCCAGTGTGGACACAACTGCACTCCACCAGTTTTAGCACCACTTCTGCTCTGCCCAGTGTCAAGGGCAGCACATTTTATGTTATTTACACTCAAAAAACACATTACGTGTTACACTCCCCTGTCCTGGCCGAACGCTCGGTTCTCTGCTGTCACAAATTCTGTAATTCCACGTGGGATTTGTGAGGGGAAATTTTGTTCCAGTGGGGACACAACTGCACTGCCCCACTTTTAACAGCACTTCTGCTCTGCACAGTGTCAATGGCAGCCCATTTTGTGTTATTTACACTCAAAAAACACATTACGTGTTACACTCCCCTGTCCTGGCCGAACGCTCGGTTCTCTGCTGTCACAAATTCTGTAATTCCACGTGGGATTTGTGAGGGGAAATTTTGTTCCAGTGTGGACACAACTGCACTCCACCAATTTTAGCACCACTTCTGCACTGCCCAGTGTCAAGGGCAGCACATTTTATGTTATTTACACTCAAAAAACACATTTTGTGCTGTTTACACTTCCCTGTCTTGGCGGACGCCCCGTTGTCACAAATTCTGTCATTCCACGCGGGATTTGTGAGGGGAAATTTTGTTCCAGTGGGGACACAACTGCACTGCCCCACTTTTAGCAGCACTTCTGCACTGCCCAGTGTCAAGGGCAGCACATTTTATGTTATTTACACTCAAAAAACACATTTTGTGCTGTTTACACTTCCCTGTCTTGGCGGACGCCCCGTTGTCCCAAATTCTGTCATTCCACGCGGGATTTGTGAGGGGAAATTTTGTTCCAGTGGGGACACAACTGCACTGCCCAGTGTCAGGGCAGCACATTTTGCGTTGTTTACACCCAAAATGTCCCTCAAGGACGTTGTCACCTCGTGTCCCACCCCAGCTCGGCCCCCAGGAAGGGAAATGCTCCCAGGTTTGGCTCTCACCATGCTTTTGTTGTCCTGCTTGTTGATGCTGACCGTGGACTCCTTGATGACAATGTGGGTGATTTCAGGGAAATAGGAGAAATTGTTCCAAGTCTCTCGGAGTTTGTGTTTTTCTTCCTCCTTTTTGGTTTTGCTGTCGGATTTTTTCTTCTTCTCTTTCTCTGTCTGTACAGGCTGCAAATGTATTTGGGATAAAAGCTTTAGTTAAAACATTTTTAGCACAGTTTTTTTACTCTAAACTGAAAATTCATTGTAGAATAATTATATAAATTAATTATTTATTAATTAGACTTAGAATATAAATTATAAA
>VZTG01002803.1:159273-172018 GCA_013397845.1 Melanocharis versteri | reverse complement strand
TTCTAATACATTTCCTCTAAACCAAAAATTCATTATAAAATAATAATATAATATATAGAATATAATGTATTCTAATATATAGAATAAAGCTATTTAATTCTGGAATGTTTTTCACAGAGCCTTTCATTGTCCTGGTAAAAGGGTTGCCCACAGAGGTTGTCCAGTGTTCATCCTTGGAATTTTTCAAGATAAAAGCCCTGAGCAACCTAGTCTGGTCTCAAAGCTAAGCCTAAAAAAGGGGGAGGTTGGGCTGGAGCTTCCTGAGGTCCTTCCAACCTGGATAATCCTGTAATCCTATAAAAGCCCCTCCAATAAAAACCTGATCCGCAGTGTCTGAAAATCCCGACCATTTTTAACAGCTGTTATGTCCCAAAAAATCCTTTAATTCCCACTTATCAGGGGCTACTTACACTTGGCTTGAGCCTCCACTGAATCCCATTGTTTCCTGTCACCATCACCTCGTACTTCTCGTTGTTCCCAGAATTCGATTTATTCATCTCGTTCTCAGCAGAAATCCGCAAAAACGAAGTCTCGAAAATCTCTGCCCCGTAATATTTGGTCAGGATCTCCATGGTGGATAAATATTTCACCTTCAGGTCCCGCGGGGAGACGCTGTTGTTGCAGATGGTTTTGTTGTTGAACTCCTTCAGGAAATGCTTGAAGACGTTATTGATCCGAATCCTGGTCAAGAAATTCCTCTGCCTGATGGTTTTGTTCAGAGTCTCGGGGATGTAATGCTTGTAGCTGGAAGGAAAAGCGATGGGATCAGTTCCTGCCGGGAGAGGAGCAGAGCCAGGGGGGACAGAGGCTGGGTCCCAGCTCACCTGATGTCCTTGGGAAGCTCCGGCAGCTTCACGTTCTTCTTGATGGCATCGTGGGAGATGGCCAGGACAGCCATGCCCAGGCACTCGTTCTCAATCTCATGGACCTCCTGGTCGTTTTTGGGGTCACGGATGGGTGCCAGGCCCTTCACTAAGTCATACTGCCCCTAAATAGGAACAAAAACCCCCAGATTACTGACTCGGTCTTTCCCAGAGTTTGTCTTTGAGCCAGGAATTCATCCCAGGATCCTCGGGCAAGGAGAAGCTGGAACCTCCTCCCCTTCTTTTATACATCAGCCCAACAAAAATTCACTTTTTTTTAAATTAACTGCAGAAATCACCATCCCTGCCCCTCTTCTGGCAACTTCAATATTTCTTTTCTGGTCCACAAAAACAACTTTGTGTCTCTGCTTTATCTCTGCCCTTCCCATCCAAAGTCTCCATGAATTTCATGGATTTTCCTCTAAGCCAAGTCTTGCTCTGGGACAGCCTGGAAAGTGTTTGGCCACCAGAGAGCAAAGACATTTCTGTGCCTTGTTGCTTTAATGTTTCCCTGGAATTCTCTTTCCTTGTGTTTTCCCAACTAAACAAGGATTTGCTGGAGCAGCTCCACGTTGTCTCTTTTTCTGAAGGGCAAACTCCTGTTTCCAAGTGTGAAAATCCTGCAGGAATTCTACTCACAATCAAAAGTAAATTACTTTTCCTCAGTGCATTCCATTTGCTCTTTCATCAACCTGAATTTTCCCATTTTTTTGTGAAACCAGGCAGCTTCTGGTTTGAAAAATCCCTTGGAAGGCACGAGAGGAGAGCAAACCTCCAGTGAGGTTATCAATCTTTATCACCACGGGGTTATCACTCAATGTTTATCAATCTTTTAACACCACCCAGTAAAAAAACCTCATTAAAAGCACCCAGCCCTGCCAGATTCCCCTCTGCTGCTGCTCCTCTCCAGCCCCAGAATGTCCCAGCTCTGTGGAAATGTCTCACAAAAGGTGACTGACAGGGTTATAAACACAAATAATTAACTTCAGAAGAAATTATCTATAAAAAGAAATCCCTTTTTTGGGCTGGCAGAGTTTCTTTACACCTTCTCCTATCAGTAATTTTTCTTCGTGGAGTAAATTCTCTTCTCTCCACCAGGCAGCAGCACCAAGAAAACCCTTTCCAATACTAACACATTACATAATGTGCATTTTAGGAGCTTAAAAAGAGGTTTTTAAAGCAGAATCCCGGGGGTTTTTGTGGGAATACGGCGTCAGAGACAATCCCAACCTGGGCAAAGATGTATTCCAGGGAATTGGCATCGAGGATGGGGGTTCCCTCTGGGGCCAGCTTCTTGTCATAGGCCTTGGCCTTCCTTGGGGAGTGTCTCCACACCGAGGGCTCGCTCTCGCTGGTGCCGTGCCAGTTGGTGAAGTAGTACCTGGCAAAAAAAAAAAAGAGTCAGAAACTCGAAAAACTTCTTGGGAAAAGCCTCCGTTTCCACAGAGTATTTTGGACTTTGAAAAGCAAAGCTGTTAAAAGCAAAAATCGGTCAAACTTCTGCCTTGAGCTTAAGTGGTCCGACACTCCAAGCACATTCCTGGCCTGAGGAACTGGGGGAAAATGATAAAATTATTATGCATTATTATATTTTTTCCCTTTTTTTTGTAGAGAGATGGAGCACCTCTCCTGTGAGGAAACACTGAGAGGACTGGGATTGTTCACCTGGAGAGGAGAAGGCTCCAGGGAGAGCTCAGAGCCTGAAGGGGCTCCAGGAGAGCTGGAGAGGGACTGGGGACAAGGGATGGAGGGACAGGACCCAGGGAATGGCTGTAAGTTGAAAGAAGTTAGATTTAGCTGGGATATTGGGAAGGAATTCCTGGCTGGGCTGGAATTCCCAGATTTGCTGTGGCTGCCTCTGGATCCCTGGCAGTGTCCAAGGCCAGGCCGGATGGGGCTTGGAGCAGCCTGGGATAGGGGAAGGTGTCCCTGGGGTGGAACTGGATGGGATTTAAGGGCCCTCCCAGTCCAAACCAGTCTGTTATTGACATTTATAAAGCCCCAAATCTGCTTTGGTCAAGGCCAGAGTGTCTCAGCCTCAGTGCAGAGTCAGGATCTTCAGCTAAATAAAATTAATCTTTTTAGTTAAGTTCTTCTTAGGCAGGAACTCCAACCCCAAACTGTGCCAGGAACTCCTGACAAGAACCAGAAGAGACTCAACAACTCCTCGGGCTGAAGCCTGAAGAGCAGAGCAAAGCAAATCCTTCTGCAATCCAAAGGAAATGACTTTGTTTCCCTCTTCTCCTGCAGAAGAGGAGTCAGAATTAATAACTCCAATCCTTTTGTTATTTCCTGAAAATAATCATGGGCAAGGTATTGTGCATTGTTTGTGATTGAGAGGAGAATTTGCTCCTTTCCTATTAAACTGCTCTGATTAAGACAACACTGAGGAGCTACAAAAATAATTGGAGCCCCATTGTTTGAGGGGTGAGTAAATGAAGGAGAATCTTTTCCTTGGAAAGCTCCATGGATTTGTGTGAGTGATTTTTGGTATTTCACTTCCACAACAGGAACAGGAGCAGGAATTTCCCCATTCCCAAGCGAGCTGGAGAGGGAATTGTGCCCCTGAGCTCCAGGAGCAGCACCCAGCCCTCCTTCAGAGCATCCTCCAGGAGCTGGGAAGGGGAATTTGGGAATCACTGGGAAGGTGGATTTGGATTTCAGCCTGGCCAGGCAGTGCTGGAAATGCTGGAGAGGCCCTGCTGGCCTCACCCACCTCCAGCAGCTCCTTCTCTCCAGAGCTTCCCCAAACTGTGTTATCCCAGCATGGGCTGGAGGGGATCTGAAGGATCATCTACTCCCAAAATCCCTCCAGAAGGGATTTGGATCCATTTTCCACAGCAAAAAACAAACCCAGCTATGGAAGAGTTAAACTCCTCCTCCTCCTCTGTGTGCCAATGACTCCAGGATGTTACAAAACCCTGGGGTTTCTCATTTGGAGCCTATTTTAAAAAAAAAAAAAACAACAAAAAGAACTTGAGGCAAGTGTGAAAAAACACAGGGTACTCGCAAAGTTTCTGTGAAAAGTCCTTTTAAAGCATCACCAAAAGTGCAGCAGCATCTGGCACGGATTTAGGGGAGAGGAGGAGGAAAAGTTCACACAGAAAACAAAAAGCTCTCAGCAGTGGGAGAAAAGTCAAACCCCTGAAAACATTTCAACCCAGGCACATCATTCATTTCAGAGACACCATTCCAAAAGGACACGACTAAAACCTATCAATGGCATCAAAACTCCAAATTATTTCATTTCCGAATTATCATCTACAGTTAATCCACTGCTCTGTTAAAAAAGCTCAGACCATTTTCCTTTTTCCAGAGGAATTCTGCCTCTGGCAGAGCTCAGAACAAACAAAATTCATTTAAGGACCAGTTCCACAACCCAAAACCCACAATGGAAATAAAATAAATAAAGGAAAACACCACCAGGACATGAATGTATTCCTGGGAAAATGGGAATCTTCGGATTTTAGTGCTTAACTCTTTCTGAAATGCACCTGAAATTATTTAAAATCCGTATTTTTGGCCCAAAGTTTGCCAGTTTTCATTCATGGAGTACAAGGGACAAAAGAGATTTCCCTGCCAAACTTCAAATCCCAACTCCAAAGCTGAAAAAAAAAAAATTTTTAAAAAATAAGAATAAATAAAAAATCACCAGAACTTTTAATTATGGAAAGCAGGGGCTTTTCTACAGCTTCATTCTATGAAATGGTACAACAGAAAAAATCCAGAAAATAAAGCTCAGCATAAATTAATTGTGTTCATAATTATTTTCAGGAAATACCAAAAGAATTGGAGTCATTAATGATCTTAAATCACCTTTCTGGGTTATGAACAGCCAAAGATTATTTTTAAGAGGGAGCTGTTTAAGCAATTTTAAGGAAAGTCCCTCCCATCATTCACCCAGAGCAGAAACACAAACACCAAACACAGCAAAAACTGGTTTTAAGAATCAAAAGTTCTTAATTAATTAAATTTAAAAGTTAATGATTAAAAAATTAATTAAATTTAAAAGTTCTTCATTAATTAGAAGTCCTTAAGAATTAAAAGGATTAAATCTCTACAACTACACTTTAAATTTCACCTTCTTTTACTGAGAAAAACAAAGAATTTCAGTCTCAGGTTTCACATTACACCAGGAATCTTTATTATTCAGAATATTATTACTGTGGCTGATCCCAGGGCCCCCAAAGCTTTGTGAAAACCTTGTAGAGTCCCTAAATTCTGTTATTTTGTGGTGTTTGTCTGCCCAAATTCATCCCAGCTGGGTAAATCTGAAATCAGCCAGGGTTAAGGCATTAATAACACTAATTAAAGAAAAAAAGAAAATACTCCAGCATCCTCTTCCTCCTCCAAAAATAGGAATTAGCATTCCTTGAAAAGCAAAGATCAGTCATTTTTCCTCGCAGCAGTTCATCCAACAATAACAATTCCAGTCTGGAATCCAAGTGGAGACACCTTCAGCCCAAAAATCCCATTTGCAGAGCCCTCCCTGCATCCCCTGCACCCCAAACTGCCCCAGAGTCTGGGAATATTATTGACAAGGTCATTTTCTTACAGTTATCCCTTAAAGAATCCATAAATCCATGGACTTCCTAAAGCTTCTGGATCAATTATTCCTGCAAGCAAAATTTATTTAATATATTTTTTCTCCTGTATTGGGCACTTAAGGCTCATCTTGATACAAGAAGAGTCCGAATAAAAATAATATTTAAAAATAGAAGTGAAATGTGCAGAATTAGACTTTTATCAAATCCTAAAAGGAGGAAAACTTTCCTTGCTCAGCAGCTGCCAGAATTCCTGCCCTCATTCCCTGGAGCACCCTCAGCCCCAAAGCCATGTGCTGGATTTCCAGGATGCCACCTGCAAAACCCAAAGATCCTGGGAATATCCTGGCTCCTGCTTTTTTATTTTTCCATGTTTTCCCACAGATCCCTTGCAGTCCTGGAGAATTCCTGGTGCTTTTCTCTTTTAAGAGGAAAAATTCCCACTGACTTCAGCAGGAATTGGAACGCTTCAAATGGAAATTCATCCATAAAAACACACAAAACCCAGTGGTTTGGAGCCAATTTTCCAATTAATTTTGACTTTGTTCACTCCCAGCTTTGTGAAGACAACTTCTTGTGGTTTTTCACCTTCTGGGCCGTTTTTCCAAGGTTAAATCCCAAAGGTGCAAAGAAACCAGGAGATATTTGAAGCTCCTGCTGCTCATCTCTGCTCTAAGCTGGGCAAACCAAGCTGCTGCTTTTGGTTTTGCTTTCCTGCTTCTTCAGGGAGCTCAGGAATAAAGATAAATCTCATTTTCCAGGTGTTTTCTCTTACCTCATGCGATAGTGGAGCCTGAAGGATGATTTTTCCTCCACCTTGAAGACCTGGTTTGGTGCATACCAGAGCTTTTTGTTCTCGTCATACAGAGCAAAGAGGTTGTGGCACAGAGGGGACACAGCTGGCACAAAAACACACAAAGGGATGAATCACGAGGCTCCAGGGCACACCCACACCCCAAAACACAACTGCAGAAAGCAAATATTGGATCGTGAAAAGAAACTGATACTGGGATTAGCTTCAAACAAATAGCAGGGAGGAAAGGTTGAGGTGGAGCTGCCACCTTGGCTCAACCCGTGGGGTTTGGGGTTGATTAAACAGAGATTTCTGGTGTGAAAGTGATTCTCAAACCCTGATTTTGCCAAAGGTCTGAGCCTGAGAGGAAATGATTTAAAACCTTTCTTTTGTCCAGGTCACAGAAATGAGTGTTTTACCAAACCCACCACTTTGTTCTCAGCTTTATTTTATTAATAAATCCAACCCCCAGAGTTGAAAGAGGAGAACAAACAAGCAGAAAGCTTCAGTCATTCCACAGAGGGGTTCCCAGCTAAGACCAGGCTTTGGTAGGAATGGGCTGATCTGCTTTAACTTTGCATTTACTCCATCCCAGACTAAACCAGGCTGGGCTGGGTTTACAGCTCTGTTTGAATCCCTTGTTTCAGTTCTGGGAGCCCAATCTGTGGGTTCACAGCCCTAAAAGAGCAGCTCCTGCACACCAGTATAAATAGGTGGGTGTTAAATACCCCTCACTTGTTTCAATCTCTTAAAAAACAACATCAGCTCTCATTCCATGAGGTTTGTCCTGCAGATTCCCATCATTTCACCCATTCCCATGGAAGGGGAGCAATTAGGCAAATGAGCTGAAAGGGGTTCCAAGAATCCAGGTGATGAGGGCAAAGAAAGCATTTGAGAGCTGCAGGAAAATTCCTGTTCACACCCCCAGAGCAGCTGGAAAACGTTTGGTGTTCCATGGGGAAAGAACCTCAGAACTGTAAATATAAAAGCCCACTGGGTTATGAGATCAAACACAGCTTAAATCCACTTTTCCCTGAGGAATTACAGATATTTTGCTGAGCCCCAGCCCAGAGGGAAGAGCACAGGGCAGAGCCTGCCACGTGAGGGATGCACACGAGGCAAAAGCAGCTTTGTGGGGATTTCTTGGGACAGGCTGGCTCCTCTGGCTGACACACAGGGGATGCCTCACTCTGGGTGCTGCCAGGCCCCTGAGAACTGGAATAAACCCAAATACTCACAACACCTCTGGGCAGCCTCAATGCACAGCTCCTCCGAGGTGAACTCGCCGCTGGAGTAACAAATGGGGGCTTTGTCCTGCAGGTAGAAGAGGATTTCCAGCCCCTGGTGTTGAGCTTCCAGGTTGAGCTCATTCTTCCTCGTGCTCCTCATTTTTGCACAGAAAGCCATGGCTTTGCAATCTTCTTTCACGTTGAGATACTGGGAGAGGAGGGAAAAGAGCAAAGGGAAACGTGAGGGGGAGCTGGAATGATCAGAACACAGATCCATCACTGCTGGCTGAGAGAGGCCACAATTCTCAAAATCCTCAGGCAGGGATTTGTTCAAAACCAACGAGGTGAAAAGGGGGAAAAAGAAATGCCAGTGATTATTCTGGTTCTGGGAACTCTGCTCCAAACCATTCCCTTCTCATCTGGTGGTTCCACAGCTTTTCTGAGAGGTTTCTATTCTCACTATAAAACACAAATAACTTTCACATCCTTCAGCACCTAACTGGCTGGGAAACAACACTTGAGATGGAGTGATTTAAACAGCTCACTTGATGTTTCCTTTTCTTAAAAAGTCAGCTTCTATTTCCACAGCCCCTTAACAGCAAAATATATTTCATTGTTTCCTCCCCTTTCACCCTTTGTGTTTGAAACTCCTGATGCTTTATGAGTCATGGTGTATTTTATCAGATTTATTGGCATTTATTTTTTATTACTATTTCTCAGTCTCTCCAGGAGGAAAGGGTGGCACTGAGGAGGTTTAATGCAGGAGCTTTGAGGTTGCCAAGGATGCACAACAGGGCAGCTCTGACTCAAAAGAAAACTGCATTTTATACCCAGTGCTTAAACAGAAAGAGCAGAAGTTATTTGAGTTATTTGGGTTCTTTGTTCCATGTTTCTCTAAGCTTTAGCTCAATCAACAACAAAAGCCCAAACCACCAATTTTATAGTTTATGAAATGAATCCTCCCACCAAAAAAAACAAATAAAAAATAAATCCCCAAGCTTCAAAGCCAACACACCTGCATTTATGTGCCTGTGGGATCCTCTACACAGCTGAAATGGGTCTTCACTCTCCCCAGGAGAAGCTTCACTCTGACTGAAAAAAAGGGAAAACAAACATTGTCAGGAATGGCTTTGTACAGTTTGAGGCACCAATGAAATGGATAAAATTCCACCTGCAATCCCAGAGAACCTTTATTAAAACTGACATCTGGCTCTGGGCTCAGCAATCCCAGGAACCCCCAGGAGTTTGGGCACAGCCACTGATCTCCTCTGACACTTTGGGGACACTGCCTGGGATGCAGCCACCAACCCCAGGGAAAGCTTTGCTTATTCCCTGGATTCTTTCCCTGTTTTCAGTTTGGGGTTGTTCTCATCACAAGCCTCAGCTGTGACGCCACAGGAACATTTCCCTCTGTGCTTCACCTCCTCCATGGCTTTTGAAGTCACTTCATTCCTCCCATTTTTAATTAGATCTTAATTCCAATTCTTCCCTGCTCTCTGTTGTTCCTTCCCCTCCCAGTCCATCACTTAAAACGTGTCCAAACCAAGCCTGGCAGTGCTGCTGCCTTGGGAAACCTCACCCATCACTCAGCTGAGGCTGAAAGATCCCTCCATTTCCAGCCTCCCTCCTCCCCCATCTCTGCCAAAACGTGTTTAAACCAAATGTGTATTTATTATTTTTGCTTCGCCCGTGTGAGGCCTTACTCTGACCCAGCAGACTTCAGCAAATATTGCTTTAAAAGCCTGAGCCTCAGTCTGGGAAAAGTCAGACAGAGCCACACAACTTCCCTCGTGCCTGGGAAGAGCCCAGCAAACGAGATCCTATCCCAGAAAAAAAATGATATTGAAGAGCCTAGCACACATTCCCAATTAAATTGCATTTTCCTGCCATCCCTGCCACTTGAATGCTAAATTTGAGTTTCCAGACACATTCCCTTGGCAATAATATGGGGAAGAAGTAATTGAGAGTGTGATTTTTGGGATGTGCAGACAAGCCAGGAATTGTTTCTGCACAGCACCATAAAACTGAAATGCAAAAGGTGAAAAATATTAACTTTACTCTCATTCAAACCACCCCCTTTTAAATGACATAGAACTGGAGCTCAATATATTTTAATGTCTGTGTGGGCCTGATGTTGAAAAGATTGTCCAGATGTTTTAAAATGTGGGGGGAAATAAAAAACCACTGCCTTTTACAGACTCATAAATCAAACTTCTTGTTTTTCAACAGAGCTGCTTTGCTTTGGTGAAAAGCTCCTGCTCTTGGTTTTAATCTCAGCAATTCCCAGAATCCTAAAAACCTTTAAGTGCTGCTTCACTGACAAAACCTTCAGGGGAGGAACCAAACCACCCAACATCCAACCCCTGGTTTATTATTTCCTAATGGGTTTCCCAGACATCCCCGTGCTCATTGTCAGGGATTCACATTTTAAAAATGCATCCTCATCTCCCAAAAAGTCTCCTCTGACCCAGACAAATTCCTGCTCTGAGCATCCCTCACCAGAGCTACACAAAAGCTTCATCTCCGAACTGTGAAGTGGATTTTTATCTTTTGCCACTGTCTCAGAGCCTCACAAATTGTCATTTTTGTATTTTCTGGTCTCTTCCCTACTCCACAGATGACAGGGACGTGCTCCTGATAGGATGTAATTTGCTTTTTTCATGCACATTTTCATTTCACTTCATTTCTGTTTCTCCCAGTGGAAACAACTCTTGGTGATGCACCTTCCAAAATATTTTTGGGAATGCAGGACAGCTCTTCTGGACATCCCACTCCCCCAAACAAAGGCTTTTCCTGGTTATTTCAAATCCTGACCCACACACACGTGCACCACCTGGTTGGTCAAGGTATTTTTTGTCGAGGTATTTTTTAACTCACACACAGACAGAGCCCTCACAAACTTCTGGTATCAGAAAAAATTATGAAATAGCGGAAGGAAGTCTAAAGGTGCATTGTTCAAAATCAGTTTGGCCATTACACTATTAGGATATTTGGGAGAGAATAATATTTGGTAAAAACTCAAGTTCCTGACTACGATTTGCCACATTTAAAACCCAGCAGCTCCAGCATTATTACGAAAGAAAACAAACTTACAACAGTATTTGTTAAACAACCCCTTTAAACTTGTGCATGTCTCAAAAACTAAGAAAAGGCAGATGCAGAAATTAAATATTTTTGAAACTCTGTGCAAGTCTTCCTTGAACCGGAAGGATGCTGCTCCACCAATGCCACACTTCCACCACAAACCAGGATCCTGGAAGCCAAAAGCAAAGTTGGAAGGTCCATTGCAGGGGCAAAAGTCCCTAAAATGTGAATACAGGAAAATCCCAGCTAAAATCTGACCAGCCCCAAACTCACTTTGAAGCACCATTGGCAAGTTCTTCCTCTTTTCTGCCCTCTCAGCCAATTTAGTTTCAGGTTTCCCAGCTTCTTAGAGACTCATTGAAAATTTAGATGTATGAGCATGTGCTATTTGTTTTCCACAGGATTCCCTCACCAAATGTACATTTTATTTAGTTATTCATGATTGTGTTTATTTTATGCTTTTACTCAGAGTGAGCCCATCACACGCTGTTTACCCCAAACCAGAATCAGTAATTCCCCTCGGGTTTTTCTGTGGAATCCATGCTGTGATATGACTGATCCACGCTGTAAAACTGTGTTTTAAAACAGGGCCAGGAGGGCCCAGAATGGAAATTTTCACCAGAAGCAGCTCACGTGCAGCAAAGTCCCCAAGAACAGGCAGCTTCGTCAGCGGCACGCTGACATGAACAGATATTAAATATTTCCATCTGCAGCCCTGCAGCTCCAAAAAGCAGAGGAGGCCAATCCTGGGGAGTTCTGTCTGTGCCAAGCCAGAGCTGCAGGAACCCCCCCATCCCCTGCTGCGCCCTGGGAACGGACCCTGCTCGTTTCCTGGGCCTTTCCAGGGCGCTTTCAGCCGCTTCTCCGAATTTCATGATGTGGCACCCACGTGGGAAGAAGTTTCTCAGCCCTCTCAGAGAGCTGGGTGTTCATTTTTGCCACCTTTATTGTCCTGCCTGTAACGGCTGGGGCACGTGCAGGAGCACACAGACACAAAATCCCTTTTTTTTTCTGTATTACCAGCTCTTTCCAGCCTGATTTTCCTTTGGGTGGACTGCGCTTCTATAATGACCAATTTTTCATAGTCTGGTTTGGGTTGGAAGCGACCTTTAAAGGTCACATCCCCTCTGCAATGAGCAGGGGCATCTTCAGCTAAGTTTTTATAGCTCATAAATGCGTGCTTAATTCTCTTTCATCCCAAATTTCTGGTATAAAAACAAATTTAAACGATACAATTCCTGAGGTTTACAACCAGTTATTGCATCCTTGCACAGTCAAGCCCAAGCACTTCTCTAAACCAGGATCAATTTCCTTGGAGGCAAAGGCCTCAAGCCTCAAGAAGCCATCACGGAAACCTTCCACCAACGACCTGATTTTTCTGTAATTCCTTTTTCCTCACACCTATCTGAAAACCAGCTTTATTGCTCAGATTGACACTGACAGGGCTGAAGGGGCATTCCAGTTCTAAAGCGATTTACACGGATAATTTGTTTTTATTCCTGCCTGGGCCACGGCATTAATGATCCTTTTCCTTCCTTGATGTTCTCCCCTCTCATCCCCACGCCCGTGGCAGTGTGGGGACGGAAGATGGGATGGGAATTCTCTGGAAAAGAGCCACGCCACCTTCCCAGCAACGGGGCAGAGCTCCAGGAAGCGCGGCCTCTTCCCGGTGGCACCGCGCTCGTTCCAGGGGTTTCCTGAGGGGCTCTTCAGACGAGTGGAAAAACATCCAGGGAAATCAGTCATCCTTCCAAGGAGGTTTCTTGAGAGAGAAAGTGTTAAGGGTTGTGCAGGGCTCGTTCCTGGGGCTGATGTGGCAGTGACACTCAGCAGGTCACTGGACAGGATGTGCAGGGCTCCGGACGCCTTCCAGATAAAACCAGAACTTCCATGGAAGTGAATTCATGGGGATGAGGCACAGGGAGCGAGCAGGGGTCACACAGCAACAACTGCAGAGCCCCAGTCCAGCACAGCACCCAGGGCTACGAGGAGCAGCTGAATCCAGGGAATGGCTCTGCCTTTTCCAAGGGAGGAGAACACTCTGCAGTTGTGGTACAGATCCATCAGAAGGGGAAGAATGAAAAAGAAGATGGAATGGGATGGAATGGGATGGGATGGAATGGGATGGGATGGGATGGGATGGAATGGAATGGAATGGAATGGAATGGAATGGAATGGAATGGAATGGAATGGAATGGAATGGAATGGAATGGAATGAAGCCACTCCAGCCC
>VZTG01002803.1:141040-159226 GCA_013397845.1 Melanocharis versteri | reverse complement strand
TGGGGGACCAGAGCAGGCCAACATCACCACACAGCTGACCCTGTGTGGGCACAGGACCAGGGCAGTGCTGGGGAATTCCAGCAGCTTTCCAAAGCAGGAAAAGCCACCAGGAAGGAGGTGAAGCAGTTTCAGGGTTCATACCTTCCACATGAAGGTCTGTAACTGGAGAACTCCTCCCCTCTTTCACCAGGCAGGAGCAAGAAAGGTCACTTCATCCTGCTCTCCTGAGCTTTAAAATCTCAGAGATCCCACCACGCTGAAATGATTAATGAAGAAACCTCTGGGGACTCGTTATGCATCTACAGGCTCTCAGAGCTCCCAGTTCTCCTGAAAGCCAAGTTTCACAAGCCACAGTCCATCACAAGCCACATCCATTCACTTCACAAAACTCATCTGCTCCACAGGCTGTGCACGTGGGGAAGGGATGAACCCCAGGGCCCAGATGTGCCACCCTGGCACCTGTTCCACTGGAAAATTCCTTAGATAATTCCAAGGGAGCTGTTTGTACCCCCCTGCTGCAAAACAAGCCAAATAACCACCTCTGGGACCCACCAGGGCTCCTCAGCAAGGGAATCCCACATTTTATTGGCTTTTGAGGAAAAGGCAAGCACGGATTCATGACAACAGCACCCGGATTTCCGACGGTGCCTCAGATCTTTAGTAAGAAACAAACCAAAACAAGCAACCAGCTGAGGTCTAGCAAAGCCAAGACTGGTGAGAAACATTCTCAACATGTCCTTTCTGCAAGTGAGTGGTGGAGAAATGAAATGAGTCTCTCACTCAGCCAGGGAATCAGTGCCAGCACTGGTAACGCCCAGCTCTCCCACATCCCACCCGGACAGAGCTGCAAGCAGCTCCTCCAAACCTCACCAGCCTGAGGTGAACTTGTCACAGGCTCTGCTCTCTGCTTCGAGCGTGTGAAACACGCAGAGGGGCTGCGACTGGCTGACCACAGAGCTGCTGAAAGGTGCCGGTGCCTCGGGGCTCACAAACCACACCCGGTCCCTTCCCTCCTGCCCGGCCCTGCAGCCACGTCCTGGGGAGCAGCTCCAGGTGCTCTGCTCGACCGTTTTCACTTTCACGTCTTAGCATGAAATGGAGACTCCTGGCCCAGCTCTCTGGCACTAACTGCACACCACGAGCAAAATTCCTCACCCTTACAACACCCCCACCACGAAAACACCGATTTTGGGCTGGAAGGGACCTTAAAGATCCTCTCGTTCCAACCCCTGTCACCATCAGCCACCACAGGCATGGAGGCCAGAGAAGGAACAAGTGACAGGGGAGGGTCTGCAGCTGCAAAATTCCTTTTGAACAGAGCAGGAACAAAATTCCTTTAGGACAGAGGAACAAAATTCCTTTAGGACAGAGGAACAACAAAACCCCTTTAGTCCAGCACCGTCCTGCACTGGGGCTGAGCTGACCAGAAGCTGTGCTGGCATCCCAGCTCCTCCCATAGAGCAGGAATTGCTGAGGACAAGGACCAACCCCAGTTTTCCCTCAGAAGAACAAGCTGAAATAGTGGCACCTCTTGCACTCAACCTGGTTTCAGAATAAATGTCACCCACCTGTTGCCATTCAGATCCCTTCCAAAGGCCCTGAAGAGGCTCAGACTACGTGGTCAGCATCTCCCGTGAGAAGGGCAGAGCAGCTGAACCCCCCAGATCTGGCTGTCGTGTGCTTCCTGTGGTGGCTTTGCACTTTGGTAAGACTTTTTTGATAGTTTGCCTTTTTCTTCTTTTTTTTTTTTTTTTTTTTTTTGTGGTTTTTTTTTTTTTTTTTTTTTTTTTTTTTTTAATGTGGTGAGAAGATATTGTTAAAGTTCATTCTGAAGGGCTCACATTTAAAACGAGGCCCAAACAAAAGCAAACTTCACCAGTTTTGTTCACCTGTTAAGAGCAAACCGCCAACAAAAATATCTCCTATCCAAGAAACATTCCTGCTGTAACAGAGTTGAAAACCATAAAATTCCACGACAAACTTGGGATTTACTACTGACATCGAGAGCAATTTGATCTTCAAAACCCCTCCCTGTGCTTTCTGCTCCTCTTTTATTAAGTTAAAATCCTGCCCTAATGCTGGTAGCCCCCATCTGTATTGAGTCACAAAGGTGCACGAGATCTTGTCAGGCTCAATGGAAAGTGCACAATATGGACTTTTCCAACCCAAAAAATCCCCATGCAGAGTTACTGGGCTGCACTGGTTTGGTGTGCATAGATAAAAATGTTTTCAGTTTAGAAAAGCAGGCACAGAGTGAGCAGCTGGAGCACTTCATGGTAAAAATGGACAACCCAAGGAAGAATCAAATGCCACTGAGACATAATTTTGAATACAAGTGGGAAATGCAGTTATTTGTTATTACCCATCTGCTGGGATAAACACACACAGCAATTACTTTTTATTATAAACTAATCACCAGAGAACACCTGTGTCCATGGCTGGCTGTAAAAACGTTTATCCCTGTAGGTCAGAGGAAGGAGCTGGAACAGTTGATGGACTTGTCTGAAGCAAAATGAGGTTTCCAAGCCCTCTGCCTGAGAAGGGATCTTACATCTGCATCTCAACTCATCTCTTTAAACTGCAGATTCAAACCTGGATGAGTGAACTCTCCCTCAGGACAGGCTTTGGTTTGCTTGCAATTACTTCTATATTGTCAGGCTTTAATGAATCCTTGTATTGCCTACTCTGAATTCTTACACTCCCACCTTCAAAAAGAGGAGCTAAGCCCTAAATACCACCTGGAAAGATGACAAAGAAATGACACGGTTCAGATCTCACCCTGAATTGTTTTCCCTGATCCCAACTGCAACAAAGATTGGGGGGAAAAAACCTCACAAATTCTCCCAGCTGAAGGCTCTTTTCTTCCCAAAAATCAAACACAAGGAAACTGGCAGGAGCCACTTCAAGCAGAAGAAGCCAATCAGTGAGAGCCAAACGAAGCCTTTCGAAAGTTGGCTCAGCAAACAACTTGAGCTCTGCCAAAACCCAGGATCCTTGTGCCTCCCTTTGGTGGCCAAGAGCAGAACTCTGGCTCCTCTGGGATGCCAAGGACACGATTTCCAAGGTTTCCTAGGGATTCTCCTTCAGAATATGGAACTGCTGCTGCAGTGAAAGCCTTATCTACCAGCTGCATTCTGCCTCAACCAGAGGAACACGCTGTTATTTGTGTGGTATCAGTTCCATCTCCTGAGACAACCAAGACAATTCAGTGTTTGAGCACGGCAGGCTCTGCCACCAGCAGCAGGAAGGAACCTGTAAATCCAGTCCTGTCCTCCAGCACCACCCCATAACAACCATCAGTGCTTCCAGACACCCTACACGGCACTACACATTTTTTTTTCAACCACAAAGTTGAAAGTGGGGGACCAGAGTTCTACCAGTTGTTTTCAGCCATGAATTTTCACTGGCCAATTTAACTGTGAATGCTCTGGAGGAGCTGCTACAATTCAGAGTTTGCTGGTGTGAGTCTCCTGTCAACCACGAGCTGCGGCCCAGCATCATCCTGGCAAGCAACCCAAATATTTACCCTCCGTTCATTCAATCTCTTGGACAAACACAGCCACTATTTTTAACTAACTCCTAAAAGAGGAGGAAATTTCCCATGTTTGCCCCTGAGGATTGTGTCAACAGTGGTTCAAAGGTGGTGAGACACGTGAGGGGCTCCAGTGTACAGTGATGAGCAGCAGGGCTTTGTTTTCCTTTCCTTAGGGAGTCCTGCTGGGTTATGGATTTGAAATTTGTCCTGCAGCTCACACGACTCTCCTGTCACTGCTGGTTTGGTCCCAGAACGCCCAAAGCTGCCTTTACACCCATCCATACCCACACAGACTCTGCCACACTTCACACCCAGCACAGATCTCACCCCAACAGCAATTCCAGCCTGGCACCAACAACTTCCCTGCCCTGGAAAGCCTCACAGCTCTTCCAGGTTAACAATCCAACTCCTCTCTTCTGTACAGCTCTGCTAGGGCTGAATCATCTCGTGTTTATTTACAATTCACTCATTTCTCTCTTTTTGGAAGACATTTCCTTGTGCCATTTCTGCAGTGGCTGCCTGGTAACTCCAGGTGGTCTTTAACCCCAGAATTATCATCCTGTGAGCCTTACACCATGCAGGAAAGCTGAAAAAAACCCAACTTTGAACATATACTCTGTACTTCAGAATTGAGAGTCAAAAATTATGAGAGGAATGTGAACTTCTACCTTTCCAGGAGCCTATCTGCATTCCCAGCACTGTGTGTATTATGAAAACTGACAGCAGCTCAATTTCTAGCTTTGGCCAACAGCAGTTTCATAAAAGTTTAGGGCCAGTTAATTTTTCAGTCCAGCTGTGGTTTTATTTTGGCTCTCCAGCAGCCCAGAGCAGCAGACATTTCCTGGCTGCAGCTCTGCCCCCCTCTCCCAAGAGCAGCTTTGGATGCAGGACCATTTCCCTGCTGCTGGAGAGGAGATCCTTGGGCTTTGCTCTCCCAGGATTTCGGCAGCCACGGCGCAGCCTTGGTTCCCCCGAGGCTGATGACAGGAATTCTCTCAGCTGCCACAGCTCCAGTTTATCCCCATCCCACCACCACCCTGTGCTGTGCAGAGCTGTGACCCTGCTCATCCTTCCCAGCTCCAGCACGAAACTCAAGGAATTTGCTTGTGCAGCAGGGAACGTTTGAAAGGAAAAGAAAAACGCAAAATTCCCAACTCACAGCTCCAACCCCTAACGGAGAATCCACTCTGGCCCCTTCCCTGGAGCCCGGGCAGGCCCTCCCCCAGAGCAGTAAACAGGAAGCCACCGCTGAACCCGGGGACGCAAAAGCACCCCAAGCAACCTGCTCGGCTTCCTCCTGCTGCAGACACAGCTGGCACAGCTGGAAGCAGGAGAGCAGCTGTGCCTGGCAAGGACAGAGCCACCAGAGGAAGGGCAGCAGCCTCAGGATGGTGGACGTTGCCAGCAGGGGTTTGGGTCTGCAACAGAAAAGTTGGGACTTGTTTCTTCCATCGTGGCTAAAAGCTTGGAATGTTTTATTCACCTATTAAACCACGGCCCTTTGGAGACAAAATTCCACCTGGTGAGGTCAAAAAAACCTCTTCTAGGTGCTACCAAGCTGGTTTTAAAGTCCAGTTTATCCCTGTAGGTCCAGAGGCAATCCCGTGAGTACCACACTGCAGCACTTCTGGAAGCATCAGGCACAAAAATTAAGCCCAGACCTTAAAAGCTCCAAAAAACCCCAGGACTGAAGACATCACTCCCAAGCCATTAAAGGAGCTGCTGCCGTGGAAAGTGGCTCTAAGAGCCTTACTACAGCTCTTAACTACCTTTCCTGTAAAGAGCTTAGTACAGTAAATGTGAGTAAGCAAATATTAAAAATAGCTAAGCTGGGCCACTCTCGTTCGAGGCCTTTTAGCACTGACTCAGACGGGGCTGACTCAGCCCAAGGCTCATCCCAAACCCCTCGTGCCCTGTCTGCTTCCCCAGCCTGGCTCTGCCAGCTCCTGCTTCACTCCCTGGGCACCACTGGCCGCTCTCAGGAGCTCCAGGACATGGAAACACCACGAAAAATCCATCAGGATTTGCTACTCCTTCTCTGAGCCTTCAAGGATCAGTTTGAAAAAGATCATTCATGAGCTTAAGCTACTCAAAAGCAGTATTAAAAAAGACTTGAAATTAAGGGTTTGTCATGCTGAAATCACTCTCCAGAAGTTTAACAGGCAACTCCCAAACATTTGGCTCCAGAAAATAATTTCTTACCCTCCCTCCCTTAACTGCAGCCACGCTGAGTTACTGAGTTGCCCTCTCAGACATTGAATTTCTGAGTTGTCCTCTGAGACACTGAATTTCTGAGTTGCCCTCCAAGCTCATCCTCAGAAGCCCCAAAGTTGTGATCACAGACTTTCTGAATTCAGGATCTCTGCCCTTCGTTGTTCGAACCCCACAAAAATCAGAAAAACCCCTCCTAAAGCAAGTCTGTGTCTTATTTACAGGAACTGGCGGTCTCATACAGGGAATTTCCACAGAGTTCAGTTGGTAGTTTTTATACTTTGACTGTGCATTTACCAGGAAAACAGAGAACAGAAAAGCCCTTGAAAAATCTTCACGACAGATGTAAAGTTTAACCAAGATTAATTATGCTTAATCAGATGTCAATGATATACAGACACCAGAGGTAGTAATAGGTGATCCTGTGTATTTTAGATACATAATTAAGTCTCCAGAACTACTCCTGTGCTTAAAAATCATATAAACAAAAGTCTTTGCCAGAACTGCAGTGATATTGACCCAATAATTTAATTGTGATGCTCATGCCTCAAAAGAGATCATTAAAAAAATGACCAAGGGAAGAAAAGAGAGAGGCCAGCGGTAGCAAAAGACAGAATTAATGTTATAATCGTACAATTAATCATCATATAAATCCTTCAGAAGTTATGTCAAGCTTTTATTACATCTTCCCCTCTCACTGCCAAAATAACAACAGCTTCTTTTGGGGTTGGGTGGCTTTTTTTGGGGGGGAGGGGAAAAAAAGGGGAAAAAACCACAGAAGGAAAAATCCAGAAACCTTTAGGAAAAATACTTCATATCTTACAGAAGTTGTTGGGTATTATACTTGCACTACTCCATTAGCTACCTATGAATGAATGATTAATTTTTTCTCTCCATTAGGTTGTGCTAGCCATAAAAAACACCATTTTCTGCTCTTTTTTTTTTTTTCCAGAAAAAGCACAACGTGACCAATCTGGGTGAAGTTTTCACCTCAACTCAGAAAAAAGAGAGGCCAGATAAACGTTAAACCCAGACTAACTCACTTATAAACGATTAAAACCTGCATCCAAAACTAACAAAACCCAGCAGCAACGAAGTCCCAGCTCAAACTGTCAAGTCACAAAAACAGGAACTGGGCTCTAGAACTGGGGTTTCGTGTTTCCCCTTTCGAACTTGATACCAGAACTAACAATACATTTTGTGCCTCAGAGACCATGAGACACGAAATTTTCTGAACTTTTTTTTGGTTTTGTTTTTGGAGAGGGGGAGGGTGAATTTAGAATCCATTATTTGCTGCAAAAACTCGGGGTTAATTCGAGCTGAGCTGCGAGTGTAGCTGCACGCTCCCTGTGGATTTTTTTCATATTTCTACAAATAAGAGGAATGAACACAGCTGGAAAAGAAGGGATCCGAGGGAAATTTGTGAATCTCACAGCCAGGAAATTTGGAAAGACAGAGGGGAAAAAAAAAAGAGGGGAGAGACAAGTCTGAGGAACTTTAAATCACAAATCACACCTCTCCCCCTTTTTTATCCCCTGTGATGAAACTGGCTGGTTTACAGCCACACTTCCAAAGCCTGGATTTCCAACCCAAAATCTCTGGAAAAAGGAACTTTTATGAAGCATCTGAACATTTCCTGCTCGGCTCCAAGGCTGCAGCCAATTTGCAAATACCACAGTGCAGCTATTCTGGGCAATAAATATTTCACTGCACTTCCTACAAATTCCACTTCGGGAAGCAAATCCCCCTGTAAAGCACACAGAATCCTGGAGAAAATAATGAGAAATAAAAGCAGAAGGTGCCCTGTGCACGCACAAACTGAGGACACCACAGCCCTGAGCTGTCTGAGGGGGCTTTCAGCTCTAAATTCTCTTCTCCATAAAGAACTTCCTTTTTTTCTGGCCTTAAAAGCAACTCAGAAATTGAATTGCGAGTTATCACGCAGGAATCTGAACAACAAAACCTCCAATTCCACCTTGTTGTCAGTTCATCCCTTACAAAAACTAGCAATCCCACATCTGGCATTTCCATCATTTACAGAAACCTCTGGATTTTTGAGAGGCTCAAAAACCACTGCCCTGTTGTTATCCCATGAAAACCGACTCAAAATGCATCAGCACATTAAAAAAAAATCATAATGCCCAAATAGTTTCAGAATTTAAAGACCTGAGAGAATATCTTAGTACACATTAAATAAAATATTTGGTACATGAAGCAGCTCTCTGTGTTGAAAGGTTAACAGGGACTTCAGACAAAACTCATAAAAATCAGTTTCAGGAAAAAAATATCTGTAATTCCTGCAGTAACTTGGATGTATCAACCCTCCAAGGGTTTCTTAAACCCTTTTTTTAAGAAAAACCTAGGATTTTTCTTAAGCAATCTGAGAATTATCATTTGAACCTCACAGAGGGCAAATACCTGTTTTTCAAATCAAAATATTTCCCTGGGTGTCACAACCTGGAAATCCGGCCACAACCAAGCTGCATTTCTGCCTTGGTATTTATGTCACAAAGTCAAATTGGTTCATTTCTCAGATGTAAATGCACGTAAATTATATTTAACCAGCAATAAAAAAGGCAACATTTATTTTTATGCACGTGTCTTTTGTGCATACACAGTGGTTATCTTTAAACACAAGATTATTTGCAATTAAAAGCTGCCTGCTGCATCTCTCCACACAATTCCAGACATGTTTGCATGTAAATAGAAAAAAAGAGTCATTTTCCTCATTTTTACAGGGAAATAAACTCAACAAATCCATCAGTGCACAGTCTGTTTTTTATCCCCCCTCAGTGCTCACTGTACAATTCATCTCTGCTGAAAATCTGACATTTTAGTGGAGCAAGACATGCAGAAAACATTCTCATGAGCAAATTCACCTGAATTTAAACCAAAAAACCCACAATCCTGTTCTACAAAATCACCACGAGGAGAATTCAAGTCCCAAGACAGAGAAATTTGCATGGCACTATTTCCTCATCAGTCAGAGCAAGGAAACCTAATTACACTTAGAAATTCCAGAGAGATTCACTCTGTACATTTTTGTTTTGACAGTATTAAAATATTTGATTTATTGAGTGCTAAACACCCCAGAAATACCATCCCACTTCTTATTTTTGTCTCAAGAAACTCCGAGCTAATGGATTGTGCCCAGAAGTCACTGAAATCAGGGCAAAGGACTTCATTTAGGCTGCTTTAAACTTTGTTTTTCTGCCAGTTCTCATCACATGCTTGGCCTGGAACCATGGAATGGTTTGGATTGGGAAGGACCCATCTCATTCCATGGGCAGGGGCACCTTCCCCAGAGGAAAACTGCCTTTGATGAGAGCTCTGGAAAAGCCACCCTGCCATTTCAGCTGGGAACGATGAAAGTTTAATTGAGAATTACAGAAGCCAAAGCCACAATTTTAAAATCTTGTGAATTCTTTGCTGTTTACTGTAACATGAGAGCAAACAGATGGGGCAGAGAATCAGCATTCCAGATATTCCAGTAACAGCCATTCCTTGCTACCTAGTATCAACAGGACTGAAACACACACGTTTAATCTGGTAATAAATCCAATTATGAGTTAAAAATGGATGCCTGAGGTGTTAGTTTTATTAAAATTTATATATTGCAAAAGCGCTACATGAAAGATGTTCCAGCCTCTTAATGAGAGGATTGGTGTACAAACTATTTATTTTCTTAAGCATAAGATGACATTTTGTCTCATTAAAAACACATCCTGATCAAATTACCATTTTTCTCTTCCTAGAGCCAGAGCCTTGGACTTAGAACAAGACCACAGCTACAAAATGAAAGAGGAAAGGACACAATTATTGCAAAATTAATTGGCCTGACACCCCCACTATTAATGATCACAGCTAAAAACCCATCCTGGTTTATATTTTTAGGTCCCAGCTCCAGGAAACGATCAGGATCAAATGCAAATCAAAGCAGGAAGACAAATCTGAGCTGGAAGCTGAGAAAATGATGCGAGGCTCAGCATGAAAACTCCAACCAGACCCAACTCCAGAACAGCATTCTGAGTCACCAGCTCTGCTGAAGAGCACCCACCACCCTGGGCTCCTCCTCACCAGCCAGGTCAAATTCCCAAAAAGGAACTTTTCCCTCCTATCCCCATTTTCTAGCTCGCCCCTGACTCTGCATGAAGCTGAGACAGATGGGAGGAAAAGGGAATTATCCCATTTTAGGGCATTTTATACTGGGCTGCTCACGGAGCAGGAATCCTTGCTGACATGGCCTAAACCCTATCCTGAAGAGTCTGATTCTAAACGAAATCCTAAGGAATTAAGCTGTATTACCACAGAGATCTAACACATAAAGCTGCTTCCTAAACCTTTGGTTGGGGCTTTGCAAATCAAACATTTCAGTTCCAGGCTCTGCCCTCCCGATGAGTACAGACATGTAGAAAAGCTTTATAGGACTATAAGTGTTTGTTTAAAAGATAAGGATCATTACGAGAGTTTTCCCTGCTAATTAACCACTCCCAACTTTCCCTGTCTCTGGAACTGAGCAACACCAGGTTTTAATAAATAAATATCCTGAAATGGCCTGGGAAAGCTGCTCATCTCCATGGATTTTGAAAGCTTCTAAACCACATTGAAGAGAGAAGATTTTTTTTTTTTTAAAGGATAACTTGGTGATTAGAACATACCCCTAAAACATTTCTAAAATTGCTGTGGCTGTGAGCAGATGTTCACCAGTGGTGAAGGTGTCACTGCTTTACTGGTGGTTATCAGTGTTTATTGGTAAAAAAAGGAATTGTCCCACCCAGCAGAAGAGGGATGGGACATTCTGAGTGATCATGTGCACAGCTGCCAGCTGGGCTGGCCCCAAATGCAGAACTACTGCAGATTAAAGAGCTTCCAAAATGTCAGCTGAAATAGGCAGTAAATCTTCTTTTCCCTGGTTCTGGCTGGAAAAAGTTGTGGTTTTAACAAAAACCTTCGCAATATCAGCAAAATTATCAGGAAGAGCGGTTTGCATCTCAGCTGTATTTCCAAGGCTGAACTCACTACAAAGCCTGGAGAAATTCCGTTTTTTACGTAATAACTCAATCTCAGTGATAGGCCCCGATCTGTGTGTGCAAAGCTGAGCTTGTACAGAACTCCAGAGCCAAAGGGGACTCAGCAGAGTGTGCACACAAACGAGCCCAGCAGTTTAACTGCTAATTAAACTTCATCAGGCAGTTAAGTAACAAAGACACAGCAGATGGAACAAGTCCTGAGGAGTTTGTTCATCAGACCAAGCGTGAAACAGAATCAATGAGGGGTCGTGTCAAGAGGTGAAGGTGAGGCAGGATGCAGATTTATAGGCTGCCTTGGTCACATTAAATTAATATTTCAGGTACAGAAGGAGAGGGCGGTTCTGTAGAAATGGGAAATGATGCACAGACACAGCAGCAGGCCCAGGCTGTGGTGCAAGGCTGGGGAGAACAACTCTGGGAACAATTCTGTGAACAATTCTGTGAACAATTCTGTGCCTGATGGAGTTAAACTGCTCCACCTCAGCTCAGGTTGGTGTTCCTCACACAGGATCTTCCCAAGTTCCTGAGGAGAAACCTTGGCCTCGAGGACACCCCAGAGCAGCACTGCTGCCCCACACACCACGAGCCAAGAAAAACGTTGGCTTCTTCTTCTTCTTCTTCGCTTAATTCAACAGCAAACTCCTGAGAGCACGGCGTGATTAAACCTGGAGCTGCCACACTCTTTAATTGCAAGGTAAACATGCAGACAATCCCTGCAAAGGGTGAAGAGTTAATCACACAGCCCTGTTAATCACACAGCCCTGTTAATCTGATCAGCACCTCAGCTTTTAGGTGTTTAAGGCTGTGCTGGCACGGGGTGAGCACTCCGGGTTTAAAAGGTGCCTTCGTTTTAAGCCGAGCCTGTTTACTGATGTATCTTACATAGCTGGAGCCTGGCTGCGTTGTCAGTCACATGTGCAGGAAGCTGAAAGGACTGTAAAACCCACAGGATTTTTTTTTTTTTTAACTTGGCAGAAGATAGCTGTTCTCTGGTAAAAATGCAGCCCTAAGCCAGCGATCCCTATACGTCCTTTCACTTAACCCAGCTTTGACAGCGAAATCAAACCCAGGCTCTCCTCTGTTAATCGACCCCACAACTGCAAGAAAGTTGTTCAAGGCCATGAATTCCTCCTAAAACAATTGTTGGTGTAGAACAGCACAAGTTGATTTTTTGCACGTGGTAAAACAAAGGTTTCCAGGGAGAATCCCAGTTGGCAAAGCTCAATTTGCACCTCCATGGGATGCACTGATCAGGGTTTGTTCTGTATCATCACTAAACAACCTCGATGTTCCCCTCAGGACAAGGAGCACAAGCACAAATTTCCTTGGCAATGAGTTGTTACAATCCTACTGAAAATCAGAGATCACACAGGTTCCTTGGCTCAGACCAGAATCTGGATGAGCTCTTGATTATTCCCTGTCCTTAGGGCCTGGAGTTATTAAGAGACTTTCTACAAATCAATACCTAAGTCAAATAAAAGACATTTAAGCCAAGCCCTGGGGTTTCCAATAGAAAAGTTACAAGGTTATAACCCCATTTCAGGAGCACCTGGTGCCCATTACAGCCTGCAGACCCCAAACAGACTTTTCCATCAGGAACACTGGAAGGTAGCAAGTGCTAAGTTTGGGAATTGCAGCTGCTACTTCATTACCAAAGTCAAATGCACCTTTCTCTTCCTTCAGCTTGAGTATTAAGGACAAGAATGAAGAGTAGAAGAAAAAAAAATATAATTTAATATAAACGCAATACAAATCAAGAGCAGGAAAGAGCAAAGAGGCAAACAGTGAATTTGTAATCCTGTTTTTTTCAGAGGAAGGGTAATTCCTGTAGCACAGAGTGACAGAGCTGTCGAGGGTGACAACACAAAGGTGTGATACACACAGCTCAGGCTCCCTGACCTCTGGTCCCTTATGAACTTTTAAACTCTCAGCCCCAGCAATTTCAAAATTATCAGCGCCTGCTTTGCCGTACTTTGAGGAAAAGTGAAATACAGAGGTGTCCAGGAAGTGAAAGGTTATTTCTTGTGCATCCTCAGTAAACACGAAACACTGAGTGCACAAGAAAACACCACACAAAGTGACCTGCAAACGCCACCTTCCAGCTGGTTCGGATTAAAAACCTCAGCACTGAGGGTGGCCAACCTTTTTTTCCATGCAGGCCACCAGCTTGAGATAAGAGGTGAGAGCTTGATATCCCTGGGACAAAAACACCAACCCATGAAAACAGATTTACATACAAAACACTGAGCCTAATGCAGCACTTAAGGTGGTACCTTTAATACTCGCTTTTTTCCCTTAAACATCTGATGCTCTACAACTAATTTATCTTCATAAAGAGGAAAAAAATCAAAACAAAACAATCCACACAAATAAAAAAAAAACCTGCTTTGCATTTGTTATCGTGCTTCAGTAAAATCCAGAGGAGGGCAGAGCCAGGTATTTATGGATGGCAAGCACCAGGAAGTCATTTAGACTGTCCAAGTGCCAAGGTTTTTAAGGCTTGTTTTGTTTAATGTTTCTCTCCGTGCTGCTGGTGGCTCAAAATGAACATAAAAGCCACCTCTGCCAAATTCATTTCCTGAAAAACTGAGTCCACACACAAACAAATTGTGTTCCCTCTCCTCCCTCCTGTCCCAGCCATGGATTGAGCACTGTCTGCTCCATTCTCCTTCTCTAAAAAAAAAAAAGTAGAAGGTTTAGATCTGTCCTTATCCTGACAAACAAGGTGTTAAGGGTTTTTCCCAGATTTCCCAAGTTGAACAACAATTTTTTCCTGTTCCAAATGACATCAGTCAATATTAGCTCAGTGTCAGCTTCCAGCCAGGAAAATGAAGTGGTCTCAAAGATCTGAAGTGAAAGACAAATGAACTTATTTTGAGAGAATATGCACCATTTGAAGGGTTATTATTAAGAGTATCACTACCACAATTTAATATTTTAACATCCTGCTGAACTCCAGCTGGGCCCCCTGATGAGCAAGCCAGATTCCATTCAGTCTTGGAATAGCTGGAAGAGACAGGAAACACTCAAGGAACAGTCTAAACAGCACTTGGAGTCCAAAACTGCTAAAAATTTGAACTGTATTCATATTCTGGGGCCTTAACAAACGAAAACCCCTCTCAGATCCACTCTATAAACAAGGGAGGTTTTACCACAGCCTGAGGAATGTGCAAATTCCCTTTAGGAGTTTTCTCCTGGAAGGAGGAAGAGCAGCTGTCAGATTTTGTGTTCGAAGGGAATTATGCCTTTGGGGACTGGGGCCAAGCTCTCGACTCACAGTAAATCCCACATGCTTCAAAATTCAGAGAATACTGCATTAATTCTGGATTAATAACTGCATTAATTATTAACTGGATTCTGGATAACACTGGATTAATTCCCTTTATTAGCAGAGCCTCCCTTATGCAGCAGAGCTGCTTCAAAGGAGTAGCAGTAAAATCTATCATAAAGCAAAGCTACCAGATATGTGGATTTATGACAGCTGAGTTTCCCAAAGCCAATCCCCTTGTAAAGGCTCCTTCTTGGTATTTCCAGAAAACTGTTTCCAATCAGATCCAAGCAATACCAAACCACTTTAATTTAACAATTTTCCTACTCTCTGCTTATTCCCACCTTACTCTGCAGGTTGGTTCCTCCTCGTATAAAAACTCCAAATTTTTTCCCCCAGGCTTTCACTGCTACCTTGCTCCACAGTTCAGGGTAATGCATAAATCCTCTGCTTTTCCCTCAACTTCCAGTTCTTTTCCTTTATTTCCTGGATTACCTTTTACATCCCAGAGGGAGAGAAAAGGAAGTCTAGAATAATTTAAACAGAGTAATTTTATGTGCCAGCAGTTTCAAGGCGTAATCATAATCTCATGCAGAGAACCATATTAATATTACTGTTATCAAACCTCCCACACTGTGTAAAAGGCACTATTGATATGCAGAGTAATCAGACTTTACTTTTGCATGTTGAGGCTGCTCTTCTAGCTTCCTGTAGCTCAGTTTTTCTGTCAGTTATGCAACTTATATTACATTTATATAACCAGTTCAAGAAAAAAAAAAAAACCAGTAATTATTCCAGCCAGCAAAACTCTTTGCAGTTTTACAAAGTCTTTCAGCATGAAGAAAATGGTCAGGGCACGTTCCTTAAAAATCCACCTGTTTGCAACAGGCCAGGACATCAAAACCACTAAAATGTACTTCCTCCTCTCCACTTTCAGTCAAGAGAAATTGCAGCCATTTTGCCCAAGAAAACCATCAGCAACTGCTTCTTCCAGTAGTTTTCAGCACTGTCTCAGTTTTTTGGAAGGATCTGTGTAAAACAAATCCTGGATGGGAGCCCCAAAGTGCTGCTAAAGAAATCGAGCGAGAGAACAACCCCCCTCCATCTGTCACTTCATGCTCTGCACAGAAACTACAGCAAGAGATGGAAGTGACAATTTAGCTGCCAAAACCCCAAAATGCTGATTTTTTTTTAAGGCTCCACTTTCCTTCTTGATGAGGCTCAAGCATATCTGTCTCACCCTGCCCGCAAAGCTGAGCAGAATCAGCCCATGAAAAGCTTTATTGCAGGCAGGCTCTCAGCATTAAGTGCCTGAATTATGTGCTTGAACTGTAAAAGCCATTTTCTACCAATTTAGCAAGTGTTTGCCATCACCAATACCTGAAACCTAATTGCATTTGAAGTGCTTCAAAGATCTGAAGCAACTCTGAGTGTGTTTACAGGAATAATGCCTGAATTGCAAACTGTTGGCCAGGCTGCAGAAGAACAACGCAAATATCGCCCATTTTTCACCCAGAAGAAAACATTCTATCGTTTTTAATTGCTGTTGGACACGAGACAAATCAGGAACCGAGCTCCAAGTCGCTGTTCCCTCCACAATCTGGCTCCTCAAGCTCCTTTCTGGGTCAGAGATTCTCACAACAACCCTTTTCACACCTCGATAAAACCAGTCCTAAGGGTTTGCTTATGATAAAACCAGTCCTAAGGGTTTGCTTTTATGTGTGAAAGCTTTGGCCTCTCCAAACAATGCCAACACCTTCCTCTGCATGGAAACAGAGCAGCTCCTTCTGCTGCAATTCACACCCAACACAAGGATTATCCATCTGGGTGCTGGATTTTGAAGCTCCCTTCCTCATTTTGAACTTCTTCCTCATGCCAGATCAGGCTTCAGAAGGTGCCAAGGCACCTGATGCCAGTTTTGTAGAAGAAAAAGGTGTTTCACCTCCAAATCCAGGGAGCAGGGGAAGGTACGTGCAGGGAAAGAGGTGAAGCTGTCAGGATGCTACCTGTGAAAACGGATTTTTCCCCTCTACACAAAAAAGGGAAGCTGATTTCTCTGAATTCTGTCTTTATTTGCAAGACTAAACTACTACAGAAATGTCTGTCTAAACTTCCTGAACTTATACCACTTATAAGTATCGTGCCTTACATCCAGCCCTGAAGAGGTAAGGCAAAAGAATTAAACTAAATTGAAATTGCAGACTCTGTTAGACCAAGGGAAAAACGAGTTTAAAACGAATGTTGATTTCACCCCCTGAGTGACTGTTCAGGTGCACTTCAGCTTTTTGCTTTGCAGCTGATACAAGTTTGCTTCGCAAAGTTTTTGCATTAAATATTCCTGATTGTTTTTTAAATAAAATCATTGAACAGACAATTTAAACATACAGAAAGAGTTCAACATTTACAGAAGCTACCTCTCAGAAAAGGCCACTTGGCAGTTAATTCTGAAATAACTGTGCAGTGCACAACCTTCCAGGAGTTCACAAACTTTAAAATTGTTCCAGTTTTGTGTTTATATCCTTGTGCAAGTTTAAACCAGGCTTTTTACAAGCTTTCCACATCACCCTTCCCCAAGGCCAGAGACACACTGTGCCAGCGGGCTTTGGGACAGCCTGCAGATACTGTGACACTTAGATAAGCAACATATTTAACAACCGAATCACTAAAAATGCACTGACAGAAATATTTGTAACATCTCCAGCCTGACGGGTTTGTTGGCTCAGCCGGAGCAGCACGTCCTGAGCTGGCCCCGCATTTCAAAGCACCTGTCTCGGTGTCACCTAACACAGACCCAGATCAAGGTGCAACTTCCTGTGTGTTTTAAAAACAAGTGCCAGGAGGAAATGCCTCCCAGTCCCCTTATAAGGGCAAAACTGAACTTAATACCGAGCTCCAGAACCTGAAGAAAGCAGTAGCAAAGTACATGCACTCCGCTCGAGAATAAAACTGCAGGGAATCTTCCCCGAGCAAGGTTGGGTTCATCAGAGTGAAGTCCAAACACTGACGTGACTTTGAATTATTTCCATCTGCCCCCTCCAAGAAAAGAATCACAAAAAAAAAATCCCGAAGTTTTTTTGCACTGCACTTAGCATTCTAGGCATGCCTCAAAATATGAGCTCCCGTTGCTAATCCCTCAGATCAGACACTGCATCCTCCTAAAGCACAGGCTGTTTAAACAGAGCTGGATCCATCCTCTCCTGCCGCACTGAGCCACTGCTGAGTTGTCTTTCTACCCTCAATCTACATTATTAGCAGCAGGCTTGATGTGCTTCAGGCTTGTCCTGGTTCTCCTCATCCATGAATTTTAAAAATCCCAACTCAACGCCATTATAGAACCATACATCAGTCTGGGTCGGAAGAGACCTTAAAGATCAATCTAGTTCCGACTCCCCGCCATTATCCAACACAGCAACTATTCTGTCCCACACACACAGAGCAGAATTATGTTTTTAGGCATCTGGAGAAGGTGCACAGTCGGCGCACCTTGTCCGCTGCCAGGTTCCCTGCTGCACATCCCCGCGCGTCCTTCGGGCTGATGGATATCAGCCGCCATCGGTGTCACCTCCCTCCCGCGGGGGAAGGGGCAAGGGGGGTGACACACGGCCCGAAGTGTCCCCACGCCGTACAGGGGGACAGCTGCCAGACCGACAGCTGGGCACCATCAGCCGTGCCGAGCCCGTGCCGTGCCGGGGAGCGCAGGGCAGCGGGATCTGCCCGGCACAGAGAGCTCACGGGGGTCCGCGCTCACCCACGGGCTCCGGGGCATTTTTAACTCCTCCCGACCCCACCGGCGGCCAGAACCGGAGCTGTTTCACGGCTGTTCCTCCTGCCGCCGACCCGCGGCCGAAACGTGGCTCTGGCAGCCCTGCCCGGCCCGGCCGTGCCCGCACTGCCCCGCACCCCTGGCTTAGGGGCACCAGCGGCTGCGCACCCTGTCAGATCAGGGCACCAGCGGCTCGGCACCCTCCCGGATCAGGGGAACGCGGAGGCTCCGCACCCTGTCAGATCAGGGGACCCGGAGGTTCCTCACCCTCCCGGATCAGGGCAACGCGGAGGCTCCGCACCCTCCCGGATCAGGGAACCCAGCGGCTCCGCACCCTCCCGGGTCAGGGCACCCAGTGACTCCGTACCCTACCGGATCA
>VZTG01002803.1:127812-140797 GCA_013397845.1 Melanocharis versteri | reverse complement strand
GGAGCATGCGCGGCGCCGGCACCGCCCCGGGGAGGTGTCCGGGCCCGGCCGCCCCCGGCTGGGGCACCGCACGGGGGAAGGAGGCGGTGCTGTGGGAACGGCCCGCGTGTGGGAACGGCACCTTCCACGCCGAACCGAGCCCGGGCTGGGCGGTGCTCCTCTGTCACCGCTCGGGCAGCGCCGGAGCTGCGGGTTCTTCCCCACCCCAGTGCCGAGGCTGTGGCTGTCACCTCCGCGGATGCCCAGAGTTTGTCGCGGTGCGGTTTGAGCTAGAGAATTAGGGAATTACAGAATCATCGAGTTTGGAAAAGCCCTCCAAGACCATCGAGTCCAACCAGTGCCCAATGCCAAGCAGTCACCCAGCCCAGAGCTCTGAGTGCCACGTCCGGGCGCTCCTCGGACACCTCCAGGGACGGGCACTCCAAACCTCCCTGCGCAGCCTTTCCAAGGCCTGACCACCCTTTCCATGGGGAAATTCCTCCTGATGTCCAACCTAAACCAGCCCTGGCACAGTTTAACACCATGTCCTCTTGTCCTATTGCTGGTTACAGAAGAGGCCAGCCCCCACCTGGCTCCAACCTCCTGTCAGGCGTGTTCGGATCATTTTTTACAAACGCACAACCTCATTTCCAGTCTCACGCCGAAGTGAACGAGCCAGTGTAAACAACTCGCTGAAATGAGGAGAGGCTCTCAATCCTCCCACCTGCACAGAAAAGAAACCGGTTTCTTCACAGCAGTTTCAAACTCTTGTCAAAGTCACAGGAAACGGCACAAGTGGAAGTAAAAAGAGTAAGAAAATGATTCAGTTCAATGAAATCATTCGCCCCTGCTTCCCACACACCACACATATCTGGCGTTTTCTTCTGACAGTAGAGTCAAGCCGCTGCTGCCTTTTGGGGAAATTGTCCCAAAACATTAATAGGTCATTAAAAAACCCATCCTGATAAGCGTGTAATTTCATGTAACTCAGACTAAGCCCACTGACATCATTTTATCGAGGTTTTCTCGCGCGTGGCAGCACCAGGTGCAGAAGGCCCTTTGCTATTCTGAGGTGTTTACACACCACCGCAGCTGCTCTGCCCCAGCTCATCTGCCTTGTGCCTCAGCAATCCCAAGTTTTGACCCTTTTCTCCAGGAAATCGACCTGGGAGCAGCTGGGAGTCAGGTGCTGATGGCCTGGGAGGGCACATGTCCAGGTGGTGGTAGTTTACAATCAAAGATGGATAATAATTGATTCTATTTTTCCCCTCTCCCAAGAGGAATCAAGCCAGCCCATCCCCACCTGTTTCCACAGCTGTCAGGGAAGCAGCAGGGTGGAATTTGGATGATTTTACACCATGTTACACCTTTTTCCTCAGCTACATGGCCACTGGGTCTGGATTAACCATGTGCTGTGGGAACGCACTGGAACCTCACCCTGTTTCCACCACTTCGGTAATCTCAAGATTAGAAAAGAGCCTGAGGCTGGAAGGAGAGAGGTCAAACAATGCAAATCACAGAATTAAAGAAGGGTCTGGACTAGAAGGGACATTAAAAATCATCTCATTTCCCACCCTGCCACTTTCCACTACCCCGGGTTGCTCCAAGCCCCGTCCAACCTGGCCTCAGACACTTCCAGGGATCCAGGGGCCTCCCCACCCTCACAGGGAGGAATTTTTTCCTAACACTACGGCATGTGCGGCCATGCCACAGCTCCCAGCTCTGACCTCTTCTTGCTCTCTGTTCCCCACATTTTACCTGCAGGAGCTGCTTCCAACAACTCCCTCTCCTCCTCCCCAGCCCTTTCCATGGCTTTGCTTTTACAAGGATAAAATCAGTTTCCTCGGTGGGTTCTCATGCTGAAAACCACACCAGATCGCTTCTCAGCACAGCAACCGATGCTGCAAAGGTCCTTAAATCCCGGAGCTCAGGGCTGCCCAGCCCAGCCGAGGTTGTGACCACGGATTGCATAAGGGGCTTAGCCTGGGGTGGCTGGTGGAGGAGAGCAGCTTCACCTCTGCTCCAGCTAAATCCATGCCCAGAGCCCAGGACCAGGAATGACCCAGGCTCCCAAAGGCCAAACTAAATTCTCACACACCTCACTTTAAAAAAAAAACCACAGGGGCTGAGCTGCTCCGGTACTTGCATTTCACAGCAATTGTGTGTTCAGTCTCCCAGTCCTGTCTGCTACGTGAGTTTTGCCTTCTTTTCCTTGACTTTGGGATGTTGCTGATTTCTACTCGTTGCTCTGTGACATGAAACTGGGATGAAATCAATGCGCTTCTAAAAATTCCTCCAAGAACTATGTTAATAACAGGGGAAGATTTCCAACCTATACCCAAAACTATCTGCATTTACCGCAACATTCCAGCCTATGGGAAGGATGTAATTTTGTATTAAAACACTTAGTTTTCTCCAAGGAATTAATCATCTGTATTTGTGGCTGACTTTGTTTCTTGCTTAGAAAGAGAATAGGCTTGCAAAGAGCTGCAGAAAAGTAAATAAATAAATCTTTTTTTCCCTCTAAGTACTTCACTGGGGTGCAGTGACACATCTGAAGAATTATTTCATGTCTTACACCCTTCTTTATTTTGCAAAGCCCAGGATGCACTGACATTCTCCACCAAAAAAATAAAAGGCAAAATACAAAAGACGAGATCTGACTGCCTTGGTATTCGTGATTTCAAAATCAAACTAAATTGAAACAAATTCCCTCTTGTAGCCTTCTTTAAAGAAGGGGTAGGGATGGATGCACAGATTATTCCTTCCTTGTCCAATCTGCAGTTTGATTTCAAGCTTCACCTTTGCCTCTGGAATGGGATACTTCCACTTTACTTTAAACAGCATAAACGTTTTAAAAGCTTTTTGTTCACCGTATTTCAAGGTACAGTGAGGGGCATACGGTAAAGTGCTTTAAATCACCGATGGCATCAGCTTGGGATTGACAGGACTTGTTTATAAAGGTGATTTAACACTCTCTAAGTGGTTCCAGTTTGTCATTGATTTGTTCCTGGCAGTAACTCTGGGGCCTGGTTCTCCTCACTCATATCAGCAGAATTCAGGAGGATGCAGCGAAGCCAGAGGTGCTGTGTGATGAGTAAAAGGAGATGTAAAATTCCTTAACCTGTAGTAGTATTTGAAAGCATTCTGAGAACAACTCTGTGCCCTCGCACGCTTCTGCAGGGTGCTGTTGAAATTAGAATTTATTTTATCCATTCTATTTTTGATTCTCCGTGTGCTGGAGGATGGGGAGCAGCCAGGATGCAGGGCCAGGAGGAGCAGGAGGAGGGGGTCACGCAGCCAAAGCCTGGGTGCTGCAAACCACCCCTGCACCCCATCCCCACGGAATATCTCAGAGGCCCCTGGCTGCTCGTGGGACTGGCACAGGAGCTGTATAAATAGACACCCAAGTGCACCAGTTCTTCACATCTGATCTGTTGCTGAATTTATCTTCCGCTTCCTGTGCTCATGGAACGTGCGTGAAACCCCGCTGGTGACACTGTTTTCAGAAATCTCTGCTTGGAAAAGCGAGCAAGAGAATTTATTTTGAGACACCAGGAAGGTGTGAATTGCTTCCGAGTAATTAACTACTTCTAAAGATGGTGTTCAACCCTTTTTTTTTAAAGCTAATAATCTCAGTTTCGGGAAGGAGAGCTACTTCATGTCAGTCATCCAAGGGTACTTGGCAAAAAAAAAAAAGATTAGATTTTGAGCACCCCGAGCAGCCCTGGTTCTGAGGGTGCCACAGCCGGGCTGCAGGGGGATTTCCTGGGCAGGGCTGGAGCCAGCTGCCACAGCCCTGTGTGGGAGGTGGAACAGGAGCTCAATTCCCGACTTTCCTGGCCGGGGGGATGGAGTTCACTCACTTTGCTCCGAGCTGGGGAGTGTGAAGATGTTGCTGCCGTGTCTCAGCCCTGCAGCAGGCATGTTCATGTTGCTGCTTGCCTTCACTGTCTGCTTTTTCCCGTTGCCATCTTTCCGGTTCTTCATTGTTATTACACCAAATCAAACCAACGGCTTTATTTTCATTTTTTCCCCAGATTTCTCCGCTGAAAAATATCCCTCCTGTTGCCTTGTTGGGAAGCAGAAACTGGGTTTGTGTAGAGCTCTAGAGCAGCTCTAAAGGAGGAAGATGGTGATGGTGGCCAGCTCCAAACCCCACTTCTGGCTCCCCCTCCCCTGAACTCCAACTCATTCCACCAGCACGTTTTTATTGTGCTTCAAGCAGACGAATAAAATACATAAAGACAAATCAATACTGCCCAGAAGCTCAAATGCATTTTCTTGAGCTCATCCACTTCCCAGCAGAGCCCTTTCCAGAAGGATGAGCTGGGTGCTGGCACAGCTCACAGGTACCCACTTGCTGCCTGGCTGCCTGCCAGCCACACCACTGGAGCTAGACAATGCTGCTGCTCACAGACTGACTCCACATCCACGGATATTTATGGATATATATGGATATTTTTCTCTGGGACAGATATATATATATCCCAGAAAAAGCTGTATGTGCAACAGCTGGCTTTTATAAGGGTAAGTTTAGCACTGACTGGAACTGGAGGGTGCTGGTGGGGAGGCACAAAGCAGAGCAGGGGACAAAGCAGAGCAGTGACCTCAACCAGAGCAATAATTAAATATTTTCGGATGGGAAATGACACGTTTGTCACCAAAATGATACAATATTGATCATGTCTCTCTCTGTCCACACACCCCAGGGCTCGTGTACGTGGCTGGGACATTTCTCAGGTCATGCCCAGCACTGTCCAGGCTCCCTGTCCCATTCAGGAGGACACAGGTGACACAGAGCACGTAGCATTCCTAAAATCTTTAATGCTTGGACAACTTCCAAAGCTCACTCTGCTGCTGTTTTCCTCACATGCACTTCTGGAAATAACAATTCCTCAGTCTGGGTTATAAAGCAGCATTTTGAGGTGGGTTTGCCATATTCCTCCTCTCTCTGTCATAAGGGGATTGGGAATTAAGGCTGTATTTCCAAGAAAGGTGTTGTTCATAATGGCACAGGGGGTTCAAAAATCCAGGCAGGATGGCAAACAAGCTCCAAATGTGGAGGAAAGTGGAGTTTTTTCCCCATTAGGGATGAGCTGAGGGGCCCAGTCCTGCTGTGCTGGTTGAATGGAGTCAGCATGATCACAGGGCTGCTGTGGAAAGGTGTGGGAAGGAATAAAAAGAAAGTGTCAGGGATCTTCGAGACAGAGAAATGTGATGTTCTGGCTGGCCTCCGTCATCCTTTAAATGGCACAGTCCACATTAAGAGGAGAATTGCCACAGTGCACTTGGATATGGCTTTCAAACCTACTGAGAACAGCCAGGCTGCAACACAAAATCTGGTGGAAATAGCTCTTGTTACCATCCCAGTCCATGAAGCCTATGGAGGTGAGGAGCAGTGTAGGAATTTTCTGCCATCTCTCAGTTTTCCTCAATTCCTCTTATATTTCAGGCAGTTGTTTTAAAAGGCTGTGACCTTTAACTTAGCTGAGTTAAGTGGTGAAGAAGTGAGAAGCCCAAAATCTAAGAAGGAACTAAACAGACCCTGTTCCTCTCATAATTTTCAGATAAAACCCCCATGAGTTTTCCTTTAATGGGGCTGCAAACACAACTGCAGAAGCTTGGCACATTTACATCCAAAATTAATTAGGCTTCATTAGCAATAAACCTCTAGAAATTTTCATTTCCAGAGTCCCCTGGCTACATTTCAAACCAGGATGCAGCAGGGCTTTGGATGCTGGAGACGCAGTTGTTCTGCACAGGGAGGAGATTTTGCTCAAGCAACCACGTGACTTTTTTATCACCCCGGGAATGTGAGCACATGTGTTTGAGGGAACTGCTTGCACACGGAACACACCAAATCAGGAACATCCTCGTGGAGCTTCTCACGTTGTCTCTGTGATCTGTGACAGCCTGTGCTGCCATGGGAGAGGGATTGACTCCTCCTCATCCGTTTCCCTCTGGAAGAATCACTTCTGCTCAAACACTGACACCTCTCTCTGGTGTGTTTTCCTTAAAAACTCATTTTGAAAAATGCAGGAGGTGACTCCCATAGTGAGAAACAGCTCTCCCTGTACCAATTCAACCCCTGATGCTCCCTGACCTCCCCTGCTCCTCCACCAGCCCTTTCTCCAAGGCTCTTTGCCAGCACCAGACCAAACCTGCCTGTGCTGGTGCTGCCCTTGTGTGTGCAGCCCTCAACTCATGGCCTTGAACTCTCCAGCACCCTCAGCCCCAGGCTGCTCCCAGCAGCAGGGATGAGACCCACGGATGGGGTTTTGGGTGCTGGGATGGGGCCCAAGGCTCTGCTGTCCATCCCCCAGCACCTCGACCAGGAGTCATTTGCTCTCTGCCAGGCTTGTTTTTAGGCAGGAGGAACCTGAAGCTTGTGCAAATGTTTAAACACACGTCTCTCCTGAATTATTCCGTGTACTCTGCCTGCTCCTGGAGTTAATTCAAAGGGAGGGCAGCCGATAGAGCTCTGACATTCACCGCGGGGAGGAGTGGCAGAGGGAGCACTGACAACTCCCTGCTCTCTCCCCCTGTCCTGCCCCACAGGCTCCAGCTCTGGGCTCCCCTGGCACTGCTGTCCAGCACCAAACCTGAGCAAATTTGCCTTAATTTAAGGTGACCCTGTGTGAACAGCACTGGGGACTGTCGTGTCCTCAGCCATGGGTGAGGCTGCAGTGCCTGACTTAAGAAGATCCAAGGAAAAACCTGAGCAGCCTCATGTTTTTCTCCCTGTTTTCTGCTCTGGCTGAAGGAGGCTTTTTCCAGTGGCAGATGCACATCTCTGTGCATCACAAAACCCAAAGTGCAGCTCTCAGCCTCTTGAAGTCAATGTGGAACTCGAGATTTGGATTAGAATTTCACCTATGAACTGAAGCACAGCTGGGAGCCAAAGCCCTTTGGAGTAGAAGAGTCTTTCCTTTAGCTCCACCAATCCCAGAAAAATTATAACATTTGTTTAACATCAATTAAAGACCTTGTATATGAGTATATTAATCCACACATGGGTCTGGGTACCTCTCCTGCTCCTGTGAAATGTTATGAAGAGCGAATTATGTACTGAGTTGTGTAATCTTGGCTTTCTCATCTGCCTGAATACAAAAATTACAGCAGTAACTTCGATACTGCACCACACCGGAACACTCAGCTCCTGCTGAGTACCTCTGTCCCCGATCAGCCATCAAATAAAGTCACAGTTTCCCCTGGTGAATCAAGCTAATGATAAAATGCAGGGTTTACACATAATCCAACAACTCAGCAAGCAGCTGTTCCCAAAATGTGAGATACAGGCAGAAATATCTTATGGAGAAAGGAGAAGGGATTGTGTTCACGCACTGCTTCTGGGCACTGCTTTTCCCAGTTCCAGGGAAGAGCAGGACAGTGCAGACAGACTTCAGCAGAGTCTTCATTCCACATTGTCCAACATCTGCCGGCCCACATTGAGGAATTGCTTAACCAGACACAAACCCAAGTTGCTTTCTGGTACATCTAATATTTGCAGGGGGACATCGCAAGTAGGCAGCTTGGTTTGCAAAGATGTTTAATCACAAAGGCCCAGGTTAAAGTTCAAGTTCAAGTGTCTGCACTAAGCTGGAGAAGATCTGAATGAGCAGCAATTAAAACAGTCTGACTCATATGGGGCACTGCTGGACTTTGAAATGGCTGCGTGCTTGAAGCTCTGTTGAGAAGGATTCTTTTTGTTTTCATCCAACAGTAACACAAGGTACATTTGGGGGCAAATAAAGGCATTTTGGGGAAAGGCAACATCTTCACCTGGTTTCAAGGCCGAGCGCCTGCAGAAAGCGGATGCCTTTTATCCTGCTGCTGTCAGAAGGGCCAGGCTGCTCCGAGCAGCAGCTCCCACCCTTAAAAGGCTGCGTTGTGGCTGGGAGCCAGGAGCAGAGCAGCCGTTCCTGTCTGCAGCCTCAGAGCCCCGAGGAGACATCACAGGAGCAGAACTGCTCCTCTCCTCATGCGGAACGTGGGTGGGAAGGCGGCGGCGGCCGAGTCCAGATGGGAAAAGGGACTTTCCTGCTGCAAGAGCCTGAGAACCGCTGGGTAAGAAGAGACCCGTCTGGAACGGCAGCTGAGACGTGGCACGAGGAGCTGCCTTGCCTTGGGATCAATCCCAGGAATCACAGAAAGCTTGATCAGAGGGAGGAGGGTCCTCAAGGGCCTTGTTTCTGAGGCTGTAGCACTGGATGCGGGTTGTTTATGTCTTGCTTTAACACGTTGGTGGGAGGAAGTGCTCCACTGCCAAAAGAGACTCTGAGAGTTGCATTGTTTGCGTGCAACAATATTTAGACAGCAAACCCACCCGTCTGTCCCATTCCCATATCAGGAGGAAGCTACAGGAAAAAGAGATGGACTCTCCGTCCACTGTGCTAGAGAGGGAGATACATTCAGTGAATCTGACTGGAGAGGTGCTGTTCTGAGGCACAGCCAGTGCTTCAGTTCCTGTCCCATGGCAGAGCTTGAGGCTGTGCTTGTTGTGACAGGAAACGAGAGGCACAAGTCACTGGGGCGGGCTCTGTGCCCGCTTCAGCAGCCCCAGCCGAGCGTCCCGAGCACAGCTCTGCTGCACATCCCTAAAAACAGCACGGGCTGGTCATTAACCTCCAACCTGAGCCATGGCTTGGCAGGTGAGCAGCTGCATTCCTCAGACCCGATCCTAACAAAGCTGGGATCTGCCTCTGAGCAGTTATCTTGCTCCCCGTGGGCAGGAAAAGAACTTGATGGTTTTTGTAAGGAGTCCCCAGCCGGGCTGTTTCCATCAGGGAGCACCTGGAGCTGTCCCTGCGGCAGCACCATGAGGACCTGGCTGGATGCACCTGCCCTTCTCCCAGGAAACGGGATGCTCATTCCCTGAGCACCTGCTGGATCCAGAAATAGGTTTAAAAAAAGCCCTAAAAAAGAGCTTTAAATGTTGCCATGCCCAGGATCCCACAGCTCCTCCTCTCTCCCGTTCATCCTGGAATGGGAGTGTGGCAGGGGAAGGAGGAGCACAGCAGAGTTCCTGTGGGACAGAGATGCCCACTGCTCCTTTTTGGGATAAGCACGTTCCTGCCTGGTCAAGGGGTGCCTGTAGCCTTCACAAAAAGGAAGCTGAGGGTTGACTCCGCCCAGATTTTAATCTAGAATTTAAACTCTTGGTAGCAGGATGTCTTTTTTTATTGTTTGCAGTTTCTGGTGCAGCAGAGCCCTCCTTCAGACCCAGCCTCGAGCCTCTGTCACAGCACCAGTAATAATTTCCCTCCTTTAAGTGACGCGGGTTGGCAAAATGTTCCATCACGGCTGCACAGCCCCGACCCTGCCGGGCTGGCCCCAAAAACTTCCAGTGAGGAGCAGGGAAATAAAAATCCATCTTCTTACCATCTGGGGGCTAACCCCTGTCCTCTCCCCCGAGCAGCAGGGAAGCAGAGGGCGAAGCCCTGGCTGGACATGAATCATCCAGCCCAGAAGGAAGAGTTTCTAAACACCACTGGGGCAATGACCACGCAGAACGTCAAGATGGAGAGTAAATAGTGACCTCTGGAAAGTGCTGCATCAGCCTCGGCAGCCTGAATGCCACCAGTTCCTCGGGGAAGAGCAGGAATCTGGGAGACACGCACTGCACGGACATTTCTGCAGGGTTCCGGTTGCTTTATGCAAAAATCTCGGGATTTCGCACTCCCAGCACAAGCCGGCCCGCGGGGCCCCTCTGCTGTCGTGTCCCAGCACTGCAGAGTTAACTCACGGCACAAAGACCAGCACAGGCTCCCTGAAAACCGCCTCATTTCCAGGGATTTTGATGACATCGCCGTAAAAATGACCCAGGAAATTCAGTGTCCCACTCGCTAAGCTGAAAAGCCCTGAGGAAAGCCTGCAAGGGACTGTCCCAGATGCACCAGCAACTCAGAGCCTGAAGGAATCCGCGCCTCACCACTTATTTCCACGTGGAGACCCAGGAGTTACAGTAGCCAGCCAAATCTCTGGTATCTTTAACAAAAAATATTAAAAAGTATCCTAAAAGGCTTCATGTTTCTCTATTGCTACAGAATATTTGGTTCTGTTACCAAGTATCCCCCACTGCGGGGCCTCTCCGTTATTTAATATCCACCAGGATTTATTTAATGTTATTTAATATCTGCCCAGGACCCTGCTTTGGGAACAATTTCCGAATGCTTCCAAAGCGCAGCATTTCTGGAAGCCCCCCCAAGACGAACCGCCCAAAAAAGAGGCAAAGCGTGTAATATTTTATTGAAACAAACGTGGCTTTTCCGCCAAGGGCTCCAGGTGAAAGCAGCACGCTCCAGCGGAGCAGGACGCCGCGCGGGGGCTTCGGTGGCCCCGGGGTGCCGTGAAGCTCAGATGGCTGCCATCCTTCAGTTATCACAGTACTGTACCTTTACAAGAGACAGCATCAGCACTGTGATAACTGAGCCAGGGCAGCCTGGCAGTCATTGGCCCCTCCGCGGCACTGCCGAGTCCTCGGTGTCCTCCTCCCTCCGCGTCCCAAAAACCCCGCGTCACCCCGCAGGTGAAAGCCTCAGGAGCCTTCACACAAGTGGCTTTGCAGCTGAGGTTCGCTCCAGGAAATTATCCACATAATTAGTGTTATTTTAATGACCACGGCGGCTTCTGCAGCGCAGCTCTGAGTGGTTTTAAGCAGCAGCTTCTTCGGGGCAAATCCACCCACGCTGGATTTAATGGAGAAAGAGTAAACCAACCCTTCCTCCCCCTTAAATCCAGCCAGCCAGCAGCACTTGGCTCGGGCTGCTCAAGTGTTGGGTGTCAGGGAGCAGCGGGGACAGTGGCAGGCAGCCAGGAAAGCTGCTGGAGCCAGGCTGGGACAGCGGCATCACCACGGGCACGACCCCGAGGGCGGCACCGGCACCGTGCCCCGAGCCCACCGGCTCCTCCCACCAGGAGCTGGGATTTTCCAGCCTGTCCCACACCTTCAGCCGGCTCCTCTGGAGTTTGGCACACGCGTCTCCAGAGCCAGCACGGCAGATCCTCCCCGTGCCCTCCGAGGGAAGCAGCTCCCAGCGCTCACAGGGGCTGCAGCAGCAGGAAGCCAAGAGGGGCCTCGAGGAGTCCGAGTTGGCATTTTTAGGTCATCAAATCCACGTAAAAACATTTGAAATACACAATCCCACTAATCAGTTAAATTATAAGATTCCGTCAACCTCTATTTACTCCCCACCTTTTTTTTTTCTTCCTTAAGAACAGGCACTGCTGAAAAGATCATGGAATTATTCCTCCACCCTCCCCTTTGTTGTGTATTTCTACAACTTTACCCCCTCTTGGTTTTTTTCTTCCCTAAACCAGGCATTCCTGAAAACATCACAAAACAATTTCTACACCCCTCACGCTGCCTGAGGCAATCGTATACATCAAGTTCTGAAATGATTAAATGTGTTAAAAAAACACAACGGTTTTATGCTGCCAAAGTTAATGTGTTACTAAGTTTCCAATAAAAGTCCATTTATGATGTTGATGGACTTGAGCAGCACAAGAAGCTTCCATGTTTCCACCAGGAGGAAGCAGAAACTCCAAAAATTGGGGTTTTTTAACACTCTAAATAACTCACCTGGCAAAGAGAAGGTGCTGAGATGCTCCAGAGGCTGTTTTTAAGACAGAAACACGTAAAACTCGGCTGGATCCAGCCATGGAAATGCTGCCTTACAAGTTTGCAACTCCAGAGGGCAATGGAGAGGCAAACACGGAATATCGGAGGAGCAGCACGCAGGGGAAAAAAACATTTGTACATTTTAAAACAAACTCCAAACATACATTACATAAAAAGGGGACAGTCAACAGATTATGCAATGCTGACGTCAGGCAGCACAGATGACCTCAGCACGCATCCCCAAATTTGCAGATTTGCCACAGTTTGGGGATTAATCATTAAGGAATTGGCTGTTGCTAGGAAAGCACAACAAAACTTGCTAAAAATATTAATGGATTTTGAAAAGGAAAGGAGCTGCATGAGCAACGAGCCCTTGGCTCTCACTCCGAAGTGTTTTCACATCACCACTGGTATTTCAGGTGAGGAATTCTACTGATTTCAGTGGAATGGCTTAAGTGTAGGATGGGCAATTCTACATTTCACAGGCTGAGGTGATGAGAGAACAATCAGTTTTACAATTCAAGCATACTTTGATCACTCTATCAGGATTTTACTCCGGGCTCCAGCAGTTTCTTATCCCAGTATTAAAGGGAGAGGGTGAACAATTCCTCCCCAGCACCCTCTGGCACAGCAGCTGTTGGAGAATTCCAAGGGCTGATGCCATTTTCTCTGGAGGATCCAGCTCTCCCCCAATACAAATACAGTTTGTTGTCTTGCATCTCACACACACACACACAGATTTTTGCTTTGCTTCAGCCAGACTAATGCTACACAGACCTGATGCAGAAAGCTCAAGTAGGTTCTCCATTTATCTGGAAAAAAACACCTTTTTTTCAGCAAAACCCACATTAGTTTTGGAGTCCAGCACGCATTTTTGTTCTTGTTATTGCTAAGGTCCTTCATATTTCCATACACTTTTAAAAACCCTCTCTACTTTCCAGTGTTTGCTGCCAGTTCTCACCTTTGAAACCCGTTTACGTTGGCCTGGTTGGTTTTTAAACTCCAGTTCCACCTCCTGCCCCTTTGGGGCCGATGATATTTTTTCGCTTGTTTCATAGGAACCAAAATTCCTTCAGCATCACAGCGATGGGATTGGGGACGTTCCCTGCCCACAGCCCCAGGGCTCGTCCCTCCCCACCCCTACGCACGGGTCGAGGATCTTCCAGCGCCGCTCTCACCCTGCACGGGCTCACGAGGTGCGAGGGGAACAAACCTCATTTCCATCTTGCCCAGCGCGGTCTGGACACGAATCTCGGCGAGCCTGAAGGGGGAAGAAAACAAACAGCTCGTTACGGGGAAACAGCGGCGTGACGGGCGGTGACACGGCCGCGGTACCGGGGCTCTGAGGGGCGGCACGGCCCGGGCCGCCACCGCCGCTCCCTC
>VZTG01002803.1:111756-125439 GCA_013397845.1 Melanocharis versteri | reverse complement strand
GCGGCGCGGTGGGAGCGGCCGCGGGGTCCCCCCGCCCTGCTGATGTGTCCGGGCGGTGCGGGGGGAGCGCGGCCGGGGCGGCTGACGCGTGTCCTGCCCCGCAGCGCTCCGGCGCCGGCAGCCGGCCATGGCCTCCAAGCTGCTGCGGGCCGTGGTGCTCGGTCCCCCCGGCTCGGGCAAGGGCACGGTGTGCGAGAGGATCGCCCGCAGCTTCGGGCTCCAGCACCTCTCCAGCGGGCAGTTCCTGCGGGAGAGCCTCGGCGGCGGCGGCGGTGAGTGCCCGCGGGGCCGCCCCGTCGGCAGCGGGAGCGGGGGTCCCTGCCCGCGCATCTCCGGCGGCGTGGGGACGAGCGCAGGGCAGGGATGCGGATGGAGATGGGGGCGGGATGGAGACGGGCATGGATGGGGATCCATCTCCCCCGCGGGCGCACCACAGGTTGTTTTCTTTGCGCGGATTTGGCACAGCTCATTCATCGCCTGCTCCCTCCAGCCGGAGCTCACGGAGCCGCTCGGGGAAAGTGGGGTCCGATGCCGTGGGGTGCCGGGGCTGTGCGGTAGCTTTACCCCTGTGCAGGGTGGTCGCGGCTGCGGGGACGGCGGTGTGAAAGCCCCACCTGGCCGGCGGTGTCGGGGGGCTCGGGGCGTGCTGTTATCGATAACTCCCTCCTGCCCCAGGTGGTGTCCGGGGATGGATGGCAGGTGGCCGGAATGCTGCTCGTGCCCGCGCGACATCCACGGCGGCAGGGATGGGTTGGGAACGAGCGCTTGTCCGGGGGGAAAACCTGCCGGGAATATCGCTGCGGGTCAGCGGGGGCCCCGGCCGGGGGCCAGAAGCGGGGAGCTGCAGGAGATGGGTGTCGGCACCCACCCCGCACGGTCACCCTGGACACCCGGGTTTCAGGGCTGGCAGCCCCCAGGCAGGGCAGCGCTGCCTATCCCGTGTCCGACACCCAAATCCGAACGCCGTGGGAGCTGGGATGTGCTGCGCCTGTGGCTGGTGAGGGGCTCCCGGTGCAGGCAGGCTCGGGAGCCGCCGTGCTGAGCCCCAGCTCTGCAGGGTTGGGCAATCCCGGCGTATTTCTTTTCCCGACACTTCCTTCTGTCCTCTGCTAATGTGTGAAAGACCGACCCGGGGGGGAAGCTGACTCACCGGGCAGGGGAACGGTGAAACGGCGTCGATGCAAAACAAGCCGAGAGGACTTAGAAGTTATTTCTGTTCTAGAAGGATGACAAAAACAGGGAGGAAAAACAGGGAGGGTAAAGTTTTGGAGAGGTGCATGGTCCGACAAGGGCGTTGCACACAGCGCAGCGCTGGTCACTCATGTAAAAATATCCAGATTTCCTTTCGTAAATAGAAAGGACAATAATATTTCCTTTGGAGGGAGGCTCAAAATTTGGAAAATCCTGATGAGGGCTCTGGCTGAAGGACAGAAAGCTGGGCTGAAAAGCAAGCGGAGGTGCAATGTGTGGAGAGGGGCAGCACGGTGAGACTGTGCCCACCTGGGAACTCCCACAGCCAAGCTCTGAACCGCTGACTGTCCCGAATTTCACATCTCAGTTCACGCTCTTGCCACGGGGCTCCTCTGGGGACACTGGAGAAGCAAGAAGAGTTAGCTGAAGGTGTCTTGGGTGCATTCAGACAGAAACAACAGGGAGAAACGCAGGGAAAATTACCCAGAAGGAAACCAGTGTGGTTTGGTTCATCTGGCCTGACATTTGGGTCCCACCTTTGACTCAGCCTCTGAGTGAGCTCCAGTTATTTGGGTTTTTTTTGGTTTTTTTTTTTTTAATTTGCTATTTGCTTTGGACAAGCCGTTACATGACTGTGCTGCCGTGTGCCAGCTCCGGGGGAAACGGGGTGGAAGCAGCTCCTCTTCCCAAGTTTATCAGCTGCGTCACCGGCTTTGTGCTTGAGGGGAGCTGGGGCTCTGCAGAACCAACAGAGTCATTACAGACCCATCATCCCAAAGGCAACTCCGAATCCTGTGTTTTTACAGGGATCTCGGCCTGATGTGCCAGTGCTCCAGGGATCTTCCTGCTGGCCACTGCCAGGCATGAAGTGGCCGTGGCTGAGGGTTTGGGCTCAGGGGCTCGGGGGGCTCCTGCTGCTGGAGGAAGGCTGAGCTCCCAGCGTGGAGAGCATTCCAGACCTGCTGCTGGAGCTGGTGGTGGCAGTGTCAGGGAACAAAGACTGGCTTTTGAGGCAGGTGAAGCAGCTGAATGCACGGCTGCTGCTGAAGGGCTTCGAGCCGTGCTCCAGCAAGCCCAAAGTACATCCGCCCCCAGCCATGTGTCTCCTGATTAGTGTCTCTCAGCAAGTGGCTGCTCTGCTGTAGGAAAAGGTCTTTGTAACATCTTGGAAAACTTACAGGCTGTGTTTTGGTGCCAGGCAGGGGTGCTGGAGGGTGGTGAGCTGTTTCCTCGGCCAGCACTTGCCCCGGAACCCAGGTGGTTGTCCCTGGTGCTGGCAGCATCTCAGGACTCTGCAGCTCATTTGCAAAACAACCGAGCTGCTTGTCTCGGCTTTGGCTGAGGGTCTGTGGGTCTCCTGTCTGTCCCACTGCTCCCTTTCAGGTGCTCTGCTGGAGCCAGAAGTGGCTCCAGTCTCCTCCTCGTGACAGATTTCCCTTGTGAGCATCCACCGAAGTACGCACAAAACAAAATTCCAAGAGGGATGTGGGCTGTGCATGGCCCAGCCCCACACTCCTCCTCCACACCTTTCCCATGGGTTGTGCTCCTTGCTGGCCACGCTGGCCTGGCTGGTGGCCAAAGCTGAGCCCAGGGATGCAGCCTGCCAGCTGTCTGCTTTTCCATAGGGTCCCTGCTGCATCCCTGTGCCTGGGAGCAGCGTTCTGACCACAGGGATCTCTCCAGCTCTGGCTGCTGCGCTGCTGACCGACCCCACTGTGCACCCAGCCAGCCTGAATTTGGGGCTATACCAGCCTCCTGCTCCCTAAAATGACATCCTGATGCCGAGGGTGGGGTGGACGCAGCATCTGTGTCAGGAAAAAGTCCCAAAACCGGGGTGACATCTGTTGTGGCTCAGCCGTGGTGGTGCATTGGTGCCCTATTCACCCCCAGGGTTTCTCCTCTCCATCAGCTCCAGATCGTGCTACTGTAGCCTAAATAATAGTCAAAAAAATCCTGGAAGAGGTTTCAGATAGGGAGAAAGTCCGAGGTTGTGCGGCAGGCTCTGGAGGCTGCTCAGAGCTGTGTTTGGGAACAGCCTCTGCTCCAGCCTGTCCTGCCTGGCCCTGTGGGGCTGCTGGGTGGCCTCGGGGCTGGGACACGTCCCTCGGGGCTGGGACACGTCCCTCGGGGCTGGGATATGTCCCTCGGGGCTTCGTCATGTCCCTCGGGACTGGGACACGTCCCTCGGGGCTGGGACACGTCCCTCGGGGCTGGGACACGTCCCTCGGGGCTGGGACGTGTCCCTCGGGGCCGGGTCGGGGCCCCCGGGGCGGGGGGAGGGCCCTCGGGGCTNGGGGCTGGGACACGTCCCTCGGGGCTGGGACACGTCCCTCGGGGCTGGGATATGTCCCTCGGGGCTTCGTCATGTCCCTCGGGACTGGGACACGTCCCTCGGGGCTGGGACACGTCCCTGGGGGCTGGGACACGTCCCTCGGGGCTGGATCCGTGCTGCTGTGATAAGGAGGGACAGATCAGGGTCGCGTGGGGGAAGCCACGGAGAGCTGGAAGTCCCGTGAGTTTCAGGGCAGATTAAACCCACGGTCATCAGATTAATGGGATTAAAGCAGGAGTGGAAAGGCTGGGCTTGAGCTCAGCACACTCAAGAGCCCTTTGCTACCTGGAGTAACTGCAGAGTAAATTCTGCACCCCTCTGTGAGCCAGCCACAGCAATGGGGGTTTGGTGCTGTAGGGTGAGCCCCAGCTCCTCGTGGGGGGACCAGGATCTCCCTCCCTGTGGGAAGGACTCCCCAAACTCTGCTCCCCTTGGGAATGAGGCCAGGGAGGGCTGCACCAGGGGGATTTTACATGGGGCACACTGGGCTGGGGGCTGGCAAGGGGATAGCAAATGTTAAATTTGGAGTTAGACGGGGATAGCAAATGTTAAATTTGGAGTTAAAACTGCCTGGAAGAAACCCCAAGGGCTGGGAGGTTGGGATGATGCTCTCCAGAACATCCTGGGGTTGGGGGTCTGGAGAGCTCTGCAGGCCCTTCCTGGAGATCCATGGCCATTCCTCCTTGGAGAGAGGAGATGTGGCAATGCTTTGGAGGAGGGAGAAGCTCCAGGAGCTTCACCCACGGAGGGGACAGAGGAGCAGCAGGAATTGTCCATGGCAGAGCCGTGGAGAGCTGTCCATCTGTCCTGGGGCGTGGGAAAGCTGCAGCCTCGGGGCTGCAGGGCTGTGGGGCTCTGCTCTGTTCCCACACTGTGTTCCCAGCCCCAGCTGTGGCTCGGGGTATTTCTGGTTTGCAGCTCCAGGCCAGGCTCCAGCAGCCCTGCTGAGCCACAGCTGGTCCCTGGGATGGCCATCTGTCCTCAGGTGACAGCCAGACTCTGTGTGGCCTCTCCAGCTCCTGGGATGTCCATCCCTCCTTGGGGTGGCAGCTGGACTTTGTGTGGCAGCTCCTGGTCCCTGGGATGTCCATCCCTCCGGGGGTGACAGCCGGACCTTGCCCAGCAGCTCCCGGCTCCGTGGCCTCCGGCTCTCCCCCGGAGCAGCCCAGCCGTGCCAGGGAGCTCATTCCCCAGGAGCCTCTGGCACCGTGCAGCCCGTGTCAATAAATACAAAAAAATACAACCCCCCTGTTTTTATAATCTCGATGCCCTCGCAGGGCTCCGTGCCGGTTGCATAATCCGCAGGGTGTTTTTTCCATCCCTGTGTCCTTCCCTTTCCCAGGCGGGAATGCTGCCGGTGGTGACGTCTGGGCAGTGACAAAGAACCTGTCATTGAGAAAAGGTGTTTTCTGCTCGCTGCCGGCGGGGCCAGCTGGAATTCCTGCCTGGATCGGAGGCAGTGGGATGCGATCCCGGTGCCTGCGGTGACTCAGCCGTGAGTCAGCGCTGCCCCGCTCCCAGGCAGGTCGGATGCTGGATTCCAACATTCTGCACTTCTGGCCCCGCTCCAGGGAGAAATGGGCTGGACCTCTCTTCTGGTGTCGGGAGAAGGACTCGTCACACACAGCGGGGAAAAATCTGTGCGTTTTCCAAGCAGATTTTTTGGATTCTGAGTTAAACCCCGGAGCGTGGCTCATCTGAGAGCCCCACCTGCCCAGCTTCCCAGGCAGGCCCCAGCCCCACGCTCCCAGGGGGATGTGTTCAGGCTGGTTCTTCCCCTAGATCAGATGAATTCTCTCCAAGAATTGTGTATCTTGCAAAAAACCCCTCCTGCAGCTGAGGAATTCCTGCCCCAGCCAGGTGCAGGTGCTGCCCGCTCTGGCATCTCGCTGCAGCCTGGAGAAGCAGAGCTGCCCCCAGTGCAGGATCCTGGGGGTTATTTTTAGAGAGGACTCACGCTTGGAGAGGGCTGAAATGTGCTGTCCTCACCAGAAACGGTGCGAAAAATAGATCATGAAATTGTTCATTTCTGGTGACAAATGCTACTTCAGCTGCTGTGGGAAGACAGCAGGAGAGGTGTCCATGGGGTCCTGGTCCCAGAGAAAAGGGGCTGGAGCTCTCCTGGGGCAGGAGCAGGACTTGTCACACACAGGGACAAAGAATATTTCCATAATCCAAATGGTTTCCTTGTGTTTCTGAGGGGCTGAAAGAAAATCACAGCAAACTTCCAATTCTGGAGTGGTTTGGGTTGAAAAGGACCTTAAAGCTCATCTAATTCCACCCCTGCTATCGGCAGGGACACCTTCCACAATCCCAGGCTGCTCCAGCCTGGCCTTGTATACTGCCAGGGATCCAGGGGCAGCCACAGCAAATCTGGACACCCAGAGCCAGGGCCTCCCCACCCTCACAGCCAAGAATTCCTTCCCGATAACCCATCCATCCCTGCCCTCTGGCAGTGGAAGCCATCCCTGTGTCCTGTCCCTCCATCCCTCATCCCAAGTCCCTCTCCAGCTTCCAGAAGCAGCAGAAGCTGAGGGATGTGGGAGCCAGGCAGGAGCCCAGGAATGTGCACTTACCTTGCAATTACCACAATTACGTTCTCAAGGATGTGATCTTGGGAATAATTTTCTTATCTGAGCTTCTCTTAAATGGAGACTCTGAAATCTTTCAGCCCTGGGGGTGGGAAGCAGCTCAGTGTGTTTGGGACAGTCCTTACCTGTGCCAGGGTCACCTGTGAGCCCATCGGAGCCATCTCCCAAACCAAAGAGCTCCTGAACCAAAGGAGCACATCCAGTGCTTCTCTCTCCATCAGCTGAGGGCTTGCTGGGGCCCAGCACGCTCCTGCTCCCAGGTATCTCAGGAATTCCCATTCCTCCAGCCCCAAAAGGACCGTGGGCCCTTCCATCACGAGCAGAGCAACGCGGCTGAAAATCTTCCAGATAGAGGAGGCCAGGCAGAACTTGAGGGGGAGTGGTATTTTGTAAGTGGAAATGTCATGATTTTTTTTTTTCTTTCATCTGTTGCTTTTGGGTTTTTCTTTCTTGTCTTGAGCAGAAGCTGGAGTCTTGGCAAAGCAGTACCTCGAGAGAGGCCTCCTGGTGCCCGACCACGTCATCACGCGCGTGATGATGGCGGAGCTGGAGAAGCGGCGCGAGCAGCACTGGCTGCTGGATGGTGAGTCCAGAGGGGGAATCCCATCCCCTTGGGAACATTCCTTTGCTCCTCATGGCCCAGGAGAGAGCAGAGCCAGGAGGTGCCTCTGCTGGAGGTGGGAGGAGAGGCAGGAGCTGACCTGCTGGCAAGGACATCCTCCTGCTGGCCTCGGCACGTGCGTGTCCAGCTGAGCCCCAGGCAGGGAAAGGGAAGGGCAGGGAGGGGAGCTGGGTGTTCCATAAAGCAGAGCAGGGCTGGACACGCACCAAGAAAAACCTCTTCCCTCCTCCATCTGTGTGTGAAGCAGCTCCTCCATCCCAAAAGCCACCTGAGGTGGAGGGGCAGTGGGTGCTGAGGGCAAACAGGCACGGCCTGGGGTCCCTGGCCATGGCTGGAATGGGAATTGAAGAATTCCAGGGTGGCTTGGGTTGGGAGAGACCTTAAAGCCCATCCAGTCCCACCCCTGCCATGGGCAGGGACACCTTCCACTGTCCCAGGGTGCTCCAGCCTGGCCTTGGGCACTGCCAGGGATCCAGGGGCAGCCCCAGCTTCTCTGGGCACCCTGTGCCAGGGCCTCCCCACCCTCCCAGGGATCAATTCCCTCCCAATATCCCATCCATCCCTGCCCTCTGGCAGTGGGGAGCCGTTCCCTGTGTCCTGTCCCTCCATCCCTTGTAAAAGATCTCTCTCCGTCTTTCTTGTGGGCTCCCTTCAGGTCTTTAAGGTCCCCTCCAATCTAAACAATCTGGAATTCTGGGATTCTCTGCTCCAGCTGCTCACTGGCTCTCCCAAGGAGGACAGGACCATTTTACTGCAGTATCCTTGGTGCCTTGCACATAAAGCAGCAGCTTGTCTCCAGTCTGTGCACAGCACTCTGTTCCCCTCATGTTTCCTTGTCATTCCAGCATTTATCCCTGTGCTGCTGTCGCCTGTGTCCTCCTGCCTGCCCCCAGCCCCCGTGCAGGGACAGAGCCACAAACCTGAGCCCTGGGTGTCACATTTCGGGAGCTGCTGCTGTGGCAGCTATTTTTTCTCGGAGCCATATGGTGGTGTCTGCCTTTCACACCGCTTGTGCCGCAGCGGGGCTGGGGCTGCAGCTCTGGAGCTGCCTGATGGATGAGTTTGGCTCCATCCTCGCTGCTTCCCAGCCTCTCATTGCAATTCCTGTGGCTGCTCAGGTTTCCCTCGGACGCTGGGACAGGCCAAGGCTCTGGATGGGATCTGTGAGCTGGACCTGGTGATCAGCCTGAACATCCCCTTCGAGACGCTGAAGGATCGCCTGAGCGCCCGCTGGGTGCACCCCGCCAGCGGCAGGGTCTACAACATGGACTTCAACCCTCCCCACGTCCAGGTAAGAGCCCTGGAGCCACCTGGGAGCTGCTCACAGAAGGAAAGCTTTGGAGAAGTTTTTTGAAGCCCTTTCTCTGCAGGAGCTGGGATCCTGAAGGAGCATCGGGAAAGCAATCCCGGGTAGAAGCGCTGAGCACCGCGAGGAATTGTGCTAAACGTTCATGAGGAAAATGGGATTTATGCAGACAGGGCGAGGCGTTTGGCAGCTGCAGGGCGGGTGGTGGGGTCGGGATGTCCCTGTGATGGCTTTGTGTCCCCTCAGGGTGTGGATGACCTGACGGGAGAGCCCCTGGTGCAGCTCGAGGACGACAGGCCCGAGGCCGTGGCCGCGCGGCTCAGGAAGTACAAAGACGCTGCCAAGCCCGTGATAGAGCTCTACAAGTGAGTTGGGCACGAGCAGAAACCACAGCAGGGCTGCCAGAACAGGCTCAGGGTTGTTTGTCCCATGCACACATCCCAGAGAGCTCTGGCAGATTTTTGGGGCCAAGCCCTGAGCCTGGATGGGGCCCTCCTGGGAGGGAGGAGGGTGATCCAAAGAAATTCCCAGCTCCTGTTTGCCTTGCTGGGCTCCACAAACAGGAGGGGTATTTTGGCCCAGATCCAGGGTGGGACATGCCATGAAAAATCCATCCATGGCCCCGAGGGGTTTGGGTGAAGCACGGGGGGATTGGAAGGAGACAGGAAAAGGGAGAGGCCCTGGCGCTGGCTGGGATGGATCTGCTGGGAGCACAGGGGGGTTCCAGGGCTTGTTCTCCTTGTGGGACTGTTGTCCCTGGTCCTGTGGGGTTGTTGTCCCCTGGAACTGTGGGACTGTTGTTCCCTGGCCAGCCTGGGATTGATGAATTGCTGTGGGGTGGCAAATCCACTGCTCAAAGGGAGCAGGAGCCCAGGAGTGTTTTTATGGCCCATGATGGGGCAAAATTGCCCTTGCAGGGGAAAGGGGAGAATCACAGAACCCCAAAATGGTTTGGGTTGGAAGGGACCTTAAAGCCTATCCCATTCCACCCCCTGCCATGGACAGGGACACCTTCCACTATCCCAAGGTGCTCCAAGCCCTGTCCAAGCTGCCCGTGGATCCTTGGGATGGGCTGGTGCTGACTTCTCCCACCTTTTTTCCAGGAGCAGAGGCATCCTTCACTCCTTCTCTGGCACAGAGACCAACAAGATCTGGCCCTACGTGTACACCCTGCTGTCCAGCAAGATCCCACCCCTTCTCTCAGATGAGGAGCACTAAACAGCTCATGCCAAGGACCAGGATTTCATTCCATGGTGGATTTGGTTCCCAGTGCAGTGCCAGGGCTGTGCTGGGGTTGGGTGACCATGAACTGGTGATATTGGTGGATACCAGTTACAGCCAGGATCAGATCTTTGTTTAGAAGGTCAAGTCTGCTGGAATAAGGGGTTTTTTCCCTCTTTTGGGGCTATGGAGGTTTCCTGCCCGTGGTCCATTCTGGATTGGTGATGCTGACCACGGCAGTGGTCATTCCAGGTTTACACAGCTTTGCCATGGTGTCCTTGCCATCCCTTTCCAGCCCCCGAGCCCTGGCTGAGCCCACATGTGCCATCCTGTTGCTCCACAGGACCGTTTACTGCTGAGGACTCTCTAGGCTGAGATTTTTTTTTCTATAAATTATTTTCTATTAAATGCATTTCTCAGAGAAATAAAGCTCTAGAAAGCAACACTTAGCCCAGTGGGAATTTTGGCAGTGGAAAATGTGTGTGCTACAAAGATGAGAGATGTGAGGATCACATTTCCAGCGTTAACACACACAAAAGAGGGAAAACATTGGAGGTGAAACATTCCCTTCCATAGGGAGAGCTGAATTCCCTACAGTTAGAAAAAGCTGCTGTACAGGTTTTTATGGAATGCTGTGAGACTGAGCAGGATCTGGGCTGGGGATGAGTTGCACTCCTTTGTGCTTTCCTGGTTTATAGCTTTCAATACCACAAGATAGCGATGTCCTAGGAGTTTCTCCCGAAGATTTATCTCCATGTCTGCTTCAGTTTTGGGGAGAAATCAGCTCATTCCATCTCCTGTGCTGCCTTTGTCCCCGAGGTCTCCTGGCCAGGGGATCCCTTCAGCTGTTCCTGCTGCGTTCCCCAGCAAAGTGACTCCTTCCCCATGAAATCCCAGAGATCTTTCCTTCCTTGGGATGCACCCAGGGCCTTGTCCAGGTGTTTTCCCATGATTTACAGCATCCTTGGGTTGTGTTGGGGCCAGGCTTTTCTCAACTGGAAGTGCTGTCACCCTCTTTTTGTAGGATGCAGTACCCGAGCAATGGGGACGTTCTCGTCGAGTTGCCTTATTTTATAAAATATATATTTAAGAAAAAAAAAATAAAAGCAAGATGTGTATTTGTAAAGGTTTAAAAAACAAAACGAAACAAAAAAGCGCTGAATTTTAGCATCCCATTTGGGAATTGGAGCTGCTGGATCTGCAGGGAATGCTGCTTCTGCCAGAGGGGCTCACAGGAGGGCAAGAACCTGGCACTGCCTGGCACCTCTTGGATTAATCACAGCAGCCTGGGCACCTTTCTGCTGCTGGATGTCCCTGGGTTTATTTTTCCTTGGAGAGTGGCCCACAGCAGGGAAAGGGGAAGGACCAAAATTTTTAGGGATTTTTTCCATGTGCAAAACTTCAGCACCTGCCTGGGTTTATTAATCCCAGCTGAGCATCCTCGGGCTCACCAAGGATCCCCTAAAATTTGTTTCACCCTGGCAGCTTCATCCTGGTGCTCTCCCAAGTGGATCCAGAGCAGGATCACTGCCCACATCCCCCCTGCTCCTCCCCTGCTGGGGGAGAAGCCAAAGTGCTCCCACCCCGCTCCCAGTGGGAATTTTCCAGGTGGGAACAAAGGGATTGCCAGGTGTCACTGCTGTCCCAGGAGCCTTTCCATGCCCCTGTGCTGGGAGGCTGCAAATCTTCCAGCCGGCAATGAAATCCTATTTCAGAAAGATTTGGGATTTTCCCATGACCCCGGGATGAATGTCTGGGCTGGTTTTAGACACAAATCCAGAAATAGCCAAAACCTGTGCGCTGCTTTCTTTGGAACAGCTTTGGGCAGGAGGGAAGGAGATTTTAGGGGGGGTTTTTAGGCTATAAAAGCAGCTGAGTGCCAGGCAGAGGGGCTGATCCCTGCTCGGCCTTGCCCTGTCCTTGTGTCCTATCCTTCCCTCCTGCAAAATTCCTCCTGAAGAGAGAATTCCATGCAGCCCAGCACTGGACAGGGTCTGCAGATGCCTTTTCCAGGCTTTGAGCCCTATAACAGATGTAGAAATCCCGTGGCTGTGCATGCATCCAGCCCTCGGGATGGATTTTTCTACCAGACTCATTGCATTTTCCGAGACCAAATTCCAGCAGGGACGGGGCCCTGTCCCTCGCTGTCCCCCTGCCGTGCTCCCCTTTGGTATTTTACTGTGAATCCCCAACCTTTTGTAAAGCCACAGCAATTTTGTACTGACCCGAGATACTGTGTGGAGGGAGGAGGCTCTCCCCCCTGGAATGTCACGCCGAGTTTTCTTCCTGGAGTTTTCTTCCTGGAGTTTCTTCCCGGTGAATCGCTGCAGCTGTGTTACTGCTCTCAAGATGTAAATAAAGATTTTCTCCTGCTGATCCCTGTGCTGGCAGAGTCTGTGTGGGTTCTACCTTGCCGAGGCAGCAGGGCAATTTTAACCTGGAGTTTCTTTGTAGGAGCTGAGGAGGAGGAGAGGGGAAGAAGAGGAATCAGAGCATCCCTGCTCGAACATGGAGAACCCCTCAGGATTTGGGTCTGGACACAATGCAGCTCCTTGGGTCCTTTATTTGATATAACCCAAAATATTGGTTGAAAAGCCAGTTTGGATGCAGCCATTTGCTCCTGCCCTCCCATCCTTACCCTAGAATCCCAGAACCCCAGAATCCCAGAATCCCAGAATCCCCGACTGGTTTGGGTTGGGAGGGTCCTTAAAGCCCATCTCAATCCAACCCCTGCACATAAAGTGGTTTTAATTTCCTTTTTAGCTTCTCCCTGATAAAAATCCCGGGGAGCTTTGGGCCAGGGGGGCTCTGGCTGTGTCCTGTGCCCCGGGTAATCCATCACGTGCACCTGGAATTGGGAATTAAACTCCCGGAGCTGCAGTGCCTCCTCCCAGTGCCACCAGTTCGCTTTTCGCTCTCATTCCCGAATAACAGCTCCGGGCACTCCCTGTTTGGAGTGAGCAGAGCCTCAGGAATGATCGGGAGAGTGGGAAAACAGGGTGATAAGCAGGGAAGCTGCCGCCTGGGAGGTGGGAGAGAGCCCAGCTGGCGAGGGCGATGTCGCGATTTAGGATCGTGACAATCCGGAGGCGCAGCAGCGATGTGTTGCCTGCCCGGGGGCAAGGGCAGAGAAATCCAAGGAGGAAAAATATCTACGCAAGCTAGAAAATGAACTCAGCCCGAAAACAGAAGTTGGGAGGTCAGAAAGCAGAGGAATATGAGCCAAAATCCAGCTGGGATCAAAGGCTTGGCTTCCCCCGAGTGCCATCGGGGGAGCTGGGAGGGCACAGGGGACACGTCCCCGTCCCGCAGCCTGACCTCAGCCCGTGAGAGCAAAAGGAAACGGCCTCGAATTGCACCAGGGGACGGTCAGGTTGGATATTTGGGAAATTTCTCCACGGGAAGGGTTGTCCAGCTCCGGCACAGCTGCCCAGGGCAGTGGTGAGACCCCATCCCTGGAGGGATTTAAAATCCCTGTGGATGTGGCACTTGGGGACATGGGGCAGTGGTGGCCTTGGCGGTGCTGGGCACGGTTGGACTCGACGGTCTTAAGGACTTTTCCAGCCCAGATGACTCCATAATTCCATGATTCCAAATATTTGTTCACAGCATCACGAAGTGTCGGCCTGGTAGCCAGGGAAGTGCCCCAGGTGTGCCTGGATCAGCCCCATCCCCGGGGGCTGCAAAGCTTGGACATGCCACATCCCTGCTGAGGCCATCCAGCAGCATTCAGCATTCCCCAGGAAAAAAAAAATCGAGGAAAAAAAATCGAGGAAAAAAAATCAAGGAAAAAAAATCTAGGAAAAGAAAATCACGGAAAAGNAGAAAAAAATCAAGGAAAAGAAAAAAATCAAGGAAAAGACAAAAATCAAGGAAAAGACAAAAATCAAGGAAAAAAAATCAAGGAAAAGAAAAAAATCAAGGGAAAGGAAAAAAAACCCAAAACCAACCCAACCCAAAACCCTGCTGAGCTTTGCGCTGCAGACTCCAGATCCCACTCCAGGCCACATTTTCGACGGTGTGATATGTCTGCCTCCATCCCCATCCTTCCCTGAGTCCCTGTAATCCCAAAAATAACCCGGGAGCGGCACGCAGCTCGCAGGCAGCGGCGGCAGCAGCGCCCCAGCCGGGCCGGGAGCGGCCCCGCCGCCCGTGCCCGCCGGAGAAGCGGCGTGCGGGACACGGCCGCGCTCGCCACCGCTCCCCGCAGCCCCCGGCAGCCGCAGGATGCACGGGGCTGAGCAGCAAGGTAAGGAAAAGCTTCCCCGGAGCCCAGGGAAAAGCGGCGAGAAGGGAGCGCGAGGAAATCGGGGATGTTGTTTACGGCCCGTTTGTGCTGAGTAATTGGGGAAGGCGCGCTCGCATCCCGGGAGGGAGAGAATTCCCGGCTTTCCCGCCGGTTATGTAATAGGGATGAGGG